>PVIA01002358.1:66967-201462 GCA_004024845.1 Tonatia bakeri | reverse complement strand
CTTTGTCTCCTCATTTTAGCAGCCTCCCTGTGTTTGTTTCTATGTATTAGGTAGAGTTGCTATGACTCCACGTCTAGTGTGGCCTAGTGTGGTAGTGTGACCTAATGTAGTAAGTGTACTGTAAAGTCCAGTGGTACAGCCTCTCCTATTACTCAAGCTGGGTACTTGAGGTGTGCCCTTTGTGTGAGCAGAGTATACCCTGCTTTTGTAGTTGAGCCTTGATTGCTGTTGGTAGGTCAGTGGGAGGGATTTACCCAGGCCAGTCAGCTACAAGAACTGACTATAACCACTGACCACCAACCTCCACCCTCCATGGAGGATCAGCTGTGCAGGGGAAGGGTGGTGGTGCTCCAACATGGTGTATAGCTGTCAACTGGGTGTACAGGCTCTGGGGTCTCTCAGGTGGTGCAGGTCAAGGTCAGCCCCCAGCTATGTTCTATCTGGGGCCACCCTACATGAGCTATAAAGCAATATGATATGGCTGCTACTTGTGCTGGGCTTGGAGGTTCCAAGGTGAAGCCAAACTGTGACCTAGGTTGGCTGCTGCTAGTGCTGGGCCTGGGGCCACATAACAAGAGGTATGGGGTTGGGAGTTCACTGAGGCTGGCTGTTGTTTGTTTGAGAGGCTTTTGGAAGTTGTGAAGCATGAGTTAAGACCAGCCATTCATATGGAAAAGCCACCTTTAACAGCTTGGGTGGGTCCATAAATTGGGTGGGATGGAGTCCCAGGGGATCTCCAGGTTGGAGCAAACAGTGTTAGCCAAGTTGTTGGAGACACAGATACGGCACCAGCCTGTCAGCTCTGTGGGTCCGTTCAGAGGGTTCAGAGGGGGAGGGTTTAGAAAATGGCCAATGGCGCATCTTTCTCTCTGGAAGAAGGCTGCCCCCCAGCTCTTGTCTTGACACCAGACACTTCACTTTCTCCCCGTAAGCCACTGGTGCCTTTCAAGATGCTACCTTCATACCGGAGCTCAGAGGGAGTGAGTCTGATTAAGTACATGTGTGAATTCTTTAACAGGAGCTGCTTGGGACTCCAGAAGTTTATTCTACCAACTCAATACCTGCTGGTTTTGCAGCCAGAAGTTATGAGTGCTTATCTTCCTGGCACTGGAACCCTGGGCTGGGGGTCTAGTGTGGGGCTAGGACTCCTCGCTCTCAAGATATCCCTCCCAAATTTTTATCCAACACGTGTGGATATGGGACCAGCCTGTTCCACATCTCTGCCCCTCTTACCAGTCTGGATGGGTGTGGTTTCTTTCATTCCGTAGTTGTCAGACTTCCATTTAACTCAATTTCTGACAGTTCTGAGTGATGGTTGTTCTATAATTTAGTTGTAATTTTAATGTGATTGTACGAGAAGGTGAGCTATATTTACTTATGGCACCAAGCTTCCCAGACAAGAAAAAACTAAAGGAGTTCATCATCACCAAGCCATTATTATATGAAATGTTAAAGGGACTTACGTAATAAAAATAAGATCAAAACTATGAATAATAAAATGTAAACAAATACATATATATCAACAGTTGAACCTAAAAAACAAACTAAGCAAGCAAAAAGAACAGAGAAAATCACAGATACAGAGAGTGTTTTGATGATTACCAGATGGGTGACGGTTCTGGTAGAATGACTGAATAGGTCAGGGGATTAAGAAGTACAAAGAGGTAGTTACAGAAGAGCCCTGGGGATGTAAAGTACAGTATAGGAAATGGAGTAGCAGAAGAACCTATGCATGACCCATGGGCATGAACAATGGTGTGGGGATTGCCTGAGGGAGTGGAGGGTACTGTGTACAGGGAGGAAAATGTGGAAAATTGGGACAACTATAATAGCATAATCATTAAAATATAATTTAAAAGTAATAAATAATAAAATCTATATTAAAAAAAATAAAAGAAATCTCAGGAAGGAAATACACAATCTCAGAGTTCATGAGGCATAATGCAAGTTTCCAAGTATCATAGCAAACAGTAGAGTAAGGGAATAATCTGTAAGCATGAATATAGCACCTACCCCACAGAATCACTTTGTGAGTACTAGAGAGGATGCAAAGTGCTCATACTTCAGTCTAGACCCCAAATGTCCTGTACTTAATTAACGAAGTTACACACACATAGAAAAATGATGCAATGCAAGGTAGTAAATGCTATACTTAGTATGGAGTATAAGCACAGGGGAACTTAGAGGCAGATGGCCAGGGTAAGGCTTTCTGGGGACAAAGAATGTGATCTCACTTGGAAACCTGGAAAGAGCCAGAAGAGAGAAGGAAACAGCTTTGGAGAAGAACCAGAAGTGTGGAAAAACAGACTTTGTGTTAATAAAGAACAGGATTGTTCAGAAAGGGCTGAGCTACTCCCTGCCGAATGTGGTAGCACACAATTAATATTCACTCTTCCCTTCTCAACAATAATCATGAAGCAAGAGACACAAACACAAATGCTACCTTTGATGAACCCAGGAGACACGGAGGAGTGAATGCAAAGAAGAGAGAATGGAGAACAGGGCCGAGAGAGGACACCCTAGGGCTGCCATTTCAGAAGGAGAAAGAAAGGCACCCCCTAAGATGAGGAGCACATCCAGAGAGAGAGAATAAAAATCCTTTGTTTTGAACAATGGAAATAGGTTGCAAAATGCTGGCAGCTTGTGCCTCCCCGGGCCAAGTTTTATTCTAAGGAGCAAATGAGGATGGGTTGAATAAGGAGCCACATAGGACATGTCATGTGTACAGAAAGCCGATCCACAGAACAAGGGAGGAGGGATATCTGGCCTGTGAACAGCTCTACAGTTGTTGGTCTTTAATGGCTAGAGAGTGGTAAAGGCTAAAAGGACTCCCACAAAACACGGGAATGAAGGAAAAGTCCTCCTTGAATACTGATCTCTACCCTATACAAACCTCCTCCAAATTATAAATAGGTGGTCTGGGAAAAAATTTCAACTAATTCAAAACTAAATCATCAAAAAGGAACTAATACCAGCTCTATAAAAAATATTACAAGAAAAATAAGAAAAAGATCAGGAAATATAATGGCAAATGCTATTTGCCAGAAAAGTATTGCCATGGAATAGATACAAAAAACATGACTGAAAACTCGGCCATGACTTTTTTAAATTAATGAAGCAATCACACACACACACAAAGCAGATATAGAAGAGTTCATGGGAAATGTGGTAAGACACAGGAGTTTGAAACATAAGCTAGCATAAATCTAGAAAGAAGTGAATTTAAAAACATAAAACCATTATGTAAATAAAGGCAAAATTGAAAGCAGCATAAGGAAAACGAGACACTCCTAAGAACACAGAAAGGAAAAACAGTGAGAAAAACATGAACTGGAAATAAATAAGGAGTTTAAAGGAACTAAAGAGAAATGGATAGTAAGGAAGACTGACAAAAACATAAAGGAGTATTTAAATATGAGATTTAATAAATCTTCCCCAAAGTAAAAGAAGACTTAGGTACATTGAAGGTCACGGAGTATTGAGGGAAAAAATGACAAACATAATCTGATACATTTGTAAGGCTTCAGAAATAAAGAAAGAATCTTTGGGCAGCCATGCACACCTCAGTTATGATGGGGTCAGAGACTGGCCTCAGACTGCACCATTACACCATTTACAACTCAAAGGCAGTTTTCTAGCTAGTCTTCAAGAAAAACAAAGTGTAACTCAAGCACTTTGTACTCAGAAACATATTGTTCATTATATCGGTAAGGAACCAACATTTTTAAACATGCAAGAAATCAAGATACTTTGTTCTCATGAGCCTGTCCTGAAAAAACTCTTAGAGGAAGAAGTTTTCCCCTACACAAGAGATGGATGGAAAATAACAGCAAGACACAGACAACAGCATGGTGATTACCAGAGGGAAAGGGCATGGGAGAAAGTAGGAGAGGGTGTGGGGGCCATAAATGCTGATGAAGTGAAGCTTGACTTTGGGTGTTGATCACACAATACAATACACAGATGATGGGTTATAGGATTGTACACCTGAAACCTATAAATTTTATTAGCAAATGTCACCCCACTAAATCCAACAAAAGATTTTTAAAACTCATTAAAAAAGAAAACAATGGCAAAGGCCTTGGGAAAAACACTGAATCCATTTAAATGTAGGAGTAAGATTAAAACAAGTTGAGATTTATGATTTTAAAAATGTGCTGCAGATGTTATAGACCCTGACAATGTATGTCTAATATAGCTAACTGAAGGAGACAGAGGAAGAAGCTACTGTTCATTATCTCCTGTATCCGAGAGGTATAAGGGTATCATTTAAAGCTGATAAACATAGTAATTTAATGGCACAAAGATAAGCCCTAAGAAAAATAGTATAACCGCTGAAATAACATGGGGTTTAAAGAAAATGAAGGAGAAGAGTATACTGTGAGAGAATTAACCTGACAGTATTCCTCCCATTCAACCTGCTGAGAAGCCTATCTCATTATAACCTCTCACTTCACTGCTTCCTGCCCCAGGCATTCACAATGCTTACCTACCTGCTCACTCAATCATTCAGTCAGTCAGTCATTCAACAAATATGCATTGAGTACCTAATATGTGCAAGTGCTGAGAATAGGACAATGAGCAAGATGAACAAAGTTTTGCTCATGGAGCTTACAGACATTTAATGGGGGAGATATATCATAAACAAATACCTATGTGATACTACAATGGCAAGAAGTGGTGAGTGCTCCGAAGAAAAATAAAGCAGAATGGGGACAGAGAGTCATGGGAGGGTAATGGTGAGAAGGTGTCAGAGGCCAGGAAGAAAGGGTGGGTGAGCCTTGTAAAGATCAGAGGGCAGAGCCTTCCAGGAAGATGAAACAGAAAAGATGTGGAGGCAGATGGGGATCTGGCAAGTGTCTGAGCTGGTCATGCCCAGAATTTACACAGCCTGGTTTCAGTCCTCATATGTAGGAAGTGTTTTACTCACTGCTGCACATTTGAGTCTTTATACACACACATGCATGCCCACACATGTGCCCACACACATGTGTTTATACACACATGTGCATGCGCACGCACACACATACACATAGTGGCAATCTGCCTCCCGTGCCTCCCCAGGTCCCACTCTGAGAAATAGCCCTTTCGTCACCTCCACCTCCATCCTCATCACCTCTGTCCATGCTCCCACTCTGAGAAATAGCCCTTTCGTCACCTCCACCTCCATCCTCATCACCTCTGTCCACGCTCGCTGGGGCAGCTCATGATTCCACTGTACCTTTTCTTTTGGCCTCTATCTGTGAGCACTAGAAAAGGCTGAAATTTGGGCTGAAAACCAGAGAAACTCTAGCACATATGGCAAATCAAGTCAGATTGCTAAGGAAAACACAGGCAGCTTTCACTAAATTGGTTCCACAGTGTTTTATAAGCAAACTAAAAACTAAACCCTATAGTCTACTAGAGCTATTTGAAGTCTCAGAATTGGAGATACTAATTAAAAGGAAATGGTCGGCTGTTACTGATCTTATGTTAGTTCAGCTGGCTGATGGAGAGGGAAGAAGTTCAAACACAATGCAGAAAGCTTTCTTGTCTCCTCCTTTCCAGTGGCACTCAACTTGGCTTCTATCCCCTAGGCACCTACCGACACCCAGCCGCCTGGACAGGCTTCAGAGGGTGTGGACAAAGGAAGTGGCAGGGAGGAATAAAAAATTATGGAGAGGCTGCCAAAGGCCTGGCTCTGTGTCAGGTACTCTATGAATGCCTTCCTGCTGAACTTCTAGAAATCCCAGTCACAGGTAATAGCAATAACACAGGCAAGAAAATGGAAGTTCACAAGGTTAATGTGTCACAAAAGGTACAAACTTCACAGCTGAGCTCCTGTAATCAAATGCCCTTTGCAAGGTGGGGGCCAGCAGGAAGACAGAGGCCAACCCCACTGACTGTGGGATTCTATGAAACATAACCAGCAGGGGACAACTGCAGAAAACACAACATTTGTACCCATCTGCTTTGCGTGAACTTTATGCCAATTGGTGGTGGGACTGAGGAGCTCTATCTAGACACCTATGGGACAGCTTTGGTTCCAGCACACCCCTGCAAACCTCAGTCCCAGAGGCTGTCCTGTCAGTCCTTCCTTAACCATGCCGGGACCTGAACCATGAGCGAAGGACATCGAAGCTGACAAAGGGCAATGGGAGTGCTCACAACTTCATGCCACACAACCCCCTGCAGCAAAGTGACGGACAAATGTCCTCCATTGATCCTTTCCACCTGGGCAGCTTTCTCTCTTTTTTGAGCAACCTGAGTCATCCCAGCCACTGCTGCCTTATAGATTACAAGCGGCCTATATAAGATTAGGCTGGGGGTGCTAGACGGTGTAGGGAAAAGGAGAAGTAGGGAATATGGTGGGAATGGACATCTAGGAGAAGGAAAAAAATTCTGGGAGTCTTATATTTCAGGCAGAAGGCAGACAGAAAATGATAATAAATGCCAGTTATGTAGGCCCACTGAAAAACACTTTTTAAAAAAGGATCAACCATTTATTAAAAACGCACTAGCCCTCAGTGCAACCGAGGAACAAAGATGATGAAAATTAAAGGGACGTTTTTGAAAAGTAAAAAGAACAAAAAATGGGCTGACGAGAAGCCCGTGAACCCAAGATAACCAAAAGGAAATTGAAATGGCTCCATTAAGGAAATGAGCACCAGGGCCAAATTCTGGGTCGGAAGGAAGGCATTTTGCAGCTCTGGCCATGGCCACTGTCCACCTGCTATCACTCAGACACTCAATCACTTGTCTTGACCACTTGGCGCTCAACTCAGGCTGCAGGTAGAGAGTGTAAAACCATCTGTGGTAGTATTTGAAAAGCTGCATTTTGCAAGCAGCCTTGCGGGGTTTGCAGAGAGCTGACTGGAAGAGGTATACTTATTTTTTTTTCCTGAAATTTGCATGGAGGGTGCCAAAAAGGTGTCTGGGGTTGCACTGTCTGTACAGAAAGAAAGAAAAATCAATTTCAGATTCCTTGAGTGAGATTTTGCCAGATGATTAAAAAGAAGAATGATTTTCACAGTGCACTTAGAGGTGAGTTGGTGGCAGTCGGCAGGAAATGGAAGAGCATCGCTGTTTTCTGACCTAATGAAATATGAAATAAAGTATGCCCAAGTTACTAGACATTTTCATCTGGTGGGTCTCTGCATCAGTAAACATCCTCCCGAAGGAGAAATGTCAAGAGAAATGTGGAACATAGGAAAAGGCAAGATAGGGACTCACTGCATCACTGCATGGCAGCAGGCCCAGCGTAGCTGTGATTAGGATGGAAAGTCAAGGTGCCACGTGCACGTGACAAGCCCCCAGGTCAGCACCCAGCAATCTGTCCACAAATCTTATCTCATCCATGGAACACATTTTTGGGAACTGAGGCCTTCTTTGCCTAAGCAAAAACCCAGACTACCAAACGAAACTTCAAAGAAAGCATTTCTTGTTGTTGTTGTTTTTGGGGGGGTTGTTTGTTTGTTTGTTTGTTTGTTTTTATCTTCCTGCCATCAATTTCTTCCTGCTTGGCTGACAAGTGAGATCCAAAGATACCCACCCTACGCACAGCTAGCTTACTGGTTGTTTACATGAGCGTGATGTTACTGTTCTATCATGACAGTTACATTCCTACTATTCCAGGAGATTCTTGCTCCGGTGAGGGAGTAACTCAATTGTTCATTATAGGAACTTCCTGAAGGACCCATCAACTCTTCCACAGAAAGCATTCATCAGCAGACAGTCCATGCCCTAAAGTTCTTTGGATCCCATGCCTCAAAGGTCCTTGCCTTGATGGTTCTACCAGTTCTAAACTGTTATAATTGGATCTTATCCTAATCAAGTCTTTCCTTGGAAACATCTAGATCTGCTTTACACTGCACTTCCATTTATCAGCAAATTCCAACCATGCCTTCCCAATCATGGATACCACCAAAGCTTTGTCTTATTGTGTTGCTGATATTTAGAGAGTAGGCATTCAAAAATAAATCAGCCCTGACCAGGTAGTTTAGTTATTTAGAATATCATGAGGATATACCAAAGTTGTGGGTTTGATCCCCAGTCAGGGCACATACAAGAATCAACCAGTAAATGCATAAACAAATGGAGCAGCAAGTCAATGTTTCTCTCTCTCTCTCTTTCTCTCTCTCATCTATAAGTAAATTTAAACTAAAAACCATAAATCAAGAAATTAACAGCTCTATCAAAAAAGCCAAACCATGCCCTGGCTGGTGTGGCACAATGAATTGAGTATCGGCCTGTGAACCAAAGGGTTACTGGTTCAATTACCAGTTGGTCCACATGCCTGGGTTGTGGGCCAGATCTCCAACATGGGGCAATGCAACCACACATTGATGTTTCTCTCCCTCCCTTTCTGTCTTCCTTCCCCTCTCACTTAAAATAAATAAATAAAATCTTTTTTTTTTTTAAGCCAAGCCATACTCTTTTTACTCTGACATTCTAGAGATATTTTTGCAAATTCTTCTGTATTTTAATTCTGCAAAAATATTTTGGAACAACTGCAACATGCTAGGTAAGGCCCTGAGAGAGGTCTCCTGTCCTTAAGCAGTGTGCGGTCTAATTGGGACACATACTCAGTTAGTTACTACAACACAAATCTTTTAAGGAATGTGTGCCCCTGGACTGTGGTCAGACCAGCAGCTGAGGATCTCTGTAGGCAAGAGAGTGGGAAGTGTAGTGGGACTACAACAAAAATGGCAGCCCAGAACAAAGGAAGTCTCTGAGGCGTTAGAAAATTGGGCGGCATGTCGGTAACAAAGCCCTTCTGAAAATGGTAGCCGGTTCCTCTGTGCTTCACTTAGCACTGCCTTCTGTTTCTGAAAACCTGTCAATCGCTTGATATTATACAAACTCCCTTTGTCTCCTAATAGTTGTAAGGCCCTAGAAGAACAGACTTTGTCTTTAAATTATCTTCACTTTTGTCTGGGAAGAATCTACTGTGCCCAGGACTTAGGAGGTGCTTGAAGATGTTTGATGAACGACTGGAGGGACAAGCAGGAGTGAGCCCTGAATATAGAGAGCACATTGGGGATTATTGCAACAGGCTAGCTACTTGATTTCCACCAACAAACAACGTACAACCATTGGAAAATTCAACACCTCCTTTAACCAGGGGTGCTGGTACTCCGTCTGTTTTACGTGTTCACCTTTTCTACCCAACACCATCATATACCCCTTCGGACCAAGGTCAGGTCATCTCTTTCCTTATAAATGAAATGTATGGTCAGGCCCAACCATGTTGCTTGCATCTCAGTCCCATCACACACCCTGTACTTGAACACCACCTGATCCTGTCACAGCACTTCACCTCCTCTTCTCTGACCCACCTTCCCTGCGCCCTCACCCAGCCTGCCTCCCCATCTCCCCTCCTCCCCTCCCCCTCTCTACTTCACTCTACTCCCCCTCTACTGCTATCCCACCTCCATTACTAACTCCCATTCCACCTCCGTTTCTTCATCCTTCCATTTCTGACCCCCCACTCCATCTCTGCCCTCACCCCACCTTCATTCCTGTTACCTGACTACAATTTCCCTTTAAACTTAGCTGCGGCAGCATCTCCTCCAAAAAGTCTTCCAGGGCCCAGGTAGAGGAAACAAAATCATTTCTCTGGGGAATGCTGGCATCAGTGGGCTATAAGTTCTGCAAGGCAAGGATTTTTATCCACTTTTTTCTCTCCTGTGTCCCTGGCACCTAGCACAATGCCTGGTGCACAACAGATACTCAATAGAGTGGCAGTGACTCTGTGTAGCAATTTTTGTTCTGAATTGTAACATCTAGTTCATGTATCTGTCTATCCATCCCATTAAACTAGAAGAAAATAGAAGGTAGAAGCCATTTCTTAATCTGTTTGTGTCTCAGAGGTCTAGTACATCCCAGCATGCATGTGCTCAGCAATGGAGGAGTGAATGAAAGGGTAACTGTAGTATGTCAGCCCCATGCTGGGCACGTGGTACAGATTCTCCATAAAAATGTATTTATTGCTCCAGTCTAGAGGTCTCTACACCAATAAAGAGATTTTTGAAAATTTGATTTAAAAAATCTACCTTAATCTAGTAACTGTGCCTTCCCTATCATTTCCACACTTGCCCACATGCTTCTCATGCTGCACCACCCACTTCTTCAAAGCAACCGCCCACCACGCCTGACTTGCCATCCCTCCGATAAACTTCCCTGTGCTGACCCCAACAGCTGAATGGATGTTTGTAATAGTGAGCTGTGCCAGACCACCCCATCGCTTCCTGTGGTTCCCCTGGCCCCTGTCCTTTACCTTTCAGTACTGGGGCCTTCCTCTGACTGGTAAGACTCCAACAATGGCTACTTTTAACCTAGACATTTCTAGAAAGCACATCAGCATAGAGCAAACCTCATTTCCCCATAGAGGAGTGTTTATTGGAGAGTTTTATTTCAAGATTGTTCTCTGAGAATAAATTAGTGAAATATAAATCACAGGTATGACCAATTTGTCATAAAAGCAAAGACACAATGATAAATCTCTGTTTACAGTTTAAAAGCCTCATAAAACAATGAAAGAAAAGACCTAGAAAACAGGCCTGTACATCCTGTATACATCAATTATATAGGGACTACATACATAGGATTAAGTCTATTGTGTCATAAAATTGGACCCAAAATAAATGTGCTAACTCTAATACATGCATTAATTAGTTAAACTTTTGATTATCAAATCATTTCCTTGCCAAGTTGAGATCAGCAGAAGTTTTAAGGAGTGATTTGGGTGCCACAGAAATCATAAAAACACCAAACTCTCTAAGGGGTATAAATTAGTACCTTCTTTGTGCTCTCAAATTTCTATGTAACAAAAACACATTTAAAATCTTCCCACTGTTTACCCAGACTCTAATAATAGAAATTATAGGAACTATGGGAACACACACATACACAAAGGACATGACATTAAAAAAAAAAAACAGAATATAAATAAAACATACACATGCAGATTGGAATAATGCAATAGTGTGGGTATGTAAGTTAATGTCATAATAAAAGCAGCTGTGTCAGGATGATGAATCATGAATGATTTTAAATGACTATTTTATATTTTTATAATTTTAAAAAGCTATCATATTGCCATACAATTTTTAAAAATTATTTTATTGTTGTTCAGTCACGGTTCTGTGCATTTGTCTACCTCACCACTCTCCCCACCCCCAGCCAAATGCACCTCCCTCCCTCGCTTCTGCCCTCCCTCACCTCGGTTTTGCCCACGTGTCCTTTATAGTTGTTCCTGAAAACACCTCCTCTCTTCCCCCCATTATCCCCTTCCACCTCCTTTCTGGTTACTGTCAGATTGTTCTTAATTTCGCTGTCTCTTTGCTTGTTTTTTTTTTCTTTTGCTTGCTTTTTTTCTTTTGTTGATTAGGTTTCAGTTAAAGGTGAGATCATATGGTATTTGGCCCTCACCACCTGGATTATTTCACTTAGCATAATATCTCCAGTTCGATCCATTCTGTCACAAAATGTAGGAGCTCCTTCTTTGTCTCTGCTATGTAGTATTCCATTGTGTAAACGTACCACAGTTTTTTGATCCACTCACTTACGGATGGGCATCTAGATTGCTTCCAGCACTTGGATATTGTAAATTGTGTTGCTATGAACACTGGGGTGCATAGGTTCTTTTGGGCTGGCGTTTCAGGGTTCTTATGATATAATCCCATCTGTGGAATTACTGGGTCAAAAGGCAGCTCCATTTTTAGTTTTCTGAGGAAATTCCATACTGTTTTCCACAGTGGCTGCACCATTCTGCATTCCCACCAACAGTGCACTAGGATTCCCTTTTCTCTACAACCTCTCCAACACTTGTTTGTTGATTAGTTTATTATGCCAACCAGTTTTAAAAAGGGGGAATGAGGGGTGGAGATTACTGGAGTAACCAGATGTGCCCCAGAGATGTGACTTAAGAGCTACGTGCAAGTCATCAGATTCTCAGGAAATGAGATATGTCACTCACTCAGTATGTGTTCACTAAATCCGTTCTGATGCTCTCAGTTTATTCACATCTGGAAGAGCCCCTGCTACTCTGAACAAAATCACAGCAAAGCGAAAGGAAGCTGGAGAAACTAAGCCATTCTCCCCTCTTTCACAGCACTCTCCGCTGACAGCTTGGGGCTCTGCATCAGTGGCGGCTCTGAAACAATCTCCAGCCTTAGCCAGTTTGCAAAAGCAGCTGCGAAACACCCTTTCTCTGAATCTCACAAGTAGGTCTAACCCAGACTCCAGCAAATGAGTTTGGAGCATGAAGTTAGAGCCTAATTCTATCACTGAGTTTGGACAAATCTCACAACCCTAAATGCCAGTAACTAACAGAATTCCACTGTTTGCTGGGGAGACTGGGGAAAAGTTGAACAGTTAGGGTAATTCTGACTTGGCATCAGCACAAGAATACAAAGAGAGGCCCATATAAATATTTAAAAGTTATAAATCAAGCTGCGAGATTATTCAGGAAGATGTGTTCTAGCCACCTCCCTTGACACATATACCTTTGTGACAACAAAACTTTTAATGTGTTTAAAGTTGTGGTTTTTATAAGACTGAAAGAAGCCAAATGTCCAAGAGGAACAAACTGTTGATCGCTACACACGTCCATGTGTTCTGTTAATGCGCCAGCAATTCATACAGTTTCATACCATTTATCTGGCATTTATTTTGCTAAAAGTACTAATCATATTGTTAAAAAGACAAGTGTTCAGTATGTATTCCATCAAGAATAGTGATTTGGATGATAAAAATATAATGTGATTACATTCAGTCTATAAAACTGGAACCTATTTACTACCAAAAATTTAAATTATAATAAATATTAAAATTCAAAATTTCTATTAAAATTAGGAGACAAAATATTAATTATATTGAATTTTTATCAACAATTCATATTGGGATTATTTAAATAAAGCTGGTTTTAATTTATTTTTTAATCTAAATTAAATCTTATTTGATATTTTTAAATAAGACTGGCTCTAATCGTAGCAGCCAATGCCCCTCGAGTTGCCGGTGTAAAGTGTCAATTATCCCCTAACCCTACACAGAGTTCAGAGCGATATGAAATTTTTAATATTGAGAAAGGTGCCTTGGTCACCATGTGTTGGGAATCCACCAGTATCTCTGGAGCCACAAATTGGAACAAAAAAAAGAAGCAAGAAAATAGGTGCTCATCTCTCTGGGAAACCAATATTCATTATATGAGAATCTAATGCATCTCTGCTATCTCAGAAGAAGAATTTGACAAGATAATTAATTTGTTTTTTCTCTCTTACCTAAGCATTTCTGATGCTCAAATCTTCCCTGCACACCAAAGCAGCGTCTGACTGCCATTTGCAGTGGTACAGCCCAAAAACTCTCACAGCCATCAGACAAGCTTACCTTTTGTTTCAAGGTCAGTGGCAAGAGATGTGGGGGGGCATTTCCCTGGGAGCTGAGCAGCGTTCATCCCAGTCAAGAGAGTGGATGTTTAAAGTTATGGGTAGGGATCGAGCTTCCGAGTGGCAGAGCATCAGCATCAGCGTGTTTACTGAGTTTGCTTGTGTGCGTGTGTGTGAGTGTGCGTGTGTGATCCACAAGGCCCAGGGCCAGAACCCCTCAGACTCAGACATAAGGACCAAACTGCAGAATTCCCGGGTCACACGGAGTGAGTCTGAGAGGCGGGAGTCTACACTTGTCTGGGCAGGCTCCAGCACCATGTGCCTCTAAGAGCATGTGCAATCGCCATCCTGGGGTGGTCTTAGTGTTTCAGCTATCATATTTTCCTGTTTTCTTTTACCCAGATATTTTACCTGCTTTCCAATTGACCCATTGTGACCTGTTCCAACACAGAATGAAAAAGTGGTTTGGTTAGACTTCCTAAAAGAGGGAAATGTCTCCAATGTGTTGCCTTTCTGACTTTCAAGGACAATCTTGACCACACAGGCTTTTTGCCTTTACACTGACTTTAGAACCCAAGTGAGAGGTAACTGCACAATTAAAGAGAAACGCTCTCAGAGGAAGTGTGACAGGGATTGAAGAGAAATAATCTCTAAAATCAAGTGAAATTTATAAGCTTGAGTCAAAGCACATGGGTAAGATAGCCCTCTGCTGAAGAATCTCCTTCTACGGCCAAACCTTGGAGAATCTCAGTCTTAGGTCACCGAAAATGTCCTTTCAGGGGTTTGCTGACACATACTCACCAACCCCATCCCATAAATCCTAGTTGCATGCAAATTTAAATTCATTTAAACAAATTGTTTTCCTCCCAACATCTAGCATAACAGCTGAATTAAAGAAACGGAAGATTGGACCTGATAAAGAAGAAGAAAAACAAATGAGTAATTCAGGTTTATTAAATAGTCTATTTCTGAGGGCCCTTTCTGGTGCCCCAACATAGTCCCTTCCAATGTACAGCACCAACCCCAGCATTTCATTACATCGTTTTGTTAATCCAGAAGACTCCTGACTTGAAGGACATTGAAAGTCTTGTCCTTCCTGTATTCTTAGTTCCTTCCAGGGTAGGCCTTCAGTAAATATCTGCTGTCTGAAAAATAGTACATGCGTGCATGAAAAGGTCTGTACTAGAAAATGGATTCAGTTTCTAAACCAAGAGTTTATAAATGAACTTTTGGAATGCCACATATTTGTAAGCAGACATCTGCTTGCCCTGACCAGGGTTTTGCCTCCCAGTTGCTTTTACGTCCTTCTGTTGTCCTGCACTGGAACCCCCCAGGGAACGTGGAGGGGTCCGCTCTTGGGGCCTCTAGCAGAGGCCAGCATGAAAGAGGAACACCACGCTCGCCTTCATAAAGAATCAAGGAATGAAGAATAGAAATAGCCACCTGAGGCAGGCTTTTCATAAACTTTAGGTCAGCCTGCCTAGGATTACAATTTAAATAGGAATTTCTGAGAAGAACTCATGGTCATGGACAGCAGTGTGGTGATTGCTGGGGAGAGAGGGATCTAAGGGGACTAAATGGCAATGAAAAAAAATACAACAAAAATAAAATAAAATAAAATAAAATAAAATAAAATAAAATAAAATAAAATAAAATAAAATAAATAAAATAAAATAAAATAAAATAAAATAAAATAAAATAAAATAAAATAAAATAAAATAAAATAAAATATAAAACAGTCACTTCTGTTTGCTAAGGCATAGACAAAAAGCAGAGAACAGTGCGTCCTTCAGGAGAACGAAGGAGGGCAGGCGGGATGGGACATTAGTCCAGTGCATTCTGATCCCCTTGGAGTTGGTAAAAGTTTTCCCTATTCTCTCATCTGTGTTGACAAGAAAAAATCAGAGATGTCTTAAATTAAATTACAGCAGGCCAGAAGGTGGGAGGAAGAGACAAGAGAAGCTAATTAGTTAGCAGCCACAGGCGCATACCAACAAAAGATGGCCCTTGTTCCTGAATGTATGTTGAAATTTGAATCAACTTCCAGGCCGCTACAGCTATTATATAAAATGAATAGCTGACAACCAGACACCACTGAATCCTGCTTATGCATGAACTTTCCAGACTATTGCCCACAGTCAATTCAAAAGCAACCATTACTTCTTCTTCACACCCACCCCGCAACTTTCTTCACTTCACCTTTTCTCACCCTCCTTATCTAGAGCCAACGTAAATTCTTTCAAAACAGCTCACACCTTTCTTCCCCAAACTTGCTGTGTAAAAGGGCCCAGTCAACCCCAGGCTAGCAGCCATGTGTGTCCTCTCTATCCAGCCCCGTCGTTGGGGGTTAGACTACGTGGCCCAGGACCTGGACCTTTTCCTGACCAGAATATCACCAAATAAACTCTTTTTTTTTTTTTTTCAGAAAAAACTTTCAACCTAGAAGGTTTTTGTTTAACATCATCCTGGTACCAGTTATCGCTGAGCTACTTCAGTCTCTTTTCATTTTTTAAATGAAAACGCTACTGTTAGTTTCTTTTAAATCCCAAACACTGAAACAGTTTCAAACCAGAATATGCTCTAACGTGCTCACCATTCATTCCTTCCCTTTGATCCTGACATCAGTGGTTGTTCAGCTTTGTTAACTGGGGTATCTTTCTTGTGTCTATCAAGTCATTAATCAAAACATTGGCTTGGCCTTTATGTGCCCACTCATGGAACTCACATTAATGTCAGGAGCATATCTAGCTGCTATTCCCCTTTCCTCTATCAATCCATCACCTCACTCACCTTGCCTCTCCCCTATGGAGCTTCCCATGCCTCTCAGCTCACAGTCCTGGGAAGGGGCAAAAGGGGATTGGAACTCAGCAGTCCAGCTCGAGTCCATGTTCTGCACTCAGCACACCCTTGGCCCAATCTAGCCAAGAACCACAGCTCAGACTATTGTGGGGCAGACAGAAAAGGTGTTTTCAGAAGTTTCTACCACATTAGTACTCATTGCAATCAGCCACTGTCAGAAAACCATCGCTGATCCTTTGCTGCACATTTCTTCCAGTGGTAGCACCAAGAAAAAGACTCTGTCCTTGGGAGAAGGCTGGGGTTTGTGACCATCTGTCAGCACAACAGGACTCTGACCTGTTTTTCTCGACGTAGAGCTGAGCTTCAGGAAGTTGCTTGCTAACCCCAACCCTCTGTGGCCAGAGTTCTGCAGCCACAAGACAACGGGGCCATAAGGGCATGAGCAGGTGCCGTGCTGTGGTGCAGCCCACAGACCCTGGCCCACTTCTTGAGCTCCAGTCCCTTTGAGGACACATTCGTGAAACAACCTCGTGCAGCCCCACAGGAAGAGGGACACCTGGCAAACTAAAGATGCCTCGTGCTGTCTACTGGTGTTCACATTCTTTAAATAAACCAACAAATACTGGGCCAAGCAAACAAAATTTATCCCGGTTACCTCTAGGCTATGTTTTGTGAGATCCCGCAAGGACTCAGGAAAATGGATGAATACTCTGTGTTCCCCAGGATTTTTAAAAAATAACATTTCTTTTCAGAGCCATCCAAGCCTGTGTAGGAATGGGACCACTTTAGGAATGAGCCCCCAAATGATAGTCAGAAGCAAATTAAAGTGCTTCTCCCCAAACTATCCTTTTTCTGGAAGGTATTCTACTGAGATGTTTCCTGTACCTTTTGGTTCTCTTTGTAAGTGGTAGCATTTTGCTATATGGAAAAGATATAGACTGTCTCAAACCTCTCCAAAGGCATCTAATTTTCCTGTAACAAAATCCCACCATTGTCAAGCAGAGCCATGTCTGAGCCACCTGCACAGGACAACTCCGTATTTTCAACAGAGCTGTTCAAGTAATCTGTCCTCCTTCACTGCCACATTGTATCTGTGTGTCTGAAAGGCTAGTTCTACCCACAATACCCTTATTTTGAGCAACACATTAGTCTGTCTTCAAGATACTGTTACAAAAAAAAAAGTAGCCACTCACCTTTGCTTTTCTCTTGATTTTTTGAAAACAATAAATGATGGCCTTGGCTATATTGTCACTTTCCGGGTTTAACTGCTTATTTAGATCAAATGTCACATCGCACGCTTGTTATAAATAGCCAGGTGGAGCATGAAGAGAAATCACGTTTGCAGCTTGGCCTCCCTGGTTATTCACGTTGTAGAACAGAAAGCTGCATCACGGGGGAATATTCTTATGAATGTTATTATAAATGGTACTGTGGCTACAACCCAGCAGTTTGGCATTTGGCACTAATCACTGATGGGCCACATGTCAAAAGAACTGAACGTACCATACTCAGTGCTACACAGAAATGCGCCTCGTGGAAAGCAGGGGAATTCCTGACAACTGTGGAGTGAGGAAATGAGCAATTGTGTGCCTATTTTCCCTTCTTTCCAGACCGTGGGCCTGTGTGCCCTTAGGATGTGACAGAAGGCAGGGAGGATGACTAAACTGTGATTCAGAACTAAGTAAGGTTTCCAACATGAAACAATGATTATGCACATAGGGGCTGAAGGCACAAGTCAGCAAACTTTTTCTTTAAAGGGCCAGATAGTAAATATTTTAGGCTTCACAGGTCCACATAGTCACTGTCATATATTCTTTCCTTTTTTTCTATAATTCTTTATTAATGTAAAAATCAGTCTTACATTACAGGTTTTGGGAGCTGCACAGATATAGGCCTTGCCCATCTGTAGTCTGATGACCCCCGGCCTAACCAAATTAAATGGTTGTCTGGCAGTGGTCCCTGGTCAACAGAGCACACACAGGTCACGAAAGCAGCTCAGGATCCTGCTATCTGAGTTGGAGCTGTGGCCTGATAATGCATAAGCACAGATTGTACGTGACTGACTGGTTGCACCTTGCATATCTGTTTGTCTTTGCCCTTTGACTGCAACTATGATCCTTCTGGCCAGAAATGAAAATGTCCCTTCCAATTAAGTTCAAATGCTGCCTCCTCCAGGAAGCCTTCACTGACTGCTGTAGCACACCCATCCCGTCCTTGAACCCCTGATGTTCCCTGGTACACCAGGCTCTCTACATATGGCAATACTGCATATGACAACAGGTACTTAACTCCTAACACCTGAAGCTTCACAAAATACTTTCACCAGGATTGTCTCACTCAAATTTCAATTGCAGCCACAGAGAAAAGCTCTTAAAGGTCAAGTGTATTGCCCAAGGTTTCATTAGTAGGAGGAGGCTAACAGGACTTGAATCCAAGGCTGTGTGGCTCCTTACACCACTCTGCTCCCTGATTCTTCCCTCACCTGTCTGTCTTGCTTCTCTGAGGGCCTGAAGTTTCCTTAAAGTTGAGAACATGCCTTATGCTTCCCTGCATCCCTCCCAGACACAGGCTGACTATGGGCTCAGCATAGAATGGTTGCTCAGAAAATACCTCGGTCTGATTTATTGGTAAAGCCCAGACAAGCAGGGGAGAAGAAATTAAAGATCATCAGGTACAAGGAGGGAAAGAGAGTGAGGCAGCTGCTGCTTGCCTCAGCCACAGGCCCAAATACACTCCTCAGTCACAATGCGTTCACCCAGGAGGTGATGCCAGGAGGAGCCTCACACTGCCTGATCTTCCACACCCTCACGTCTTGTCCCCACAACCCTTCTCCATGGCACACATTCCCTGCATCTTCCTTCCCAGGCCTTTTCCCACGAGCAGCTAAGAAGTAGTATGGTGCAGGGCAAAGCTTTTCAAATCGTGGGTCAAGAATTATTAGTGAGCCCTGACCAGTGAGGCTCAGTGGGTTTCCAGTTCACTTCCTGGTCAGGCAGGGCACATGCATGGGTTGCAGGTCCAGCCCCCTGGTCAAATCGCGTGCAAGAGGCAACTGATTGATGTTTCTTCCTCACATCGATGTTTTTCTCCCCCTCTTTCTCCTTAAACCCCTTTTTCTAAAAATAAATAAATAAAATATTTTTTAAAAGAATCATCAATGATCATAAAATCAATTTAGTGGCTCAGGTTGGCATTTTTATTAAAGAAATGAAAGAAAAGACCAAAATGCATTTTATATTCTAAGGTAAGGACAGGTGAATATTGTTTGGTGAAATTTTGGTTTGCTGTGTGTACATGTGTGCGTTTGTACACTGTGGTGCAATGTGAAAGTTTAAGCAACTCCAATGAAGTGTCGATACCACAAGGTCTGGAGCCTGTCAGCCCAGGGTTAAATCCATCTCTGCCATTTGACTGCTATGTTACCTCAGGCACATTCCTTGAACTCTCATAGAGAGTTTATGGATTAAATAATTATATACATCTCATAAAGTTTCTGTGACAACTCAGTGAGTGAATATATGAAAGGCTCTTAGTACTCAAAAAACCCAACAGTTAGCTGCTATTTTCAGTACTCAGTCACCCACACGACCTGGAGGAGATACACCTGCTATCCCATCTGACTGAATGGAAACTGAGGCAGAGAGATGGACAAAGCAGAGAGCCAGCCCAGAACCCAGAGTTCTCACCTCCTTGCTACCCACGAAGCAACACTATCCTGCATCACTGAAATTTCTTCCAGCCTGGAGGCTCTTTACGAAGCTTAGTGCAATTACAGATATTGCCTGCCACCAACATTGCCGTTTTCTGATGAGGACTGGTGAGACACTGTCTCTGGAGTGCTTAGAATGGCTCACAGACAAGTGCGGTGTAAATGTCATTTTCACACCCTCATTACTTTTAAGATGAGCAGAATGGAGAGAACATGATTTCAGCATCTCAAGTTTTAATGGGCCTCGGGAATATGGATTCTGGGAACAATTGGTTACCAAGGCGCCTGCATCTCAGATTGACTAGCACGACGTCAAGTCATGTCTAAGCCAGCAACTTTGTTTACTTCAGAATGAAAAGTCATCTTCCTTCATACATCAGCCCCTGAGCCTGGCAGAGTTTTTTGTGTTTTTGGAAATAAAGCTCAGTTTGATGACACTCTTTCCAAAATTCATGTTGATAAATCAATTGCCATGACCAGTAATGCCCTGGCCGTGCAGGTGCATGAAGAAAACATCGTGTTCATTTATCAAAAGCTCCCACCTAGAATGGGCTGCCAAGGCCTGGAGCCACTCTTGTTCTTGCAGTAATTTCTCACAGAATAAAGGGCAAAGGCAAAAACAAAACCCCACAAAACAAAACAAAAAAATCAAGAGAATTCACTATAAATAAGCTTCATTAAGATGATTTTTTAAAAAGAAAATCAGAGACAGACAAGTTCAGAAGTCAGGGACCTCAGGGAACGTCTGACCCTAATCCTTCCACCTGGGAGGGAGATAAAGCTAGGGCCACCTAAGAGTGATCCAGAGGTTTCTCACAGCCATCAAGAATCACCTTTCCTGGGCTACCACTTTTCATCCATGAAAAGAACTTAACACATTTTTACATTGCATCAGGCAATGATGTGTGATGGAATGAAACACAAAGGTCCACTCATCTTTACAATAAAGGGAGATATCACAGACTTTACTCCATGGGGTGCTTAAGGCTAGAACCCAGGTCCCCCTGTGGTGTTATTTCCATGTAGACTTTTGAGACAAACTCCTCAAGTGCCACCCTTCACGCTTTCTGAAACAAGTAAGGTGAGACTGGCTCAAAATGATACATCCACGGCCCAGCAAGGACTAAAGCAGTTCTCTTGAGTCCTCAACCAGATTTCTTTCTATAACATGACCAGGTCACTGCAGGAAACTAGATTTTACTAAGAATCTACTTTATGCCAGGCACTGCACTGGACCTCCGTATACTTCCCACTGAAGCTCACATCAACCTTTGGGGTCAGATGACATCCAGCATAGAGATAATGAAACTAAAGTTCTGAACTGCTTGGCCCAAGATCACACCCACTTGTGAGTGATGGAAGGGGATTGGAACGTGTGCCTTGTGTGCTGTTCCACAGCATTTCTTTGTAGGTCAGGAGACTATGTTCACGTACTATATTCAATTTATACTGGCAACTCTCTGCCACCTATATTAGGCTGAAAAATGTCCACCCAAACTATCAGGTCCTAATTCCTAGAATCTGTAAATGTTACCTTATAGGGAATAAGGGTCTTTGCACATGCGGTTAAGCCTAGGATTTTGAGACAGATAGATTATCCTGAATTAACAGCATGGGCCCTAAATTCCATCAGATGTGTCCTTGTAAGAGGGAGGCAAAGGGACACCTGACCCATGTAGAGGAGAAAGTGATCTGAGGGCAAAACAGGAAGAGATTGAAGAGGAAGAGACACTGGCCTTGGAGACTGGAGTGATGCGGCCACAGGCCAAGCAGTGCAGGCAGCCACAAGGAACGGGAAGAAGAAAGGGAGTGATTATCTCTCAGAGCCTCCTGAGGGGGTGTGGCCCTGCTGACACCTTGATTCTAGCCCGTTGAAACTGGTTTCAGACCCCTGGCCTCCAAGTCTGATAACACACATACATTTCCATTGTTTTAAGCCACTGAGCTTGTGATAATTTGTTACAGTAGCCACAGGAAACTAACACACTGCTCTTGCCACCACTCACACCACTTAAGACAGAATTCTTACACACTTACAACCCCATCCACTGAGAAGCCCACATGCCTTACACTCTCTCCACTACTCTCATGTGCACAGATCATGTCAGGGCCCACAGGGAAGGCCCAGGGTGCGCGTGACTCCCACCCAGTAGTCACCAAGAGAAGAGCCTGTGAGGACCTGTTTTGGAGAGCAGCCTCCCCTCTTCCCTGCTTGAAACTCCCAACCCCAGAGATAAAATCTAGCTGATATGAAAATCAAAGATTAATCAGCGTGTCAACATGAAACTCAAACATTTTTCTCAACAAAAGTCATCACAAATGACTGTTTTTCTTTCTTCAAGAATGTTTTGAATTTCCAGAAGGCAATGAATGCCCCTTGTTTATTTCCTATTTTTCATGGTAAATATTCTTCACATCAAATGTGGGATTTTACATCTGATACAAGAAGTCCTGACTTCAGGCTAATACCATATGAAGACATAAGTGGAAAATGCCCAAGGAGGCAGACAGCGCATCTGACCCTTAGGCACGGCCACAGACCTTTGTCCTTCAGGCCAAGGTTCTGACAGAAACTGATTTTGTGGTGATAAAAAACCACAATCCAATACCTGGTCAGTGACCCGGGTAAATGAGTCAGGTTCCCAAGCAGGAAATACACCCAGTGGATTTGGCATTAACCAGCCTCCTGGAAGCTGCATTTGAGAGAGAGGAGGGTCTGCTGCTGATCTCCCTACTCTTCTAACTGACTCACACACCAGGATGACCTGACCCTGGGAACACCACCAAGGACTCAGCAAGGAAAGGAGATAGAGAGAAAGAACAAGAACGCAGTGGGAGGAAAGACTGCCTGGAGTGGAGAAACTCAGTAATGATGACACTAATTACCAAGCTCCACAAGGCCCCGGCAGGGGGTCTGTTGTGTCTGCTCCTGGCTCTGTCGCCTGCTTTCCTGGGCACAGTATCAACTCTCCTGTGGGGACCAGGCGTCTTATTCCATGCAGTCTTGCTGACACTGTCCATCATGCTGCCCGACTCTCAGCCTCAATCCAGGGTCAGAGCCTCAGCCCAGGGAACCCGACCCTTCATGGAGTGACAACAAGATGGATGAATGCCTGAAGCTGGTATCTCCTAGATGGTGGAGCCTAACGTGCTGTCCATGAATTTGTTCCCCTAGATCCATGAACAGTCTTTCCTTTGACTCTGTGAACTACTTTCCTTTGACTCTGTGAACTACTCTTGATGCTTTCAGAAAATTCCTTGCTTCTGCTTAATAAGTCAAGATTAGGTTCTGTCTTGGCGCAGCCTCCAAATTCAAGATCTCCAAGACCAGACCCAGTCTGCCTTTCCAACTCCTCCCCCCACATTCTCAGTGCTGGTCCCACATTGGAATTACCAACAGGGCTTCAATAATACCAAAGATCTGGGTGTGAATGCAGTGGGGCATTACTTACCACTGGGTGATTCCAGTGCGTGGCAGGGTTATCGACTACCACACTTCAGGACTTCTCTTGGTCAAACCTGTGGATTCACTGTTGATTCAGAGCCCATTTAACACCTGCACACCTGCAGTCCTCACACTGTTGCCCCACCTGCGACACAGCTGGTGCCCACATCAATCTTCTTGTTCTCGCTCCTGCCACTCCTCTTCTCAAAAGCCTTCCTTGGCTCCCCATTGCTTCCAATATACAGGCCAAATCCTTTAAGTCAGCCTTGAGACCTTGAATTTGGTCTCCATACTTGACCCAATCTACCTCCCAATCTAGATTCACTATCAAATGCTCCCCTCTGGGTTCCCCACTGCAGTCCAACTGTCCTATTATCTGTTGTCTGACATGCAGAGCTCATAGTACAAACAACAGATTACTGCCATTACAGATTACACAAGTACTACTGCTTTGTGTTTTTTTATATTTTGTTTTGTTCTTTTATAATACCTGGGAGAGCTAGAAAATTGATTATGCAACCAAGAATCATATCAGATTATCCCACCAGACTATACCAATGGAGACCTGCATGCAGAGGCACTGTCAACACCTGGCCTAGGACACTGCCCTTAGTTCTCCCGTCATTGCTCTATGCCACTTTATCACACACTAGCCCTGTCCCCAAAGACACTCCATGTGCCTGCTGCTCCTTCCCATCACTCTCTTCCAAATGAGAATCTCGTGCCAGTGCTGATGACTAATGCTGCCCAGGTCACATGCTGTGCCCAGGTCACATGCTGTACCCAGGCTGCAAGGGATTCTGGGAAAGCAAGGAATTCTTACTCGCTGCTACCTTGAGGAAGCAGGACTTAAAAAGAGGAATAGTCCCCAAACATAAGAGGGGTACTTGAAAACTTCTGGAAAGCCTAAAAGCAAGATAAATGTTCACCAGACTTGGCATCATGGTTTCTTCCCTCATTGTACCTTAACACCCACAAGTAGTCCTTCAGCTGGAAGACATTCTCTTTTAAGAGTTCATCCCTCTGCTTTTGCAAAGAATGTGGACTTTGGGGTCACATCCCAGCCCAAATCTCAGTGGGTGATGGTCGTGAACAATTCTGGAATATGGATTCCCTCATGATGGTGAGGGACAGGCTGGCCCCTTGGCCAGCAGGACCCAGTCTCTGCCAGCCTTGGCAGCCAAACCCCAAAGCAGAAGGAGCACCAGGAAGCACTTCGAACAAAACAACTACTTTGAATGCGAATGAAGGGCCAAATGCCTCATTTGCTGCTCCATGCAAGTCCCCCCTTAAATTTTCATACAACACAAGGAGGGGAAGCCTCCCCAAAACTTCAATGAGATTGAACTTTAGCACTCTGCAAATGGTGGCTTGGAGCCAGTTTTAAGTTTCTTTTTAAAAATAAAACAATGTGAAGTTTCTTGTGCCCAAATGCCATAGAGCAAACTCCTACCTATTACAACGGCGCAGCAAGCCTTTCATGGTTCTTGCTTTATACGCTGAGTTTAGCCGCTCCCGTTTCATCCTCCCTATTCTTTTCAAATTAAAGAATTCCCCCCTAAAGAAGGGTTGTAAATGAGTGCTTCTCACACTTTTAATGTGCATAGGATTCACCTGGACCTCTTACAATGCAGATGCCAATTCAGCAGGTGTGGGGTGTGGCCCATCCTCTACATTTTAGTATTGGCTTCCCAGGCGATACTGCTGCTCCATGGATCACACTGTGGGCCATGGAGCAGATACTTTTGAGATGGGTGAAGTCCAGTTAACCACCTCACTCACAATTCTGGAGTCCAGGAGCAGTTTACTGCATGACAGCCAAAACTCCCCACTCTTCACCAAGGGTGTTTTTGAGGCTTCCTCCTAGAAGGCTCCACCTCCATACTTTGATGCCCGAACTAAAGAAATATTAACCTCTTTGAAGGGGAGAATCATCATCTTAATCTCTACTGTCCACGTGATATAACGCACATGTTAGACTTTTGTAAATACTTGATGAATGAAGCACCAAAATGAAACACAAAGACCTGCTAGAGTGATTTGAGAAAGGTAAAGCCAGTCCAGAAAGGCTTCCTGGAGAAAGTGGGCCTTCGAGAGATTCAAAAACTCCAGGCCCAAGGATATCAGCCTGCTTCTACATAAGTTTCCTGCACCCTCTGGAAAGCAACCTTCAATCATCAAGGCCTCTCATTTGCCTCCTGTCAAGACAAACTTGAACTTGAGAAACAGTACTACCTATCAGCTGCTCTTTAAACATACAAAATTTGTAGCTGTCATTTCAACATGCTATTTAATCCTTAAAAATTGCAGCATATAAAAGGTAGACCCATAAATTTCCCAGAAAGTCTTGTTTCTGCTGAGTATATTATGCCTTCCAAAGAATAATAATACATAAATCCGGAGACCAAATGACTTTAGCTCTTTCCAAACACCTTGTGTGTACTGTTTTATTTCTAAGGTAAGCTGGATTTTCTTTTACCCATTACGAGAGAAAGAGGGTGGCTTTTCTCTACAAATTCAATGAACCTCATCACTCCCAGGTGGGCCTGCCTCCTGTTTCTGCACGCCTTTGGTCTCATAACCAGTTAGACATTTAACAAGTACAATAGCAATTTGATGCTGTAGCCTTATATCCTGATCCCTGTCCGTCGGATTCTGGTAACACCACTGCTCTCCAACTACCAGCCACCCTTGAGATGTGTAAAGCAGTGTGATGAGACATCTAAAAAGCCTCTGGCTGCCAGAATAGCTCTTACACACAGTAAGTGTAAACAGGAAATTTGGTCAAGTTTCTCAACTGGCAGAAACCCTGACATCAGAAAATGGTAAAACTAGTTAGTCTGAGACATCTCTCTTATTCAGACTTGCTTTCGGGACTGGGGTTGGAAGGCTCCGGGAAGCAGTAAAGCTGCCCATTCATCGATTCACCAAACGTTTGTTCATCACCCACTAAGTGCCAGACTATGAGGAAAAAGAGGTGCTAACTAGCTCAATCTAGGATGATAGCTAGATCAACCCACTAGTCTTCCTCTCTGAAAACTGGGTATTTAGGGTTCCAAAAATCCAGCTGTTGGGACACAAACCCATGAATTTTGAATTATCCAAACAAGAGTCTAAAAAGGCCACCCAAACTTCCATGTTGCCCTGGAGTTTGATAAACTTTCTAATTACCGAGCACTTAGCAGGTGCTCAATGAATGGTTGGTAAATCAAGAAATGGCTGGTCCACGGATGCAATACCTGGAACATGAAACTTTTCAAAGAGAAGATTCTAGAGATTGGGCCTGTCTTTGATGATATAACTAAGGCAGAAAAGGTATTTATCTTGGAGTCGCCTTATCGGAGTTCAGAGAATGTGTTTGTTTTTTATTGCTACTTAACAAATTAATACAAATTTAGTGACTTAAAATAACCTATTTATTAGCTTTCACCTCTACAGATCAAAACTGCAGGCACAGCATGGCTGGGATCCCAGCTCAAGGTCTCAAGGTACTGGGACTTTGGGAGAAATCCACCTCTCAGCTCCTTCAGGTCCTCATTCCCTTGCGGGCTGTCAGCTCTGGAAACTGTATTCCCTGCCAGTGGCCCCCTCAATCTTCACAGCCAGCCATGGAGAATTACTTCCCCATGAAGTCTCTCTTATGCATCAAACCTCTGACTTCCCCTATCTCTGACCTCCAGACTCAGATTTAAAGGGTCATGTAACTTGATTAAACCCACACAGAAAATTTCCCTCTTTTAAGGTTAACTGACTTGGTACCTAAATTACTTCTGTAAAACCACTTCACTGCAACATCTCAATTGTGTTCAACTAAGGAAGTAGGAGCAACTATGTATACACTAGGGTTCAGGAATTTCAGGAAGCATCTCAGATTTCTGCCCGACAGAGAAAGAGAGGAAAGGCAGGTAAAGATGAAGTGACTTCCCGAATCGGGTCTGTGTGGTTTCCCTCCTCCCCAGGAGCAGTAGTCACGGCCAGGGATTTCAGTCCCCGAACCAATAGAGTAGTGCACAGCTATTGTGTCTCCAGCCCAGCAGGGAAGACTGAAGAAATATGAGCATGCAAAGTCCTCAAGGAGGACTCAGGGAGCTCTCATCTCAGGGAACTCCAAGGAGAGTCGGAGAGACAACAGTTGGGCCTCCATCTGAGAAATGACTGAAATGGCTCATCATTCCTAGGAAGATCAGTGCAGGAAGTCTTCAGGGAAGAGATGGGGACCTCAAATCATTGTTGAGGAATGGGTGGGCCATTGTACAACAGGGATAAGCAAGCACTACTATGACCCAGCTCAGCTCCCTGGAGCTGCCTCCTGACCTAAGCAATGCTGGGGCAGCTGGGGCCTCTCTGTGAGGAAAACATGAGGAGCTGAATGGAAGCAGAGTTCCTCTCTAGACACGAAGGGCTGCAACAGCAGCAAGACTTGGGGAAACTAAGAGCCAGAGGTCTGGCTAATGGCTGGAGGAACTAACTGGCATCAGCTGTTCTGTTGGGTTTGTGTCTTCTCAACAAAGAGTTAGTTGACTCTTTTCCACTCTGGGAGCATGACAAGCCAGAATTCTGACTCAAATTGAAATGTAACAAAGACCGTCACCCCAGGGGTAACTCCAAAAATTTAACTATGCTGCTTTACTCCTTAAAGCCCTTCAGTGGCTCCCAAGGAGAAATTTCAAACCCCTTAACTTTAGTCTTGTCTGAATTGGCTACGAGGTGGCTGACCTTGTCCTCCAGGCTGGGCTCATGATACATTAAAGGGAGAGCTACGAGCTGAGCAATTCTTTTTCCCCATTCACAAAGCCCAAGCTTTCACGACAACTGCCTAACTAAAGAGGTCAAGAAATCCAGGTTCTTTAATCAAAATCAACCTTCAGTACCTGCTTTCTTCTTCCCTGAAGTGATAAATCTCATGGTTCATACTTGTGGGCAATGGCTGCAAGTAAATGAAATTTAAGAAGGCGACAAAACCATATTGGTTGAATATTTTCAAAATATTGCACCCATTGCATCCTCTTTCTATAACCCTGAGTACTCCCATGTTAACAAGTGGCAAAAAGTCCTGCTAAGAAATAATTTTTAGAGTTGTCCTATTGCATTAATATCTTGTTAAATGGAGTTTAATGCAGATTGCTAAATACCACCCTGGTCCCTTACATCTCATGGTTACTTCTGGCAGACACAGAAAGGAAAAGCTAACATTCAGGAGCCACTTAACACAGACTGTTCCTCTGCTCTTGGGAGATAAAATCTTGTGGCCTCCATGATGATGGCTTGACTTTTCAGAGACTTGGGAGGAATCAGATCCCTTTCAAAAAAAAAAAAAAAAAAGCGCCTTTAGTTTCAAACTAACCAGAAAATTTTTGAGGAATGATAAACTTCTATAGGAATGCATGTTCAATGGAAAACAGAACATTGTTTCCCAATTCCAAACCAAGTCTCATTTATTTACATATTCAGTCAACACATACCTCGAACATCTGCTGTGTGTCAAGCACTGTGCAAGGACAGAGGTACAGTGTTAGGGGTCAAATAGGGATAGTTCTTGCCCCCTAGGAGTTGGAAGGAAAAGAGGAATCAATTGAATAATCTCACAATTAAATGTAAAATTGTAACTGTGCATCTTGTTTCGAAGGAGGTTTAATCAAGTCAGGGAGGATAAGCCATGCTTCCTAGGGGAGATGTAACGGCGTCAGCTTGGTGAGGGTCTGATGCAGGCAGTACAGCGTGGAGTAAGACAGAAAAGCACTCCAGGCAGAGAAAACAGCATGTACCAAGGCAAAGGCAGGGGGTGGGAGAGAGTCTGGCCATGAACTGATGTAGGAATTAAAGGGGGTCTATGGTGCAAGCAACTAAAGGGTGCTATGGGCTGAATTGTGCCCCCACCCACATTTACATGTTAAAGCCCCCAGTGTGACACTATTTGAAGACAGGGTCTTCAGGAGGTAATAAAGATTCAACGAGGTCATAAGGGTAAGACCCAAATCCAACAGGACTGGTGTCCTTATAAGGAAAGGAAGAGATACCAGAGATCGATCTCTCTCTCTCTCTCTCTCTCTCTCTCTCTCTCTCTTGAAAGGCACCCAGAGAAAGGGCCATGTGAGGGCTCAGGAAGAAGGCTGCTATTTACAGACCAAGGAAGACATTTCTTACTAGAAACCAACACTGCTAGCACCTTAATCTCAGATTTCCAGCTCCCAGAAATGTAAGAAAATAAATGTCTGTTGTTTGAGCCCGGCAGTCCAAGCAGACTAATAAAAGAGAACTGCACTTGATACAGTTGGATCCGCCGCTGACCACGAGGGGTCTTATGTTAAGGATTTTGATCCTTATATCAAGAGCCATGGGAAGCCATTGACAAGTTTGAATTTGATAGGGTGGTGGATCAGGCCATCAATGAGATCTCAGGGGATGCAGCATGAAGAACAGCCTGGACAAGGCAAGAGTAGATTGAACATTGTTCCAGTGTTCACACGTCAAGGCAGGTCTGTCTCCTAGAAAGCAGACTTGCTGGAAGCCAAGTGGAAAGGGCATTGCAGGAGCTTGAGCTCTTTGAAGGTGCTTGCAAATGAAGGTGCCCACTAGACAGCAGGGCTTAGGTGAGGCTGAACACTCATCTGTTTACAAAAGCTTAGAGCAGTAATGATGACCAGTCTTCTCTCCAGTGCTCAGTAAGTAGCCAAGGAGTAGAAGGAGAGGATCAGTAGGATTGCCCCAGGGTTGCAGAAGGAAAAGGCAGTGAGGGATGACCATTTCATCCAAGTGGTAGATCAGAGGACCTTATCTACTAGGGCAGGATGGGATTCCTTGATTCCCAATTCAATATTCTTCCTCTGTGCTGTCTCAGCTCACAACTCGCTTTTATTCTGAGTGGTTTTACCATTAATAGGCTGAATGTGGCCTCTGCTTCTTTGTTACACTTTGGCAGCCCCCATGAGGCATGCAACTAAGACAGATGAACAGGCTTGCTAATGAATGGGGACTGGGATTCCAATATTCCCTTCCACAAGAACTATGCATCTCACCAGCAGAGAAATGAAATCTTTGAGACAGCCTGATTATAAAACTAAAGCGGCATTATTATATTTGTCTGCCAGGCTGATCACAGGACACTGCAATTTATGACAGATATCACAAGTAGAAAAATAAGCATGAAATACCATTCATCACAGGCACATCTATACCAGCAAAGGGAGGAAGAGAATGGAGACAATAGCCTGTATATTTGAGGAAAAATTTTTTTACGGAAATACCCAAACATTTGAGTCAAAATAATATCTTACACTAAAAAGTTGCTAATTTTGGTAACATTTCCCTGCAAGATTGAGTTCGAATGTCTCTTTATACCACAGAAAAAGCCTTTGCTAAGAAAATTACATAAACATGATTATAAGACCAGTGTTTAAACTAATCAAGGAAACAGCTATATGTAAATTATTTTGGCACTTGGCTCCCATTTCCATGTAATCAGTTGATATACATTAGGGTACAGAGATTTATTTCAAATTAATTTTATTTTGGGGGTTTGGCCTGCACACAGGATGCAGAATTTCGTGAGTCAATAAAAGGGGAGCTGGAGAAACACGTGAAGCAGGTGTCATGCCTCTGACAAATGCAAGTCTGGCCCAATTAGACCAGTCAATCCTGAAAGAAGGAAAACAGACAAGAATGGTGCCAGGACAGGTGCTTCAACGAGGGCAATTTAAATGGGAAAGAATTAAGAGAAGCCTTTGGGAGAAAGCCTGCCACAATCTTACTAAAAATCAGGCACAGAGACCATCATACAGTTTTGTCAGAAAAATTATGCCCTCAAAAAAGCCACACTTGTTTCATTGTGAAAAATTTTTATAAGAATTACCATATAATTATAACCTGCTTGATAAAAGACAAATTTCTTTTCATAATATTCACTTTTATTTTTACAATGAAGTCCCAATCAAACCTCTTTTCACATGAAATGTTGGACTCCATTTGAAGGAACTAACTTTAAAAGGTCTTGTCAGCTACTGATTGTCCTCAGATAAAGAGGTCCCGCTGTCAACATCTCCATTCTCTCTCCCCCTCTTCCAGCCCTCCCTGATCCTCTCTCCTCCCACAGTGTTCATGTGTGGGTGCATGCACAAGCAACTTGCCCTTTACATTTCGGGTCTAAAAACCAAGAGGATGTGGTTCTGATCTTCTCCCTGGCCCATTCCACAAATATCTAAATATACATCAACCTTCTTTTTAGAGTAGTCCATTCCAGTAGCAACTCTGAATGCTTTCTCCATCGAAATACACATGATAAACAGCTGAAATAGCTCAAATGGGAGCATGTAAGAGTGAAGGTCAAACACACATGATAGACGGTGTCTATATTCAAGATTTTCTCCTGTGAACAACCCAAGTTGATGTCAATTCCTGCCACCTCATGCAGTTCCTTCCCTTTTCCTCCAACTCAGGAGAGTAACTTTGGAATGCAACACAGTGGAATTATTACAGAGTCTTGAGTCTTCTCTGATGTTTATTTAATTTTGTAATTTCATGATTATCTGTAAAACTTTCTTTCAAAACTTGTAGTCAAGTCAATCACTGCCCTACAAATTTCTAGGAAGCAGATATAACCTAGTCCAAATTAATTATGCTCTTGTAAGTTACTAATTAAACCAAAGTATACCTTTTCATTTTTCAGAATTTTACTACAAAGTTTAATATATTTAATTAAGTATTCTTGATCAATTTAACTCTTTGCTTTGTATTTATACTCTAAGTTAATCTAATGTGTATCATATTTGATGTAAGTCAGTAACAAAACATTCTGTACAAATTTTTTTCACCAGCTTTGAACCAAGGAATTCTGACTGTTCCAGTAGTCCAACCCTATTGTTACAGCAACAGCGAAAGGTTGTTTTTACTGATGACTGATTTTCTTAACTCAATGATTTAGCACATTTCTGAGTTTTTCTTCTGATAGTCCCATATATTTCTCACTGATATTTCTCAGTGTCATCATCTGCTCTATGTTCCTTTGGGTATATATACTTAAGTTCTTAAAACTGGTTTCCACCTTCTATTAAATGGAATTAATTTTGGTGTCCTCATCAATGAGCTGGTATGAGAATAACCAGCTTGCATGTAGTGTATGTTCATAAATTGTAACTATTATTATTATTGCCCTTAGTATTCATTTCTGAAAGTTCTCAACATGCTATTTTAATTTTTAAAGAGACCAGCTTTGTTAGTTCTCTATTACTGTTATAATAAGTTGCCAGAAATTTAGTGGCTTAAAACAGCATACATTTATCATCTTCTAGAGATCGGACATCCAAAATTAGTTTTATTGACCTAATATCAATGTGTTGGCAGGGTTGCATGCTTTTCTGGAGGTTCTAGAAGGTAATTTTCCTACCTTGTCCAGCTTCAGAGACACTTGCAACTGTTTTAATTTATTTTTTCCTTTTTATTGAATGTATTGGGGTGATATTGGTTAACAAAATTATATAGGTTTCAGGTACAGAGTTCCACAACAAATCATCTGTACACTGAATTGTGTGTTCAATATCTTTTTTTAAATAATTCAAAGTTTATACCTCTTATTCCCCTTTACCTTTTTAATCCATCCCCCAATCCCCCTCTCATCTGTTTGTTCTCTGCTTCTATGTATGAATCTGTTTTTATTTTGGTTTGTTTGTTCATTTGTTTTGTATTTTTAGGTCCCACATTTAAGTGAAATCGCATGGTATTTGTCTTTTTCTGTGTTATTTCACTTGGCATAATACCCTCTAGGTCCATTAGTATTGTTGCAAATGGCAAGATTTCACTCCTCTTTATTACTGTGTAATATTGCATTGTATAAATGTACTACATCTTCTTTATCCATTCAGCTATCAATGGACACCTAGGTTGTTTCCATGTTGTGGCTATTGTAAATAATGTTGCAATAAATGTAGGGGTCCATATATCTTTTCAAATTAGTTTTTTCATTTTCTTCAGATAAACACCCAGAAGTGGAATTGCTAGGTTGTATGGTAGTTCTATTTTTAATTTTTTGAGGCCCTCTTTATTTTTTTTAATTTTTTTAATCCCCACCCAAGGATATGTTCATTGATTTTAGATAGAGAGGAAGTGGGGGGGGGGTGGAGGAGAAATATGCCCTGACCAGGGATCAGACCCGCAACCTAGGTATGTGCCCTGACTGGGGAATCAAACCTGCAACCTCTTGGTGTGTGGAATGACATGCCAACCAACTGAACAACCCAGTCAAGGGCTCCATATTACTTTCTATAGTGGCTGCACCAATTTATAATCCCATCAAAAAACAACTGTACCCTTTATTTAAACTACTCTGGCATTCCACTTTGAGTGGAATTGTTATCTAACAACAAGCCATATGTGCAGCTGACACAAACATGGTGTCCTTCGGCCTGGATGTCACACGCACTGAAAACAGCTCAAACTGAAAGCTGAGAGGGATAAGGGGGAAGGTCCAGAAAAACCCGCTGAACAGAAGGCTTATTTTGCATGTCCTCAACAACTCTGGAATAAAAGGTCAAATCCACTAGTTCCTTGTCTCCGGAAGAGGCAGGAATCCAGATGTCTTGGCATCAGATGAGAATTACCATGGCCATATTAGCTGTAACCTTGCAAAAGGTAATACATCTAGTACTAATTTCTCACTGAGCTGACAAAGGTACGAGGAAACACTTGTTTCCAAGAATGCACACTTTATATTATCTTATTTCCTCCTGTGAGTTAATTGACAGCTGGGAAGCATTCCAGCATCTCTTTCTCTCCCAGAGTTCCCAGTTTGTTTCATTATTCACCAGCCCAGCACCTCGACTAGACTGAAATGCAATTGTAAAAGATGTAGAATGGAAAATTAATATTTTCTACATAGACTTCCTCATCTTGGGCAGATGTATGAATTTTGCTTCTGTTACGCAGAAGTTAGCATTTTAACAATGAGGGGGAATCTGTAATTGTTTCTTTATTGCCTCAAGAGCTCCAAAGACACCTTGTGCTGTGTCATCACTTACATTTCACATTAAACGCGAAATGTTTGAAATGAGCTAATATTTGTTTAAATTTGTTAACTGAAATATTAAAAAAAGCTAACTATATTAAATTCAGTGATTTGTAAACAATTTATATATTAATTTGTTCTGGGTTATAAATGCCCCCAAAGTTTACATTTTATGAAACCCCCAAAATTGCATTGTATTAATCTAATGGATGCAGGCCATAATTGCTTCCTCTTCAGTCCATTAATTTATTTCCTAACTTGAGTTAATTAGTGAGGTTCCTATTTTTAAAAGCTCTTTAAATTCATTGGGAGAGGGGCACAATTGCAAGAACTGCTTTGAAAACCTAGTGCAGAGGAAATGGGATAAATACAAAAGGTAAATTTCCCCAAGACATTATTGCACATTGGACATCTGATTGCCATTCAACAATCTTTATGCAGGGAGCACAGTGGGTGATGAATACATACTCGTTATAAGAAAGAGGGGAAGAACTGGAAGGAAGGGATCGGCAGTGAAAATAAACTCATTCCAGGTGATTACTAAATTCATGAGATATCTCCAAGATTCTATTCATCTCTGAATAAAAAGGCTTCTGATTTTATGCTACAAAATGAAGACTGACTTTAACTTGGAACAATAGCCTCTGGGAAGGGAGAAGATGTCTATTCATAGAAATATAAAAAAATCACAGAGATTAGTCCAATAGAGAACAAAGATAAATCAATTATTTTTCTTGTTTGAATGCAACCTTAATATCCCTAAATTAGAGCAGAAGATAGTACACTGAATGTAAAAAAAAAAAAAGGTAAAAGAAGGAAGGAAGGAATTCATTCACACCAAAGTATAAACTACTGTTAAAAGTTTAAGATATGGCCCTGGTTGGCATAGCTCAGTGGATTGAGCGCAGGCTGTGAATCAAAGCATCGCGAGTTTGATTCCCAGTCAGGGCACATGCCTGGGTTGCAGGCCACGGCCCCCAGCAGCTGCACATTGATGCTTCTCTCTCTCTCTCCCTCCCTCCCTTCCCTCTCTAAAAATAAATAAATAAAATATTAAAAAAAAAGTTTAAGATATGGCTAAGGGTGTTTAGGGGAAGGGAGAATGAGCCTTCCAACAGATGTTCAAGGGCCATGGGTATCCAACCCATGGCCCCATGGGCCACCTGCAACCCAGGATGGCTATGAATTTGGCCTGACACAAAATCATAAATTTACTTAAAACATTATGAGATTTTTTGTGATTATGTATCACAATGTATTTAATGTGTGGCCCAAGACAATTCTCCTTCCATTGTGGCCCAGAGACACCAAAAGGTTAGACGCAATGGAAGGAGAATTGTCTTGGGCCACACATTAGGTTACAAGCAAATGAAATGGTTATGCCCTCTTGCCACACATTAGGTTGCAAGCAAATGAAATGGTTATGCCCTCTTGCAATAAATATTTTGGGCAGCAGCCAGTGGGTGAGAGAGATTGAATTGAGTTGGTGCCCTTCCCAAGTCCCCAGAGGTACCTACTTATGGTACTTGCAGCAACACCACCAGCCCAATCTAGGTAGTACCTTCCTTATGAAAGTCCTGCTTTATTTCATTTTCCCTCTCCAGTCATTTTCTTGCCCTGAGAAGCAAAGTGAAAATTTGGGGTGGAACTTAAGTGCATTTAAGTCTTCTCTTCTCTAAGCCTCAAATTCTATGAAATGGAAATAAAAATCACCTAGCACAGCCCCCGATGCAGAGTAAGCATCCAAAACTTGCGAAACTCCCTCCTTTCACATCTCACAGATACAGTCAATTCAGCTGTAGACACGCCAGAAGCCAAAGGAAGTGCTGGGACAAGACCAGGTTCTTTCTATTCTCTTCAATTGCCTTCAGATTTTCTCTCGTGTCTAATGCTTGGTCCTGGAACCTGTTACTCCAGTTTCCCACACCTAAACAAACAGCACCATGATTCATTCTTTCTCCTGCTGCCACACTGAAAAGGGGAGAGGCCAGGGGAGAAACAATTGTTACATCAACTCTCCCTTGATTCACATGCCCAGATCTTTTTCTTGTTTCTAAAAAATATTTTTTAAAACATTCACTCACACAAACTTTATGTGTCTCCATTAAAGCCCTGTGTCCCAGGGGCAGCCACCAGGCCCCTCTTTTGAAGGCTTGGGGGCATGCAGATGATGAGTTCGTTTTTCCTGACAGAAGGGCCTGACTTTAAATATTTTCATCACAACAAAAATTTGGAAAGCATAGAGTTTTGTCTGCATGGGAATTCAGTGTTTTGGATGATCCATCAAGTCCAGGAATCTGTGAAGCCAGATTTTCTGGGTCAAATAGGCGGGTGGCCTATGTTTCTCCGCTCTCACTCTCCGTTAAAGAACAGACCCACTGCAGGAGAAACTCAAGCCCCACCTTGAGGAGTGCTTGTCTGAAAGCTCCAATTTCATAAAACTAGGTAGATCACCCCCAGGAATAAAATAGCAGCCTGGGGAGTGTGTTTTCCTGACAGCCTTGCTTCTCCAAAGAAGAAAAATGGGAACAAAAGTCTGTCTGAGAAAAATTCCCTTGGGTAAAGATAGGCAGAATAAGAATGTTATCTTTTATCTCCACAGAACTTGGTCCTTCTCACAGGACTTTCACCTCTCCTGCATTACCTAATTTGACCCTCACATTTCTCAGTATTTTCATCTCCATTTTACCCAAGATACTTTGTGACTCGCTGGAGGTCCCAGAGGTGCTATTCTGGAATATACCCAGACCTTCTGACTCCTGGTCTAGTGCTCTTTTCACCATAATCTTAATGTCCAAACACAGAGAATGGATCAATGCCTTTCAGCCCCCAGAGCTTAAGTTTACACTTGTAAGGGAAGATTTGCAGTTAAGAAGACAACAGGGGAATCGGAGCAAGAGTAGGGGCTGCTCCCGGGCTGCTCTCTACCAGGACTCACTCAGGAAGAGGATGGTCTGCCTCCTGGCCGCCCTGCTCTCCTCGCTCTCGGACTTCCTCAGCTGTGTCTGCTGCCCCTCCTCGGACAGCATGCCCTGCTTGCTCCTCCTGAGCACCTGCATCATGTTCCAGCACATGAAGGCCACGGCGACCAGGACCACGAGGTAGACCACAAAGGCGCTGAAGATGCTGGCCTGGAAGACGGTCCAGCGTCCGGAGAGGCTGGTACAGATGGACATGTTGGAGGTCTCAGGGTGCTCGTGGTGGCGGGTGAGAGAGCGGTTGCAAGAGAGACCCTGGTGACTGTGCACATGCAACAGGGGGTACTCAACTCCCATGGCAAAAAGCAAAGGCAATGCCACCAGGGTGGAGGTGACCCAGACGAAGCCAATCAGCAGCTTCACCTGGCAGGGCCCCGACACGGCCTTATACCGGAAAGGGTGGCAGATAGCGACATAGCGCTCAAAGCTGAGTGTCAGTACATGCAGCAGCGTGGCATAACTGCAGGCCTCGAAGAGAAAATTGTGAAGCTTACAGGACAGGGCATAGCTGGGCGTCGTCAGGGGGTTCCAGATGATGCTGTAGAACTCCATGGGCATGCCAATGAGGAAGACCAAGATGTCGGAGCAAGCCAAGCTCACCATGTGATCTGTCACCTCCTTCTGCAAGTAGCCTTTCTTCTGCAGCACCCGGGTGACCCGAATAGTGACACTGTTCCCCAGGATGCCCACCACGAAGATGACCAGGTTCACCAGGATGAGAGTGATTTTGATCCAGGTGGCCACCTCGAATCGGGGGATATGGCTGTGATCAATAATGTGGGAGCAGTCACCACCGGAGCCTCTGGGTGTAGCCATCAGGGAGGAAGTCACACCGCCAGTCCAAAGACCTCCACTTCCCTCCTCTCAGAGGAGCCCAAATTTCTTAGCTGTAACTCAGGAGGGCTTTCTCTCACTCAGGCTCACCTGGAAAAGGTAATTTAGTATTTCAGGTGCTTTCATGGAAACTTCCTGGAGCAGCCCAACCTAGTAGTGCCCGGGAGGCGCCTGGGGGTGGAGTTTGGGGGCGTGTGTGTAAGAGTGAGGCGGGGAAAGCGCGGAGGAAGGAGGTTCTCATCTGGCCGGGAGTGAGCCCCGCGGGCCGCAGTGTGCAGGCCCTTCTCCTCTGTACCCCGGCAAGCTTTGCCCTGCGGCTCTCCGCCCCCTCCGGCTGCCTGGCACTTGCAGGCTCCAACTCACGCTCCAGAAGCACGCTCTTCGGCGCTGCGGGCGGTGGACTGGTCAGGATCAATCATTAACCGCTGTGCTCGGCGGCCGGGCTACGGGGTCGGCCCAGCCTCAGAGTTTGACTCAGCTCACAGACGTGGTCCCGAAATCAGATCTTGACTCAGGAGCTCTGGGCCAGAGTGGCCCCACCTCACCCTCCGCCCACACTGACACAGCTGTGGCCAGCTGCCCGGACGGTGTCCCAGGAAGCGCAGCCCAGGGGGAGTTGGAGTGCGCTCCCGGGCTCGTAGTCCAGGATTACTACTGGAAAAGACAAATTTCCCTTCTCCTGCCCGTACTATCCCCACTGCAACAGCTGGCCTGGGGTTCCTTCAAAGGTTGGGCCACCACCTGTTTAGGGGCAACTGGAACCGAGCACCTGCCTCAGTAACAGGCTAGTTGGCCGGATCGCCCTTAGAGAACACAGCCAACACTGGCCTCCTTGGTGCCCTGCCTGTGCCTTTGGGGCCCTGGGGTTTTTGCAGATGATGGTTGGGGCTGTGCCGCTCCCTGGAGCCAGTGTTTCAGGAAGTCGGCCCCAAGCAGGCTGATAGGATCCCGGTAAAAGTCCTTCCTGTCTTTCTCCAAAGATTCCCGATGTTCCTCGCAGAGCCCTGCTTTGCCTTCCTTGGGAGGGAAGCGGGAGTGCGGGGTGGCTTTCTGATTCATTCCATGGCTCAGGTCCCTCTCCCGCAGGCAGCAGCGGGAAGGCTTTACTGGGGGCACGTACATGGATGGGGATGTCACCATCAGCCAGGATGCTGCTGGTGGAAGGCGCTGACTCCGAAGGAGCTGCAGCCAGGACGTCATGGACTGCATGAGGAGGCTGCTGGGCAGGCTCAACAGGGCCACAGAGTGAAATAGCATTAAGGATCATGACATTTTCTCTCTCTTCAGGGAGAGAGAAACCTCTAATTGACCCATTTTCATCTCCTAAGTAGAAAATCAGAGGAAGTGGTGTGGGGGGTGGGTGGCAGAAGGGAGACTATCTTACCGTTGCAGAATGTTTAACACATATTGTACATCCCCCTTCTCCCCATAGTTATAACCGAAATGTCTCCATTGCCAAATATCTTCTGAGGGAGCAAAGTGGCCCCAGGTAGAGAAATTGCCTTGAAGGAAGAAAGTAGATTCCCTTGATCTGTCCATCCTATGGCCCTTGCACTGGCTCTGTACTAAAAACCATCTAAAATTATCAAACCACCCCTCTGTGATGTGACCATTTTAAAGATGAGGACATCAGTGCCCGAGAATAGGTGTCTCCCCAAGGCTATAATAGAGTGAGAGACCTGAAATTAATCTAGATCTGTCATACCCTGAGTCTATACTCCTAAGAGGAAGGGACTTCTGGGAGCACAGTATAAGCTCAGAAAATGAGTCCTTTAATGATGTGCAAAAAGACATAGGGACTGTATTTTCTGACCCCATGCCAAACACATGTTCTGAGGACCTCAAGGAATATTTGATTTTGACACCATCTCAAGAAAAAAAAATTCTCTATTTGTTATCTCTGTTACATTATAAGTTCCAAAGCCAAGAATTACATCTTCTTACTCTCTGAAACCTCTCCACAGCACCTTCATAATGTTTTGCCAAGAGCCCTTCTCCACACTCACACGTGCTATTCAACCTACTTGCTGGAATCTCCTAACTCCTTCCCTTATTGGTGCAGTGTGCTTTGCTGAAGGACCTCAAGAGCCATACGGCTGTCCCACAAAGCTTTACACAGGGTAAGCACGGACCCTCAAGCCTTCATAACTGTCCCAAAGCTATTAAGAAAAGGTGGTCTAGGAAGACACACATCTCAGCCTGCCTCCCCCAGCACCACCACACATATATACAATAAGTGGCCCCTGCCCACTTCTTTCTTGTCAATGGGAAATAAGCAGGGAACTTCATAAATATTCCTCAGCCCAACCATATATCCTTCCTTTGATATCCTCTTGGTCGTTCCTTGAGCCCCTATTGTATGCCAGACACTTTCACATAATTTATTTCTTTCAGTCCTCAGAAGACAGCAAAGTGGACATTATTACCTCATTTTACAGATGCAGAAACTAAGAATCAGAAGAATTAAATGACCTTCCATAAAGGGTCAGAGGCAGGATTCCAACTCAAGTTCCCCTGGCGTGAAAGCACCTTCCACACTGGGCTGCTCTCTCTCTGTGCTAGACAGGACTGCGCCAGGCTAAACAGTGGCATTTGGGGGACAGGAATTATTTTAAGTCTCCAGCCCCGATGCCTGTCCTCTCCCCAGGTGCAGCATTTGTTATCCACAACATATTTGATAGTTCCAATTTGTTCTGCTCAGACAAGATTCCCATTATTGTCTAATTTCTTTTATCAAAAATTTTTTCAAAAGTGTGAACAAAGATTACAAATGTACAGCCAAACAGTGAGAATAAAGCTAAGTAAAATTCACTCCTTATAGTAGAGATGAAAAATGCATTTTGAACAGAAGTCCGGAAGAATTAAATTTTCATTTCACCTTTGCTTTTCCTAAGACCAGTTAAAAACTATTTAATGTACTTGCATTTATTGATAACAGGCTGGTACAACACTAGGCCTGGTTCTGTGTAATCTAGATTCTTTAAATTAGCATATCATATAGAGGAAAGAAGAAAAGGAATGAAGAGTAAGAAGAAAGAATGCGTGAGGTGCCCTTTGGTTTCACCTCTACTCAGGGCTCGCTCTGGGGTCTGCACGGATTTATATTCACGCTCTGCACCTTCCAGGCGGCCTTCAAGGTCGTTTAAGCTTGAGGCTTCCATATACTTTCTAGCACTGAATCTCATCTTTTCAAAAAGATTTTTTTATTAACTTTTGGAGAGGGAAATGGAAAGAGAAAGGAGGAGAGAAACATCAGTGTGTCACTGCCTCTCATGCACCCCATACTGGGGACCTGGTGTGCAACTCAGGCATGTGCCCTGGACCAGGAATCAAATCAGTGACCCTCCGGTTCACAGGCCTGCACTCAATTCATTGAGCCACACCAGGCAGGGCCTCATTTCAAAATTAAATCTACAATGACACCCAAAGTAAAAGAAAATTTAAAAGTACACACACATATACATATACATATACTATATTTTGTAAATTTAAATTTATTTTGTGTGCTCAAATTGTTAACTCACTTACTCACTTAAAGTCAATAACAATTTATACCCTAAAAAGTGAAGAATACTTGTTTACAAAGGTTCATGGTAAAATCATAATGACTATGCATTAAGCTACAAAGAAAATCTAATAATTTTTAAAAATTATAAACAGTATAGATAACTTTATTTATAATTCCATATAACTAAAAGTTATAACAGAAGCAGAAAACTGAAGCATAAAACCTCATCTCAAAATTTTTTAAATCTCAGGAACAATTTTTGGTCAAAGAGAAAACCAAAATACAAAACATCTGGAGAATAATGACCACAAAAATATCGCATATCAGAATTTATGGGAAACAACTAAAGAGTGTTCAGAAAAGATTTATAGCCTGAAATATTTATTCTAATAAACAAGAAAGAGTGCAAACATAGGATGTTATAAAATAATAAAATTAAGGAAAACAATAAGGGATTAATAAAGATTCAAGTAATTATGAAAAAACTGCATAGAAGCACTAATACAAAATTCCACCCTGTCTTTTTTTTTTTTAAAGTAGGACTTCTTCTGGTCATTAAGAATAACCAGTAGCAGCTGGGCCGCCTGCCACCTGCACTCCCCACAGCACAACTTGATCTCCCAGAAAAGAGAAACTAGTGAGGTGAACCCTAGCATCACTCAGACTTGCGGCCTGCAGGCACTTTCCAGACCATAGTGTGGGAAGGGGACTCTAATAAAGTGTAGCCCTTGTCGAGTTGAAAAAACAGATTGGCAGTCAGGAGATAAATGTTGCCGGACATTATGGAGCGGAGTTCTAGAAAGGACCGAGCTCTGCAGAGAGGGAGTTCAGAAGTCTGGACAGAGGGTCTCTTGAGTCTTTGGCTGAATTCTAGTGGACATGTGGAGGTGAGACTTCGGAACCGGACAAAGTATTCTACTGAGGAAAGGACAACTGTCGGGAGGCTCTGAGCCGAACTACTCCCAGAGTCACACTGAGCTGGCACGTTGTTACAGTGCTAACGCATGAGCGAAGAGATCTCATCAGCCAATTCTGGAGGGGCCAGGCCTTGGTAGAACTAAACTAGCGGCAGAACTAAGGCTCCTCTGGACCTGAGCTGTGCAACATGGTAGCTGCCAGCCACATGCGGCTACTTATACTTGAAATACGGCTGGTCCAAACTGAGACATTTTGTAAGTATAATACATACCACATTTTAATGACTTTGTATGAAAAAATAAAGTAAATGTAATGGTTCTAATACACTGACTTCATGTAGAAATGATAATATTTGACTATAGTGAGTTAAATAATATACATTATTAAAAGTAATTTTACTTCTCTTTTTACTCTTTAAAATGTGCCTAATAGAATATTTTAAATTATATGTGGTTCACATGTGCATGTATATTTCATATGTATTTCTATGGGACAGTAATACCATGAACAAATAGATAATGAAACAAAAGAGAAAATCTAAGAATAAACCAATACTTATAGGAATTTCATTTATGTTAATGGTGACATTTCAGATCAGTAGGGAATGATGCATTGTCCAATAATTGGTATTGGAACAAAAGGTTAGCCATCTTATAAAAAAGTTGGATACATACCTCTACACTTTATTATAATACAAATCATTAAATGATAGAATAAAACACTAGAGAATTTTAAAAATTAAATTGGATTTTAAAGCTTATGACATAAATCCTAGAAGCTATAAAGGAAAGGTTGATAAACTTTATTTCATAAACATAAAAATGTTCTGCAAGGCAAGAAACAATAGCCAAAGGTAAATGATAAATAACAAATTTACAGAAATTATATGTAATTGTTTTCACACCATAATGAGTGATTTCCATAACAAAGTCAAGTTGGATAAAATATGCATTTATTTCCAAAATGGATCTGCAGATTTACTGTAATCCCATTAATTAAAATTTCAACAGACTTTTCAAGAAAAAAGAAATTGCCAAAAGAAAAGACAAGCAACCCAATTTAAAAAATAAGCCAAAGAGATAAACAGGTATTCACAAACCAGGAATCCAGATGGACAATAAACAACGAAAAGCTACTCAACCTTTTTAGCAGTTGAAGAAATGCAAACTAAAACCACTAATTAAATACAACTACACATATACCAGACTAACCTTTGAAGATGACCAATACCATAAAAACTGACAAATTGATTTTAAAATTTACAAAGGAATGTCAAGAGCCAAAAATGAGCAAGATACTCTTAGGAAGTGAGGGGATTTGTTCTTCCCAATATCAAGACTTGTTCTAAAGCTTTAGTTTATAAGGCAGTGTGTTTTAGACACGGGGATAGACAAAGAAAAGAATAATACAGAAAAGATAGCACAGAAATGAATCCACATGTGTATGGACAGGATTAATGACAGAGATGGCACTGTGGGATAGTGTATCAGATATGGTCTTTCTCATTGATGTAGTAGTGTGGGGAGCATGGGGGGGAGAGACGATGCTCTTATTTGTAGCATTTACTGATATCCGTGGTGTAAGTACTCCTACTATGGCTGATTTCAAGCCACCCACACTTTAGCAATCTGGTCATAAAACTTGTGAAACTTTAATAATCAACTCTGGTAAGCTCCAGTATACCACTCTTCTTAATAAATGCCACTTGTGATAATTAAGTATTCATTTAGAAAAAATTCATTAAGAAAAAAAGACATATAACCCAATTTTTAAAATGAGCCAAAGAGATAAGCAGGCACTGCACAAAAAAGGAGTCCAGATGGACGATAAACAATGAAAAGCTACCCGATCATTTTAGGAGTCATGAAAATGCAAACTAAAACCACAATTAAATAAAACTACACACCTACCAGAATGACTAACATCTAAAGACAACCAATACCATCTGTCTGTGAAGCTGTGGAGTACTGGTGGCTCTTGAATGTTGTAGATGGAAGAGTAAATTGGTGCACCACTTTGGGAAAGAGGTTGGCAGCATCTACTAGAATTAGACATACACATATCCTATGATGCAGCAATTCTTCTCCTAAGTATATAACCTCCAGCTCATGCCACCAGAATGACCCTGGTGATCCATATAAGAATTTGTATAATAATATTTTAAGTAATTATCCCAATCTAAAGAACACCCGACTGTCTATCTATAGAAGAACATATAAATAAAATGCAATATACTCATAGAGAGTCCACTGCTACAAAAACAATGTGATTGAATCTTAAACCATAATGATGCATGAAAGAAGCAAGACACAAAAGAATCTACGAGTCCATTTACATAACATAGAAAAACAGACAGAACAATAATATTTTGGGATATATATGTATTATATGATGATATATAATAAGACTATTTATTTAGTTACTTATTCATTCTTTCCCTTATAAAGCAAAGATATTTTTTCTGTGAAAGGAAGGAGGTCACCTCTTATAGAAAGGACATATAAAATAGATGTGGGAACTTCTGAATGCTAACAATATTCTATTTCTTAACCTGGGTAATAGTTATGTGATGATAATTACATGATGCTTTGCCTTATGATTTTTTACTAGGCAGTTATTTATGTCTTATGGACTTTGTTATGTTTCATAATATTGTGAAACAATCTTTTTAAGAAGGAAGAACACCCACATAGCCAGTTGGATCAGCTGAGTCAACCCTGGTTTTCACCCAGTGGAATGATGGTGCTGCAGCCCAATCAACTCTTACAGTGACAATAGTAACAGCTCTCACTATTAAATACCTTCTGGGACTAGACACTATGCTTGTTCAACGCTCAAAATAGCTCTGTAGGTTGAGTGTTATTATTCCTATTTGCATGTCCATAATTTGCCCATCAAGTGCAAGTAGTCTACCCAGGACTTGGCCCATGGCCAGGAGCCTGCAGCCTGATTGTCCACATGCTTTCAGTACTTACTGTCTAGATAAGTGTAAGAGCAATGACAAGTTGAACCTTGGTGTGCCATTACCATGTAATCTGGAGACTTCCTCCTTTCTTCCTTTTCCTCCTTTCTTCCTTTTCCTCCTTTCTTCCTTCTTTCACCCCTAGAATGTTATTCAGTAAATAGCCCAAAGATCAAGGTTTCTGGACCACAAGAACAAGTCTGAGGAAAGCCCTGTGAAAAAAAATGTCATATCTTTATGGAGGCTTTGGGTCACAGATTGAGAGGGTTGATGGTCCTTCACAGGGAACTGATGGAATGCAGTGCCATCTCAATTCATACTTAGGTGAGTGCTCACTGAGAGGCTCAATATTTCCTCTAGGAAATGTTTTCCTTTAAAAAAACTTTATATATGTTAGGTTCTTCCATCTAGAAAAAATGATTCAGGAAAGAAAAACTGTCCCTTTCGTTTGGTTTAGCTGATGAGTTGCAGTTTTCATTTAGCCCATATCTTTTTTTTTCTTTTAACTTGGACATTTTGAACTCACTGATACGAACTTCTCACTTGTAGGCGGTCTCCCTGTTACATGTTAGGCTCTCCTAGGAGGTGAAGGGCCTCTGAGAGCACAGCAGCTACTCAGTCCAGGGACACCCAGGCAGACAACAGTCCCATTTACTCACCCTATTTCTCCCAGCCCTAGTTAAGTCTTTGCATGTCTGCTGCAGACCATTGTGGACCAGAAAGTGCTTCCACCTGGGCTACTTGCAGTTCCATGTCCTCCTGCACATTGCATACTATTCACATCGCATGCCCTGCACAGCACAAGCTCAGCACAGGGAAACAGCCATGCCTCAGCTTTCCATGCTTCTCCTATAAAACCCTTATGAAGAAACAAATAACTCTCATCCTTGATCTCCTTACCTTAAAATACTCCACACAAGGAACATATAATTTCTCTCACCCAGCACTATACTCCTAGTCCACTTAGAAAGAAACCTTGCATGTCCCCAGCCCCAGTGATTGTTCAGGAATATGGTGACTTTCCGCCTGGATGGAAATTTCAGTGATGTCTTCTTACAAATTAGTTTATGATCCACCACCTCTTGCTATGTAAACATACACAGATTGATCCAGGATTGGCATCCTGTTCATTCACTGACTCCTTAGAGAATGCTATAGCATGATGATTAAAATGATAGACTCAGAAGCCAGAAGCCTTGGGTTTGCATCTGGGCCCTTCCATGCAGCTTCTTTGTGCCTTAGATTCTTCACCTGCAAAATGCATATAAAAATAGTACTTATCACCTGGGTTTTTTCTGAGAATTAAATAAATTTCTATAAAACATGTTTGGCAGATAGTATGTGCCCGTATATGTATTAGCTTTGCCAAATGGGGCAATGAAGCTCAATGGGTAAAAACAGACTCTGCAGCTGAACTGCCTAGCTTTGGGTCTGCTGCTGCATAGTTGTGTAACCTTGAGCACTTATCTTTCTGAGCCTGGTTCCTTACGTGTCATCTGGAGGATAAACAGCAATACACACTTCAAAGGGTTCTTTGCAAAACCAACTGGCATAATGTAGGTAAAGCACTCAGAACAATGCCAGGCACAGGGAAAGTGTTAGGCAGGAGTTAATCACCATTAACAGCATGTCCACAGTTCATTAGCTGCTGCTGTTCATACTGATGAGCCCAGGACCCTGCTAGGTCCCAAAGCACATTCTAAACACTCCAGGCGCCACTACTGTGTGAGCTTGAATTGTATGAGTGCTGAGTACATCTTTCTGAATCCCACTCAAATTAAATCAACAGATACTGGTTCAGCATATCCTTTCTGGAAATCACTGTGGGGAGTAGGAATATGAGGCAGCAAGACAGTTACTACTCTCCAGGGGTTTATCTGAAAGTCAAGCCGGGAGCATGTAAATTGTTAGATATCATAAGAGCAATTGCCAAGTTAATGGTGGTAGCAGTAAGTGCTACAGATACTTAAAGGTGGCATCTGTCCTCACAGGCAAGACAAGCTTCCTAGACTCGAAAACTGGGGATGCATGTAGGACACATAGGGAGTCTTTATAATCCGATATTTCATCCAGGAGAAGTCCCTGTTTTCAAATAGACCACAGAACGCAGAAAATTTACTTAACAACAGAGACTCCACACTCTTTAACTTTATCTTCACTAAACATGAGCTTTGAATGGTTTGGAGAGATGTGGCAATCAAGTGACAACAGACCAGCATAAACATATATTTTGTGGATGTTTTTTCTAAGTTTAAAATAGAATGGCCACTCTAAGAGGGATTGCAAGTATGGCCTCAGTTGCATTAGCATCCTGTGTGCTGATGGAGGTGATCAGCTACCTGACAGACTTCAGGGCAAGCAGCACCCTCCCAAGCTGTTCCCCTCTCTTAACTGCAGGCCTCATTGTGAAACCTTTTGGTGCATTAAAAAACAAACAAACAAAAAAAGACAAAAAACACAGATTTCCAAAACTGAAGTTGCTTATCAAAGCCACAGTTCCTTATTTTTAAAAGGACAGACAGACCTTGTCCTACAAATGATTATACTTAGTACTGGCCACACTCATGCTCCCAGCTGTCAGCCCCACCCCCCTCACCTTTGCCATTAGACCTTGCAGCTTATAAGGAATTTGATGGCTGGGTTCAAAAGTACAGAAATTTAAAAATCTGTGGGAGGCAAGGCCAGCTTGAGGTAGCTGCCTCAAGCTCCTAAACTGGGGTAACCTGTCTATTGTGTGATGTCTACCTTCCTCCCTCAACTTATAGATGAAATGTGCATTTGTGGCAAGCCTGGCCAGCACTGTTACTCTGTGAGATAATGTTTGTCCTAAGTTCCAAATTTGTGAAGACAACCCACTTCAAGCTGGGAACAAAGGGAAAGGCTTTGTGTTATTTATAATGTCTTCCTTCTGTTCTTACACCCACCTCTTCTCCATTGAGAACGTCTACGGTTTGACAAACATGAAGAATAAACTCTCTCATGATTCTTCCCAATGACTGTCTCACAGCAATAAATTTCCCACTGTTGCAAAAATAGAAGTCAACAAAGAATGGAGAACAGGGTCAAAGGACATTAATTCAAAACTCAAGTGGCAGCTCTTCTTCACCTCTCAGATGAGCCACAAGATTCAGTTTGTCCTCATCTCTCACCCTTCTAACAGGCTGGATGAGGACCCTCGAGAGAGACCAAGGCTTTGAATGGAAGCAACTAGTTAGTGGCTTGGGGTTCACAGCTATGAAAATTGCATTTGGTCTGGATCCAGCATTCCTTGGCAGATGGAATTGGTGTTACATGTTCTGCAAGAATCAACATCATTGATTTGGCCTCATCTTTGAGCTCTTGGGCCATAAGCCCAGAGTCAGTCTAGATGTGCTATGACAATTTTGGTACTCAGTTTTGTTCCCAGTACACCCCATCATGGGTCACCTCATTATTACCAGCTCAAGTGTGCTGAAACATGTAGGTTTGTGCCAGCTAGGACAGTGGTCCCCAACCTTTTTGGCACCAGGGAGAGTTTTCATGGAAGATGACTTTTTTCCACAGACCAGGAGAGGGGATGAGGAAGGAGACAGAGCTGAGGCAGTAATGCTAGAGAAGCTTAGATCACTTGCCTGCAGCTCATCTCCTGCTATGTGGCCCAGCAGAGGGGGGTGGGGGTGGGGACCCCTGAGCTAGGAGACAAGCAAGAAGTATAGCCTGTCTGGTCTGATTTACCACCATGGCTCTCTTGGGTATACAGGCACTTGGATTTCATATACTAAGGAGTCATCAGATGCAAAGCCCTGGCCACTTAGGAAGATTTAAAAAAAATACATAAGACACAATTGCTGCTGCCTGTCAGACTCACAGACTTGCTGGGGATGATGAACCTACACATGTGAAACTGTGGAGAATATCAGCAACCAGTATGTGAATTGCTCCCAGAAAAGGAGAACACATACTTTACTATGATATTCAAGACCCATTCGAACATGTGTGGCAGATTTTATTTTCCAAAGGTGACTACCAGCAACTCCAACACACACTATACACACACATGTAAATGTGTGTGTGTGTATACATCATATACATGTACATATATGATATAGATATATAGTTGACTCTTAAACAACATGGGGTCAGGGATGCTGGCCCACTTGAGACAATTGGTTCTGGGACACACACACACACCTGAAACCAAATCCAAGGATGCTTAAATCCCCTACAGCAATGGTGTAGAGCAATGCATGCAGTCAGCCCGCTGCACCAATGGATTCCCAACTGGAGACTGAGAACAGTAAAGGTATCTGTTGAAAAACATCTGTGTATAAGTGGACCAGTGCAGTTCAAACCAATGCTGTTCAAGAGTCGACTTGAATCTGAGTAGGGGCTTGTGATTGCTTTCACCAAAAAATTATGGCATGGTAGTGTTATATGACTTCCAAGGCTATATTAGCAAAATGATATGGCTTCCTTCTGGCTCATTCTCTTTATAACATATACATCTGGAATCTCTGAGCTAGCATGAGGAAGTGCTGTTACCCCAAGACTGCTATACTGGAGAGACCTTGCAGAGAGATCTCATAAAATTAGAGAGATGTCTGAGGACCTCCAGCTATTTTAATCCTCAGATGTTTATGTCATCCCAGCCTAATGGGCAGAAATGAGTGAATGATCCTTACAATCACAGCCCCCGGCCTTCAAGCCACTCCAGTTGATGCCCAGTGCAACAGATATGAGCTGCCCCAGCTGTGCCCCATTTGAATTTTAGATTCATGAACAAAATATGTCCCTCTTTTAAGGCATTAGGTTTTGGGGGTGGTCTTTTATATAGCTATAGTAACTGGAATACCTTACATGCCGACACTCTTCCAGCAAGAACGGACAGCTGACTGAACCCAGAACCTCCTGATCATTAATTTCTTCCTCTTGTGTCTGTCCACACAATGACTGTTTGCCCTTCCTGATATTCCTGCCCCTTTCCATTTATTATTCATTCATTCGTTAGTTCATTCATTCACTAAACATACACTTTGTGAAATGTTTACTGTAGAGATGTTGCAATGAACAGCACACATTTTTCTCCCTTCAGGAAGCTCAAAGTCCAGTCCCAGAGAGAGACAGACAGAAATTGCTAAACCGAAATGGATGCATAGTAATAAAGACACCACCAAATCACACCCACTCTCCAAGGCTCATTCAAGTCTTTCCTCCTCCTAAAAGTCTTCCCGTGTCCCAAATCATATTCTTTTCGTCATATATTGAGACTCATTGATATTCTGGAGTTAAAACTCACACCAGCTCATAAGAACTGACTGTACACATTTTTTCTGCGTTCAGGAACTTCACACAAATAGCTTCAGATACTTCCCATAGTGGAAGTATTTACACCACAGAAAGTGGTAGAAGCTAAAAATCATGGTCCCCCCATCCCCTTTTCTTCATAGACAGCTGGTTTTTAAACACTGAGCAGCACACCACTGGGGATACCTCTCAGTTGGTATCCATCAAGGGTTAATTTTTGGTATAGGTGATGTTACCTCAAAAAAAATGAATCCTCTGGGAACAAAGCTCCTTTAGAAAACAATTGGAAGTGCTGGTGGGAAGATGATAAGGATATCCTGTGACATGTAGAGTACTGCTGGCAGTGAGTCATTAGGCTTTGCTATGGACAGCTTGTTAGTTGCTGGATTTCCTTCCTTCCTTCCTTCCTTCCTTCCTTCCTTCCTTCCTTCCTTCCTTCCTTCCTTCCTTCCTTCCTTCCTTCCTTTTTTCTGAAGACTGTTGCAAAACTCTTATAAGCCTGCTAAGGTGGTTAGTAGATAAGCTTAAGCAACTCTCAGGCTTCCGTAGTCAGGCACTAGAGAGAATCCTGGCCTTTGACCTCTAAAGCGACAGACAAAAGTCTCGCCTGTGCAGCTCATGTCTGCTCAGCCCTCACACCTGCCTACGGAAAAGAGCTACTTCTCTGCTGCACCTGCTACACGGGTGCGAGGTTTCTCCATGCAGGAGTTTCCCTAAATTGCAAATGATAATGTTTTCTGGTTGTTATAAGTTGAATATGTCCTCTCCCCAAAAGTTATGTTGAAATTCTAAACCCCAATACCTGTGAATGTGACCTTATTGAGAAAAAGTCTTTGCAGATATAATCAAGTTACAACAAAATCATTAGGGTAGGCCCTAATCCAAGATGACTGATGACTGGGGTCCTCATGAGAAGAGAAGAGACACAGAAAAACATGAGGAGAGGTAAGGCTAGGAAGAAAGATACACACACAGGGAGAGCACCTTATAAACTTTATTTACAAAAACAGGCAGTGGACTGGATTTTACCCATGGGTTGTAGTTTCCAACTCCTGACCCAAATTTCCCCACTGACTTAGTGAATTTCACATGGCCTCAATACTTCCCCAAGATGACTGACAACTCTCAATTTAGCCTGTTCCAAGGTCCCAAGGACCATTCTCAGGTGAGAGCTGCTTCATCCAAGATCATACTCCCTCCAGAGAGCAGCCTAGAGCCAGTGATTGGTAGATCTGAGGCATAAAAACCCAATCTCCTTGCCTTAATCAGGGAGGAGGGAATAGGGGGAATAAATGGTGATGGAAGGAGACTTGACTTTTGGAGGTAAACACACAATACAATATACAGAGAATACATTACAGAATTATACAATTGAAACCTATAAAATTTTATACCTAAGGTCACCCCAATAAATGCAATAATTTTTTAAATAAAAAAAAAAACATTTAATCTATGAACATCCCAAGAAAAGAAAGAAAAACAGGATTCTTTTATCTTTCTATGCTGTCTCAAAACACTGACCCAGCACCCTAATGACATATACCTGGCTGTTTCAGGCCAAGGTACCTAGCACAGATATAACAATACCTAAGGAGAAGAAAAGGAACATTTTCCTTTTATGTATCTTTTTTACCATAAGGAAAGTCAGCATAGATTTTAGTACAGCTTTTAATACGTGTGCATTTCTCACTGGAGTCAGAAAATACATGTGCTGGCTCACAAATAGAGAAGATGAAATTTTCTGTCCTTTTACAAGAAGGAAGTTTCTTCTCTTGCACAATTTTTCACCAATGCCCCATGACCTCTCAGCAGTATCCCAAATGTCCCTGGTCTTATAGAAGAGAGACTGGTGTGAGGAGTATAAGAAAACCTGGCACTGGTCCCGATTTTATCACAGACCAGCCATGTGACTTCCCTCTCATTTGTAGAATAAAAACATTAGATCAACGGAGGTACAGAATTTTACAATTTTATATTTCTGCCATCAAACCTACCCTGTCTTCTTACAGAAGGCAAGCTCAGGCCATGGAAAGTGAAATAATGAATGCAGTGCACCACTCCCAGTGCCAGAAATGCACCAAATCTGACTTTCCTTTCCCTTCCTTGCACTAAACTTCTCCGAGTTCTGTGAAACTTCTTGGAAGAAAAAGTAGGCAAGTGCACAAAGACATAAACTAAAAGCTTTCTGAAAGTGTTTGTAAGCCACTATTAAGAGGAAAACTGCTTTTGGGAGCAGCGTGAGCACTGGTGGACAGTGTCTGCAGATCACTATGGCTCCTCTCCTCTCCTCTCCTCTCCTCTGAATTTGTTTCTCTGCTGGTCATCACTGTTCATAAGGAAGCTCCAGAGCATTTATGTGCTCATTCTGTTGCTAATGATAGAAACAAATGGCTCCAATTTGATGTGGCAGGATTGCAAGGCGCCACCAGACAAATTTGCCACTCATGGTCCTTTCAAACTCCTGCAAAGCTTTGAGGGCAATCAGTCTTGTCAGCAAAGATTACTTAGTCCCATTTTTCCAGATGGCCTGCCTGCATGTCCATTCCCACCTTCCTGGTGAGCCTCACTCCTGGCAGCTTGGAGGGAGACAACATTGACAATATAAAAAATCACTTTCAAAGAAAGATTCTCTGAGATTGAGGCATTATGATAGTGTACAAAGAACAGGGTACTATCACCCAATGATTTTAGGCTAATACTGTCAACCTTCATAACAAGTTACAGTGTACCCAGCTTAGTGATGTTCAGTGTGTGCCCAAGGTCACCCTGCTGGCCCAGGATTTGACTCAGAGCTGCCTAATGGTGAAGCCTCCAAGTTTAATCCTGGAATGCAACCTTGAGGGGAAAGGTAAGGCTAGAGAGAGATTTTGGAGTCATCAGTCAAGAGTCAATGGTGGACCAAAGGAACACATGGGCTATCTCAGGGAGAAGATCCAGAGGGCAGGGCAATAGCCCACAGTGCAAAGATGGGGATTTATCAGTCAATGGAACAAGGATCCAGAGAACCCAGAAGAACTAGAAAAAAGGTGAGGAGGGCAAAGAAGGGATATTTATTGTAACCCTAGTTCTGTGTGATGGATACCGGCCAGCAGTATCCATCCCTGCTGTGGATGCTCGTCGAAACACGAGAAATGTCATACACAGAAACAGCATGATTCTGTGGGGGAATAGAGAGCATGGCCACTTTCTCTGGTGGAAAGTGCCTTGTTCCTCTACCCAAGTAGGTTTTTATTAAGAAAGCAGACTCAGTTTGTGGATTCACAGTCTGGCAGAAAGGATCAAAGGAAACAGGTAACTTACAAAGATGCTAACAGAATTCCTGCTGTGATTCTTGGCAGAGATTGGAGTTTTATCATATTAAAGGACTACATGGCTAAAAGGGCTAGTTTTGGTTTCCTGTCTGTGCCTTTAAATTCCAAGTTAATAAAACATTCTCCAGGAAAACAGATCTCACAGGACCTTGCATATTCTATGTCCCAGGCCTGATTACCCCGGGGGTCTGCCATCTCTGGTCTGGGCTGCCCCTTTAGCTATTTTTGCAGGCTTGAGCCTGGCAGTAAGGAGACAAAGGCATTCAGGAACTTGGATCTCTCACATCTAAGAACAAAGACTCAGGCTTTGACATAACTGAGGTAGGGGGCAGGGGTTGATGTGATCACCCCTTCATTTCCACAGCCCCATGAATCTCATCCCTGTAACATTCCCACGTGATCGCGTCTGTCTTAGGTTCATTCTCTATCCTAGAGAATTGTTACCCATCATTGACTGCTGATCAAGCAGAAGGGAATGAGGCATATGAACATGCAGTGTTCATGCCAGGGAAATACGTTTTTTGTCTCCTTAGTGGCTCCTGGTCCGGAGGTCTCTCACCCAGCCTAAGTCACGGCGGGTCACAGCTTCCTGAGACCAGGCAGGGCAGTCCCCAACAGTTCTGATTCTTTCTCAAGTGGGATTTTAAAAATGACAATGATTTTTCCACCATCCATCAAGCAGTCTCAGACAAATTCTTAGTTTATAAACTCACAAGCTGAGCTTCCTCCAGGGCCAGGCAGGTAAGCATAACCAAATTATGTGACTGGCAAGAGACAATATTGAGGGGTGAATAATGTGAAGAACATATTACCCATCAAAAAGGGCCAGCCAACATTCAGGGTCAGCTGACAGAGACAAAATTTCTTTTCAGAAGGAGCTGGAATTGTCAGTCATGTTCTATCAGCAAAACAGTTTACAGTTTGGAAGCAGACTAGAGGTCACAGTTTGCTACTTCTGCTCTAATAAGTGAGGGCCTTTCTACCTTCAAGAAATATAAGTACCAGCCCCAAGATTTCCCAGGTTCTGGGGAGTCCTAGAGTCCAAAGCTAAATGCTAGTATTCCATATAGACTTTTTAAACTAGGGGCTAAATCCACATGTGATTTCTGCACTATGATATGATTAGGCAAAGTAGAATGTTGTAGCAGAAGAAGTAATCAGTGTGAAATCATGACTATACCAGAGAAAAATGGCACTAACGAGGCACTAATGGCACGCTATGATGAAGTTCAAAGGTAACATTCCAACTGCAGGTTAATACCAAAGGCTGGAAACAGGGCATTTTCAATGACTTCTTGAACAAGGACTTCTATAGAAAGGATAAAATGCTGGTAATAGTCAATGGGAAATACAGTCCAGGCAACAAGGGCCTTCCATTTTCCTTTTCACCTTTCTCTCTTAATGGGTACATGTTGGCATTACTGCTTTTTTTTTTTTTTGAGCCATCTAAAAATGTTTTTTAGAATAGAGAAAAAAATAAGTCATCTAAAGACAGTCACCACTTAATGGACCATGGGAGAACTGGCTATCTTGAGGGCTGAGGGCACTTTCATGTGGTATCTGGTACATCAATAGGATACCACTGACTCTCATCAGTCAATAGTACAAGCAAAACAAATTTAACAAGAATCTTCTGGACTCCTCTGTATATGTGTGCATGTTTTTCTGGGTGCTTATCCACATTTCTCAAAACCAGACTTACAACACCCCTGTGGGGGGAAGGTAGACTCACTGCATGGCACTGGCTGCATCACTGGTTTTGCAAAGACCAGCAGCTTCATCTCCCTTGCTGCAATGGTTGGCTAATCTGTGTTAGGTTTCCCTGGTTCATGGTTTCTGCCTACTTACCTCCATGGTTAGGATCTGAGCCCCACCTATATTCTCAATCTGCGAATTCTACACTCCAGGACTTCACATTAAGTCACCCTTGTTGTTAGTCTCACCCTTACCTTTGCCTCAGTTTTGAAACCTTGCATGTTTCCCATACTCTTTTTCTCTGGAATCCTATTTTACTTTTGGGAGGAGTTCCTTCACCTTACCCACCCTACCTACCCTACCCACCTATCCCCAGACTATGGACAAGATTGATGACAGACTCCCCTGATATTTAATGTCTGCCCGAACTTTCCATTATTGGTGCCTTGGAATCTTGGAATCTACTGGCCTATGGAATGCCTGCCTGCTTCCTGTCATACCTTTTCCACAGCTCCACAGTCATTGTTGCATGAACTACACCACTCAGTGCCTATTGCAGTTTGCCTATAGGACTGTTTTTCATCCCAGCCTTATACTAGCCATTGCAGCTGGGTCTATCTCTCTACCTCCCACTTACCCTCATGATTAAGGTCAAGTTCTGTGTCTGCCCCTTCCTACCTACTATGGGCCAATGCAGTTAACCAGATCATGACTGGTTCTGATTCAAGAAGTACCACAGAGAGCAATTCATAGGCTAAGTTAGATCTGCTTTCCTTCTATTTTTAGTCACAGTTTCAACATTGGGATGTTTGATATATAATATACATTTTCCCATTAGACAAAAGAAATAACAATTATAATACTATAGAGCAGAACATTGATATTGACTGATACACTTTACAAAACACTAAGGAAAAAACAGGTACAATAGAAGCTGACAATAATAATAACATATTTCCTAAAGAAACAATTTATTTTTCAAAACCACTTGCTTTGAATTCACTCAGCAGATATTTGCCAAATGCCTACTATAACCCAGATGCTGTAGCAGGCACTGTACTGAGCACAGAATAAACAAAGAACAATAGGACATTAAGACAAAATCCCTTTTTATCAAGGAGTTTACAGTCTTCTATCATTTATCACAGTGATTTTTCTAACCCTTTTTCAGCCACAAAATCAATTTTTCAAATAATAATCTTACTTGGCACCTGTATCAGTCAGGATAGGCACTGTTATGTTCCAGTGAGAAATGACCCAACATTCCAGTGGCTTACAACGAAAAAGTCTATTTCTCATTGGTGGCTTATGCCCATCATGGGTCATCTGAGGCTTGGCTTCATATCCTCTTTATTTCAGGTCCAAGGCTGATGGGTTAGTCTCTAGCTCGAACACTGCTTTTTCACAACAGAGGAAGATGAGAATATGATTACCCATACCCTAGCTCCTAAAGCTTGTGCTCAGAAATAACACACGTCACTTCTGCTATCATTTCACTGGCCAAATGGAGGAAGTCTTGTGACCAAACTTGGCATCCCCAAGGTAGTGAAATACAATCTTCTCCAGGAAGGGGCAGCAAATATTGAAGAGTAATTCACACAGCACCTCAATATAGATAAGTATATATAGATACAAATATAAACATGTATAGCTATAGATATATATCAATATAGATAAATAAACACATAGCTGCAGAAATTAAAGTATCATCCCTCTATCTGAGTAAACTCTGTAGAATTTTAAGACTTTATGGAACTCATTTTAATTTTTTTTATCGTCACCCAAGGACACTTTTCATTGCTTTTAGAAAGAGAGGAAGGGATAAAGAGAGGGCAAGAGAGAAACATCAATGCAAAGGAGAAGCATTGATTGGTTGCTTCCCAAACTCACCTTAACCAGGAATAATATGCACCCAGCCAAGGGATCGAATCCACAACCTTTTGGTAATGGGAGGACGCTTTAACAAATTGAACCCCACTGACCCAGGATGGAACTCATTTTAGAAACCATCAATCCATTATCTAATCTGAATTCAAAGAAGCTTTATGAAGGCAATAGAGAAATTGTAATTGTCCCCATCTGAAAGGCAAGGAAACTCTATGAGGCCCAGGAAGATTATATAACTTCTCAGAAGATGAACCAGGAGAGGAGGCTGCTGCCTCCTTCTTCGCAGATCTTCCTGTAAGAACTTGTTGGAATTCCTGGCCCTGCATACATAAAGCCATTTGTCATGATACCCACAGAATTTCCAAAACCCAAGAAAGTTCTTTCTTATCTACTCAGTTTGGGCACAACTAGACTTTGTCCTAGGTAGCCAGCTGCCAAACAAAGCCACGCTGGCAAAATCACCCCAGAAATCTTGGCTTGTCTTGACCTTTGGAGTGTGCTTGCAACATGGCCTGAAAGGTAACAAACAGGTTGTGTCAGTACACCAGCAAGCAATTCAGTAAATGAGGCCTAAGAAAGAGCTAACGTACCAGAACGGCAGGATGATTCAGTCTGAAGACATGATAGTAGTCGGGGAACAGAAACGAGCAACAGTTTCCTTATTTGGGATATTCACTCCTGGTTCTTTAGAACAGAAGCTAGGCTTCCTTTAGTAGAGGGTTAGGAGCACCAGTTATGTACCATGCAAGGTAATAAGAGCCAAAAATGGAGGTAACTAAGACTAGTCCATGCCTCTTGAGATTTCAGAGGAACGAGGAAGATGAACTTGGACCAGGTGTTAAGTGCCATCACTATTTAGGAGAAGTTCTACAGCGGCAGCCTCTGGGGGTCGAGAGAAGAAAAGTAGAGGTAACGCCCTTGAATCCAGAAGCCAGATGGCCAGCATTTATGGGGCGAGTGAGGCACATGTTTACCAGGACCACCGATAGGTACAAATTACTATCCACATGCAGGAAAGAACGTGAACTTAACTTGACTTCCAGTCCTGTCATTAGGTTTCCATACAACCTTAGATAAGTCTCTAATTCAGTGATTTTCAACCTTTTTCATCTCATGGGACAGAAAAACTAAAAATTGGTATAGTTTTGATTCATTCACATTGGATGGCTATTGTTGTATTTGCTACTATCATTTTTTATTTGACAATCTAAGGGAAAAGAGGTCAGTGCCCCTGACTAAAATAGTCAAGTATTGCATGTATTAAAAATTCTTGAGGCACATCAGTTGAAATTCACTGCTTTAACCCTTTAAACCTTTTGTTCCTTATCTATAAACAGGAAATAGGTAAGACCTGCCTTAGCCACTCACAATGTGATAGGGTCAAACACGCTGTGATTGAGAAATTGCTGCGTTAAATGTGAACTTGGCCTCATTGTCACTCCTGAGCACTGCCTCAGTACACACAGGGGTAACCAAGTCACCTTGGTTTGCCTGGACTTTCTTAGTTGTAACAGTGACTCCCACATCCCAGGAACCTCCTTAGCCCTAGACCATCCAGAACTATCGATTTGTCTATTACATATTCGGACTGGAGGAGGTGTGAGGTCCCGCTAGCCACTACACTGTTTTTAGATTTTGTACGGTGCACCACTCAGTGGGTTCTAGCATATTCACAGCACTGAGCAACCATCACACCGATCTAATCCCAGAACATTGTCATCATTTCAGAAATAATTCCCAGTCAGCCGGATTCTCTCCTCCCCTCAGCGCCTGGAACATACAAAACTACTTCTGTCTCCATTGGTTTGACCATTCTGGACATTTTATGTGAATGGTATCAAGTAATATGTGGCCTTTGGTGTCAGTTTCTTTCATTTAGCATTATGATTTCAAGATTTATCCATGGTGTAGCATGTATAGATACTTCACCCATTTTTGTGAATGAATAATATTCCATTGTATGGATATACATTTTGATATACCTCAGTTTATAAACACTCAGGTTGTTTCTACTTTTTAGCTAATATGAATAGTGCTGCTATACACATTGCACACACAAATTTTTGTGTAACCGTATGTTTCCATTTCTGTTAGGTCCTCATCGAAGAATGAAATTGCTGAGTTATATGGTAACTGATTAACCTTTTGAGGAACTACCAAACTTTTCTAAGCAGCTGCAACATGTTACATCTCATCAATAATATATGTGGGTTCCAATTTCTCCATACCCTTGCCAACATTTGTTATCATGTCTTTTTGATTACAGTCACCCTAGTGGGTAGAAAATGATATCTAACTTTGGTTTTGATAGCCATCATTTCTCTGATGGCTAATGATTCTGAGCATTTTTCCTGTTCTTATTTGGCCGTAACAGTTGAATTCCCAAACAAGTGCTCACCTCACTGCCCTGATTCTCCACATTGAGAGTACAGGAGCTCTGACAAGTTACCAACTCCAGAACAGAGAAGAAAAGTCTCTTTCTGAGTCCTGCCCAGGACAAATGCCTGTCCCCGTCTACAGAAGAAAGTCCAAGTTCTTTCATGGAATCCACAGCCCTTTGCTGTTAGGCTCTAATTTGCTTTTACATCCATAACCCCTCTTTTCTCTATGTGAACATCAACTCCAGAGGAGTAGATCTGTTTATTACCCCCTGGAATACGTCACTCTTTTTCTTTGGATTGTTAGCCAATGGGAATCTCAGTTCATCAACTTCAGAGTGTGAGAACTGTCACATTTCCTCACTTTCTATCAATGAACAAGTTCTGTCTCTAATTACTTTCCTGAAAGACTTGCGAGAAACTCTGCCTCCGTCATTCTGAGGACTCTCCCCAATCCTGGAAAAATGCCAAGGTTTGGGGGACGTACACATTGTCAAAACATGTGGGTGGAGGAGATGGAATACGATAAAGTTCACCATGAAAATAAACAGGTTCTCACGGTTCTATCCTGGTTCTCATGGCCCCTTCAGTTCTGGTGATTTGGGGGGGCATGCCAGAGGCACTGCAGGCTGCAATCCCCATCCCTGGAAGCTGCCACCCCTCAAAGCAACCCCACACCAACACACAGTTCTGTTGGAAACTGTAGTTCATGGAAACTGCAGACTCTCTCCTTGCTCCAAGGAGACCTTATTCCTCCTGTTGCTAGGTCCTCCGACACTTCTTTATATCCCAGTCCCCCAAGTCAGTGACCTCTACCTATGAAACAGGTCCACAGCTCAGGGCACCAGTGCTCAGCATGGTTTGCAGAGATTGCAGTGGAATGCCTCTGTGTCATTTTATTTGACATTCCTCTTTCTAGGACTCTGTATGAATATGAGAGGGAAGTCAGAGAACAATCTGAGAGGTATGTACCATGATCTACTCTAAATTCTTCCTCCCAGTTACCATGTGGCCCAGCAGTTCCACTCCTAGGTGTATAGCAAGAGAAATAACACATTCACACAAAACCTTGTACATAGATGTATGTAGCAGCTTATTTATAACAGCAAAAAAACCCACACACCCCAAGTTGATGACCTAATCAACCAATGAATAGATAAAACATTATTCTATATTCACACATGGAATATTATTCGGTCATAAAAAAGGAAAGAAGTGCTACAACATGGATAAATCTTGAAAACATTATCTTAGGCAAAAGAATCCATACACAAAAGATCACATATTGTCTGATTGCATTTATATGAAATATCCAGATTAGGCAAATTCATAAACAGAAAGTAAGTTTGTTAACTAAGGCTAGGTGGCCAGGGAGATTATAGGCTGATGGCTAAAGGGTACATGTTTACTTTGGGGGGTGATGAAAACTTTGTAAATTTCATGGTGGTGGTGGTTTTAAAACTTTGTGAATACACTAAAAAAAAAACCATTGAACTGTACACTTTAAACGGGTAAATTGTTTCATATGTAAATTATATCCCAATAAAGTTATCGCCAAAAAAAAAATCTTCTTTCCCTTCCTCCTTAACCCATTGTCTTTGGACCCAGTTTAGTGCTTGTCCACTGTCACTTAGGACAGCTCCTTCCCATAAGGCCCCCCCATCCTTTCTGGAAATGAAAACCGTTGGACTTTCCAACCATGCGCCTGCATTTCTAAATTTGCAACAGGTGTGCCATGCAGGCTGACTTCTGGGGTCCTAATTACAAATGTTTGCTGATTGATATGTGCACTCCTAGGTAACCAATGTTTGAGCTCTTGCCTGGTTTCAAAAGAAGTTAGCACCTGAGAGCTTCGAATTCTGCTTCTTGATTAGCTCTGAAGTTGCTAATAAGAAAAAGTATTTTCTTTTTTTAAACAATTTTATTTATTTTTTAGAGAGAGGGAGGGAGGGAGAAAAAGAGGGAGGGAAACATCAATGTGTGTTTCCTCTCGTACATCCCTAACTGGGGCCTTGGCCCACAATCCAGGAATGTGCCCTGACTGGGAATTGATCCAGTGACCCTTTGATTCTCAGGCCAGCACTCAACCACTGAGACACATGAGCCAGGGCAGGTAAGAGTATTTTCTGAGGACACCTTCCCCAAGTATCACTAACCTCAATCCATTTCTTCACCTGTGTCTCACTCTTGACTAAACTGTCAAATGCATATCCCCCACATGCCCTTGTGTAAAGACACCAAGAGTTGGTTTTACACTGTAGCCCTTCTAGGTCCAGTTCATTTATTACAATCCTTCATATATTTGTGTTACATTCACAACACTGGGTATGGATCAATTGTGAACAGGGAAAATTCAATATTATTACACAGCAAATATGGCTACACCACCCAGTAGGGCCTCCCTTTTTTCTTTCTTTTTTTTCAGAATCACTTATTTTTTAAAATATATTTTATTGATTATGCTATTACAGTTGTCCCATTTTTTCTTCCCTTTATTCCTCTGCCCTGTATCCACCTTTCCACCATCATTCCCCCACCATGTCCATGGGTCGTACATATAACTTCTTCGGCTTCTTCATTTTCCATACTATTCTTAACCTCCCCCTGTCTATTTTGTACCTACCATTTATGTTTCTTATTCCCTGCACCTCTGGGACAACTTTAAACATTCCAACATCTGAATCATATGGGTGCCAGAAGGAGAAGAGGAAGACCAAGAAATTGAAAACTTATTTGAAAACATAGTGAAGGGGAATGTTCCTAATCTGTCAAAGGAAATAGACTTCCAGGAAGTCCAGGAAGCTCAGAGAATCCCAAAGAACTTGGAGCCAAGGAAACTCACACCAAGGCACATAATAATTAAGTTACCCAAGATAAAAGATAAGGAGAGAATCTTAAAATCATCAAGAGAAAAGGAGACAGTTACCTACAAAGGAGTTCCCATAAGACTGTCAGCTGATTTCTCAAAAGAAACCTTGCAGGCAAGAAGAGGCCAGGAAGAAGTATTCCAAGTCATAAAAGGCAAGGACCTACACCCAAGATTAGTCTATCCAGGAAAGCTATCATTTATAATGAAGGGGCAGAAAAACTGCTTCCCAGATAAGGTCAAGTTAAGCAAGTTCTTTCTTTTTTTTTAATATATATATATTTTTACATTTTATTTATTCTTAGAGAGAGGTGAAAGGACGGAGAAAGAGACAGAGGGAGAGAAACATCAATGTGTGGTTGCCTCTCCCACACCCCCAACTAGGTACCTGGACTGCAACCCAGGCATGTGCCCTGACTAGGAATTGAACCAGCAAACCTTTGGTTCACAGGCTGACACTCAATCCACTGAGCCACACCAGCCAGGGCAGGGCCTCCCTTTTTCAATCATAAAAGAGCATATGGAAGATGAAGCAAGAGGATAAAATGTTCCCTTTTGACTCAGACACTGGCCCACAGTGTCTGAGGCATTATGGATGAGACAAAATATATTCACACTGACTACCGAGTCCTGTGGAGGAGAAGGGATGGCACGACTTCTGTCTAAAAGGAAGAGCAAGCCTCAGAGTGACTCAGCCACTCTCTCAAGAGGAGAGCGCCTGGACCCTTGCCTTGAGAAGCTTTTATTGGATTCAGTTTGCATAGGAATACAGAGTGTATTCATAAAGCTCATTAATCATTATCAGGTAGTAAGAATTAAACAACAGATAACATACAAAGAACTCTGAAGGTCTATTTTGAGTCAGGGTTAGATAGTTAAATGGCCATAAAACTTTGGGGAACAAACTCACTTCCTGCTTGGACCTTTATCATTTAATTGAGAGCATTCTAAACAAAGCAGGTTTCACAGGATTTTACATATTCTTTCTTAGTTCTGATCACCCTAGGGAACCCACGCTTTCCAGCACAGGGCGGCACCCACCACAGGCATTGTTTCAGGCTTAAGTCATTGTTTCAGGCTTAAGTCAGGTAAGGGAAGTAAGGCAGTAAAGAGACTAGGAGACTTCTTGTAGACAGAATGAGGACTCAGGCTATGTCAAAGCCAAGGAGCAAGGGTCCATCACCCCTCTTCTGTAGCCCCCAAGTTCTTCCCTGGGGGCCCCTGTGATCATGCCTGTCTTAAGTTGTCCCTCCCTTGTGGAATCTTACTCATCATTGGCTAACCGATCAAGCATGGGGGCCAGGCTGGGTGAAGTAAAAGAGGCAGAGGTAGTGCCCCTGCCAGGGAGATAAGCTTTGTCTCCTTAGTGGCTTATGGTCCAAAGGTCACTTACTCAGCCTTAGTTGTTGGGGGGTTATAGCTCTGGAAACCAGGCAGGGCAGTTCCCAATACCCCTTTGATCACCACCATGAAGAATGCTAACCTTATAAAAGGAGCTGAAGGAAATTGTAGCTGGAACAGAAATACCGAGTACTGAGGACAGAGAAATTGAGAAGTGCCATGTCAGAAGCCAATTTCATGAATGACTAAAGCCTTCAGCCAGTATTTTTATAAGAAAGTTAGAAGGAAGCAAAATGGAGTGAATCAAAGCCTTTTGTAGAATCTATTGATAAGATTTGGCAAATTAAAGTCTGTACTATGAGCAGGTGCTCAGGCCAGGATGAGCAACAAGGCTACCCCGTCCAGCAGGCTCAGCACAGGGAATGCCAGCACCATGCCTGCCCCTCTCCAGACACACACACTTTCAGTGGCATCAACTCAAGACTGCAGAAAACAGAGGGGCCAAATGGGACAGAGCCACTCACAGAGCTGGACAGGAACCACTGCCGCATTCTTTTAGAGGAAGAGCCACCTTCCGTTCTCTGAAAGGTTTGGGGTTAAAAGGGGGAGTGGGAATGAAGGCTAGAGTACTGAGTAGTGAAATTCATAAACAGAAAGGAGAATTCATCTTTACCAAGAGAAATCCTAGCCAGAGGTTTCAGAAATATACCACAGGCAAAGAGGAGCCCCAATACCTAGGGGAAAGGACAGTGATCAACAGGGATTACAAGCTTAAAGTCACTTATATAGTCCAGAGCATATCTTCCTGAAGGTCAATGGCAGGCATGGGTCAGAACCAGACAGGCAAGTTCAAGGCAGGATATTCTGGAAGAAAAAAGGTCAGGGCTGTCAACTGTTTTTCCAAACTGTGCACTGGCAGATTTAGGGGTGCCGTGCTGGGTCTAGTCTGTGAGTTGTTGGAGTTGCTTGCTGTTGCTCTCAATGCCCCTCTGCTGCTGGAGGCCACACAGACAGCTGTCAGAAGCAAGTCAAGCTAATGCTTAATGTATTAATAATACATCTCATAGTAGCAGAGTCACCAACTGCTTATCTTTCAGTCCAGGTTCTTGGAGCCAAATTAAAGATGTGATGTTGACTTGCCTTCCACTTGACTTTTTGTGACCTGTCCCCTGTAGCATCTCTGCCAGCAAGAATCTAATTTCAGCAGGGTGAATTCATGCCCTTCTTGTGCCTTATTGGTGTAGGAATTGTGGGAATAGGGCATATAGGCATTTGTGGGTTTCTGAGAGGAAACCCGTCAGATTTTCAGACTGTATGGCTTCAGACATGCATTCACAAAATTATTAGCATCCAATGCTGGACCAGCAAAAACAAACTGAATAAACTGGACTCAAGAAGAAAGAACTAAGTAGTTGGATAAATGACAGAGAACCAGGGCATAGGAGATTTCCAAAACCAAAGGGATACAACAGGGCTAGACTAATAGAAACACTGCTGAGAAATACTTTTCCCTGGAGCTTTTCTATGTCGACTGCTGGAATAGGAACCAATGGCAGCTCAGCCAGCTGCCTCTGTGATGTGCAAAATAACTGGAGACAGGGCTTCTGGTGGACAATAACTGACCCGAGGCTCCAAGCCCCGATCTGTAGAGGTGTGGAATCACCAACAGCAATCTGTAGAGGCAGAGGAGACATCAGAGTTTGGAAGTCGTCCCAGGAGGTAAGGCTCCTGCGGCCTTTACTCGTTCCCTTCTCCCAAGGAACAACTTTTACTGAAAATTCTCCTCAGTGCCTAATGGTAACTTTCCAGTTTCTCCATAAGCCCATCCAATGTTATTTCGTCACAAAATAGCCCAAGAGCCATGGCAAAGACTTTCCTTCACCAAACTTCGGTTAGGTTCCTCTGAGCCTTCTTCTTGACTAGACCTTGACTTTGGCTTTTGAGCCCTTTCTTGGGGAGCTCAGTTTTAGCAAGTACCCTGCTAATTCATCTCCACCCTTGATAACTGAGGAAGTTCCTCATCTTCATCCTGACATCTAAGTCCTTGGCCTGCCTTTAGCAAGTATCCTGTTGGGCCAATGTAACAGGAATCCCCCTACCCTTGAGGTCTCCTCTTAGTAATTTTCCTTCCAGAAACCCTTCATTCTGATCCTTGGCTGTAAATCCTAAATGTCCTTGTTGTATTCAGAGTTGAGCTCAATCCCTCTCCCCTGTTGCAATACAGCTGACCCACATTACAATAATTTTAAATAAAATCTTCATTACCATTGTAACAAGTATCCAGTAAATAATTTTTCTATTACAGTAGTTTCTATTAAATTTTTTTCCAAAAGTGCTTCTTCTTCAAGAAAGAGAGTAGATGGACCCGTAGCTTCCTCATCTTCAATTTCAGTAGTCCAATGACCACTACTCGTCACACAGACCTTCCTCCTTACCCTCTTGGCAAACTCTGTCTTCGGTCTGAGGATCTCATGATCTTGCTGATCAGTGCAAATATTACTAAATATTCTGAATGTTTTATTTGGAAGTTAAGTGGAAAAGCCAGTTGTATATTATATATGTAAAATTACTTTCATTGGAAAGCCTTGGAATGAAATGATCAAACCTTTAATTAGTTTGGTACAGAAGTTTATTGCGAGGGACTTCTGGGATAACGCCCCTGTTCTGATAAGAGAGTGGAACTGCTGCCACTCAAGAGTTTGAAAGCCTAAGTTTCACAGCCTGGAGGAGTTCCTCCCACCTGCCTGTTGCCTGGCCACTGGCAGAGACTGCTGGTGGCAGACAGAAGTCAGCAGGCCTGCCCAGAGTGGCCCTTTGATGCACTCATCAGTTGTAAATGAGACTTCATGCAGACGAACTGAATATGAATGGCAGTAGGCTTTGTCAGCCTAATAAAAGAATTAGAAATTTCAGAAAAGTAAATAAATAAAATGAAAAAGACTCAATAAAGTAAAAGTTTTGCCCTTTAGGGATAAGAAATACTTGAAATCTGAAAACCCATGTTCCTTTTTAGAGTAAAATTTTTTCACTTTTAGCAAGGAGGGAAATAATGACGATCACAACCCTAACCACTTCCCTGAACTCTGCCAGCCCTTCCCAGAGTACTGGGCAGAGATGAAGAGCCCCGCTGTGGTGACGGGGCAGGGGGTACATGTCTGTGCCTGAACTTTAGCCCTGGTTCCAACTCTCTTGAAAGATATTTTGCAATTTTCACGATTTTCCTAAAACTGCTGTAGGGAATTTTTTCAAAATACCTCCAAGGATATTTCAGCATACACGTTGCTTCTGTAGGGGATGAAAATTTTTTCTCTGCCCTCTTAAGTTCAGTACTGAGGGGCATATGAAGTAAACTGACACCAGACAGATGAATTTATTAATTTTTAATTTTGTGTGCATGGGAACATCATAGAAGGAAGTGAATACCCAACTGAGCATTGATATTTTTTGTTAAGTATTTTTTTATTGATTACGTTATTACAGTTTTCCCAATTTTCCCCCTTTTATCCCCTCTACACCCTGCCCCGACAACCCTCCAGCATTCCCCCCATCTTAGTTCATGACCATGGGTTGTGCATATAAGTTCTTTGAGTCCTCTGTTTCCTACTTTTTATCTGTTACCATTTTTATCTCTCCCCATCTGTTTTATGCCTACAAATTATGCTTCCTCTTCCCTGTACATTTACCCCCCCATTCCTCCCTTCCCCCTCCCCACTGAAATCCCTCCATGTGATGTCCATTTCTCTGATTCTGTTACTGTTATGATTGTTTGCTTATTTTTTGTTTTCACTGTTTTTCTTTTCTTTTAGGTTCATTTGTTGATAGTTGTGAGTTTGTTGTCATTTTACTGTTCATATTTTTTATCTTCTTTCTCTTAGATAAGTCCCTTTTAAAGTTTCATATAATAAGGGCTTGATGATGATGAACTCCTTTAACTTGACCTTATCTGGGAAGCACTTTATCTGCCCTTCCATTCTAAATGATAGCTTTGCTGGATAGAGTAATCTTGGATGTAGGTCCTTGCCTTTCATGACTTCAAATACTTCTTTCCAGCCCCTTCTTGCCTGCAAGGTTTCTTTTGAGAAATCAGCTGACATTCTGATGGGAACTCCTTTGTAGGTAACTGTCTCCTTTTCTCTTGCTTCTTTTAGGATTCTCTCTTTATGTTTAATCTTGGGTAACTTAATGATGATGTGTCTTGGTGTGTTCCTTTTTGGGGCCCAATTCCTTTGGGACTCTCTGAGTTTCCTGGACTTCCTGGAATTCTATTTCCTTCGCCAGATTGGGGAAGTTTTCCTTCATTATTTGTTCAAATAAATTTTCAATTTCTTGGTCTTCCTCTTCTCCTGGCACCCCTATAATTCAGATATTGGAATGTTTCAGGTTGTCTTAGAGGTTTGTAAGAGTCTCTTCACTTTTTTGAATTCTTGTTTCTTCATTTTTTTTCAGTTGGATGTTTATTGTTGCTTTTCATTCAAAATTATTGCTTTGACTCCTGGTTTCCTTTCTGTCACTGATGGCTCCTGAATATTTTGCTTTATTTCACTTTGAGTATCCTTGATTTGTTTTTGTTTTTGTTTTTTTTTCAACCAAGCTCAATCAATTCTGTGAGCATTTTGATTACCAGGGCTTTAAATTCTCCATCAGATAGGTTGGCAATCTCATCATCACTTAGTTCTGAGGTTTTGCTCTGTTCTTGCACTTGGGCCATATTTCTTTGTGTTGGCGTAGCTGATAAATTGTAAGGGGGCAGGACCTTAGGTACACATCTGGGCAGGACTATCCTCTTTGCTGCCCTGTGGCTCTGCCTGGAGGGGAGGGGCCAGAAAGGAAACAGTGCAGCTCACCTGCCTGCTCATCTCTAGCATACTTTCCAAGGGACTCTCCTGTGAGACTGGGAGTTTCTACCACCACCACAATTGCTGTAGTCCACAGCCACCTCTGAGTCTCAGTTTTCCCCTTAAGTCAGCCCCTCTGAGCTTGGCAGCCAGTCCCACTCCCATGGTTCCCTGCCTTGCTGAGGTTTTTCTGAGTTGCTACACTCTGTCCGCCACCTTACTGATCTGGTTGCTCTGGCTGATTTTTTCTTTAATTCCTTGGTTGTCAGAGTTCCGTGCAATTTAATTTTCTGGCACTTTTGGTTGCTTATTGACTTTAGATTGGTTGTTGTCCTTCTTTTGGTTGTATGCAGAAGCGAAAGGTTTCCACCTATACCTCCATCTTGGCCAGGACTCAAGCATTGATATTTGAGTTTATATACTGATGGGGTTCAGGATATGCCACCCCAAAATATGGCATCTTGGACCTCTGAGAGAAATCTGTAAAAACAGGCCTTGCTCTTTCCCCCAGTTAACTACACTTAACTCATGTCATTTTTTATCCTGCTACATTTTCCCATACTGTCCATTCCTCATGAAATCTAGAAATGCTCAGGTTTCACCACTTATTTGGGTCTTCACTTCTTTATGAAATGTCCCATGCCACCTAAACTTATATTAGTTAAATGTATATGTTTTCTCTTGTTAATCTGCCTTTTGTTTTGTTAATGGTGAATAGAACCAGATGTTAGACCTTGGTCCTTGAGTTTTGGATAAGAAAGAATTCAGACTTAAGACTCAACTACAAGCAAAAGCTTTATTTAGAAAGTCACAAAGGTAGAAGAAGTGAGTCATTGAAAAAGTTAGCCAGCTGGACTTTGTGGACTCAGGAAAGTAGTTAAAGACACACACACAGAAAAAATTGCAGGGGGTGGGGTAGGTCCTTGAGGCTTAGGAGAAAGAAACCATGCCAGGGTGAAGGAGAGGAGGAAAGGTGTGGCAATGCTTGAAAGAGACAGAGAGAGTAAATGCTGAGTGCTTTGTTTTGAGGATTTTTATCTGGAGGTCTCAGGGGAGGATCTCGATAGAATATTCGTCAGATTCCCAGGTATGTCCTTTCAGTGTCATGGTCCCTACTGATCTGTCAGCACCAGGGGTGGGGGCCACTAGTCATCTCAGTTCATCAGCCACGGTGTCACCCTGCCTGGCCTTGCTGCTTTTCTGGGCCTGGAGCTGAAATGCAACTGAGGCCTAGATGTTATCTCCAGTTTAACCAAAACTCTGCTTCTGTGGTCAATAGATCCCAGACTATATTTCTAAAATTATGTGATGTGGGTCAGAACCTCATTGTTCTGAGGGCTTAATGCTAAAGGGAGTGTGTGTAAGGGCTTGTATGGGAGTCACATTAGGCTATTCTCTGGCCCTCTTTATTCATCCTCCAAGGGGGGCTACCATGTGACCAGCAACATGCCATAGGAAAGGTCTGGGGAGGGTCCTAACAACATGACCAGTTATATAAAAGGTCAGGGAGTCTAAACTGCATGACCAATAATATGAAAGGTTAGAGGATCACAGCTGCATAACAAGTGTTATGCTAGCAAAGGAAAGGTCACCCCAGGGAGTGAGGTCCTACCCTCATTTTGCCTGTTGCTAGGTACCCGGGGCTTTCCACCTGGGTACCTGTCCTATTGTTCCTACTCTGCTAATGCTTATCTAACTTCCTACTATATTTTCCTCTCAAGGATTTTCGACTCTGAATTCTTTAAAGGAAAGTGACACAGGGTCTCTTCTCTAGCTGCTTCCTGCTGAAGAGGGGCCACATTTTCCTTCAGAACCAAGTGATCCTTGCTTTCCATCAGAGGGACAATGAGACCTGGGCACAGGAGGTAGCATTGGTGTCTGGAGTCAATGGAGCTGTATGCCCAAGGTACGAGTAGAGCTGTAACATGATGAAGACAAGTTATGTTATAAATCTTAATATCATTGGGGCAAAAGCTAGAATGACAAGAATTATGATGAATGATCCAATGAAAGGGAGTATCCAGGTAAGGATATCAGGGGACCCCCAGGCTGGTTGACCTAGATTTCAGAAGTTGTTTGCTTTGACAAATAAGTAATATCTCTGGTGATATCATCAGGTGCTCAGGCAAATTCTACATGGTTTATATAGCATCAGTCACTGAAACTAGAAAAATTTAGGATCCAGTTCAAATTATAAGTGAAAAAATAAAACTTTGACAATAACTACCTGAGCTAGAGTCTAATATCCACAAATATGTATAATAGATTCTATTGAAACACGATTTCTCCCCACAAATCACCCTCATTTTTTATCAAAAGGCCAAATTAATACTAATTTATTTACTGCACTAAGTCCAGTTGAATTTGGTCTGATTACTTGCATAAATAAAACAGGAATAGTTGATTATATGGGCTTTTTTAAATCTGCTATGCTGAAATATCATAAGGAATCTCCAGATTAAGTTTTAATTAGCCTCTCAGGGCAGAGGAGCCGAGCCACATAGTTACCATCAGGCTTTGATGCAATACCTATAGGTTTGGGTAAATTCCTCACATTTTTGAGGTCCTCCAAAATGCCTTGAAGTTCTTTCCTTGCCATCTCCTAGGAAGGCAACCTTCATTTCTTATCTGGAAAGGCTGCTATGAACTAGGCTGTTTCGCCAAGGAACTTTTATTGGTTTCTGTAGTCAATCTTAATTTCTTAAATCCTTTGATAACATCCAGAATATAGGTATGTCTCTCTCAAACACGACATTCCTGTCAAAGTTCTGGTTACTAAAACCAATTTCCAACTGTGTCTTAATATAAAGAGAACAGGTTCTTATTATATTCACCCAAACAAACATATTGCCATGAAAATAATAATACTCACTGATTAAGGGTTTCCAAATTCTGGAGAAATCGGTAGGAAGAAACATACAAATGTTTTCATATTGCTTATAAAGGTATAATTTGCCAAATTGTTTAAAAAGTAATAAGTTTCCTTATATCTGGAAAACAAAAGGAAAATCCTTGTCCTTTTAACTGAGTGAAAAAAAACCCAAACTCCAAATACATATTAACTTACTTTTGATATTTAAATTTATTCACTTTCTTCTCAAGATTTCTTTTCACAACCTCCTACAACTTTCCTAGTCTTTTTTTAGTTTGTCTTTTATTACCCATTCAGAAATAATCAGCTTCAGAACAACTCATTTTCTTCCTTTTCCTTCAAAAGTACTTCCATATTTTATACCTTCTATTACCAGACCCATACAGTTCCTTTCCAATGTAGTTAGAATTCTTAACTCTTAAAAAAATTTTAATTTTTAAGGACAACTAAAAACTAAGCAATTAGCATTAGACAAAGATCAAAAGCCATGAGATAGCTACCATAAAACAAAACTCACTAATTTAGAATGGAACAGCTGAAATAAGTTCAATTGATTTATTCAGATAGCTAAAGTTTTTCCTTTTGATAAGAATTGTGCTCCAGAAACTTACACTTTAAAAGATTGCCCAGATAAGAGTTGTTGAAGAAGACCAGTCAGTATCTGAAAGGTACAGAGAAAGAAATGCGAGATCCTCCTAGAAGGTCTTTGGTTTCATAAAGCCAATTATTCATCAGCTTTTTGAGATGAATAGGGGAGGTTTGGGAAGGTAAAGAAGTATTTGGTGGGCTTCAAATTGTTTCTGGAGCCACCCCTCTGGCCCTGTAAAGACTTCATTTGTAAAACAAGAGCAGTTGTTTTAAACATCTTAAAAACTGGTTGCTACCCAAAGATTGGCAAAGGACTGATACATTTGTTCTCTCATTTTTTGAATTTTTTTCCATCTGGGTCTATTTTTCCTAGTTCACAAGTAGTACATAGCTTAGGGTCATCTCTGAGAGCCATAAAGTCTTGGATATATGAAGCCTCTATCCATTTCCTGTGGGAATGGCAAAACAGGTCTAGGTGAAAGATAGTATTAAATTTAATAGTTCCACTGACTGGCCAAACCTCTCTGTCACCCATTTATACTGGGGGCCAGACTGTGTTGCAAGAAAAGATTAGTCTTTTTCTTGAGGGAATCGGAGTCAAATTTCTCCCCATTGGCAAGTATGCACCCCAAAAGTGGTCTCTTGAGGCACTGTGGACTGATTCCGACCTACAGAGACAGATATGTAGTAAGTCAAGAGTTAGAGGTGTTCCTGGGAGTCTTTGGACTGTTTTGAGCCATCCTGAGGTATAGTAGGGGATTTACCCTGTTGCATGGGAGTTACCTGGTGGTGTAGTTATGTTCTGAAGGTAGTCTTACCTTTTGTCACAGTGGTAATTAGGCATGGTAAAGATGGATTTACTCTACTCAGGCAGGTGGCCTTCAGTATCAAGAGTACACTGCTGCCTGGGTGCCACCTAGGTATAGAGTGATTGCCCCATCTTTTGGGGCCAGCCTTACAAATGGTCACAGTGGTGGCTAGGTACTGTGAGTTGAACCTACTCTACTCAGACTAGTGGCCTTAACTGCACAGAGACAATAAGTATGGCCCATTTCTTCAAGTGAGTCATTGGTGCTTGATGGCCTCCAGTTTTAGCTAGCCTTACTGGTGGTCCCCCATAGTGTCTATCCAAACAAGGGGTGCCTAGTACCTTCACTGACTCAGGTGAAAAACTCATCCTATAACTCTGGTCTTCGGTAGTTGGGCCAGTGACTTGTTTCCTTGCCTTTCATGTTCCCAGCAGCCCTGATCGTTTTAGAGGTCTAGTAGGAAGATGGCAGCCACCCCTAGAATGGAAGGGAGGATCCCTGTTAAGCCATCATTGAAGCTTTCATGGAAGTTAATGATGAGCAAACATTCATTCAATCTCAAGATTAGTTTCCTTTTATGGAAGTTCTTTTAAAATCATTATTTTTCCAATTGGTTCAAAATCATAAGAACTAAGTATCTCATTTACTTCGTTCTAAATACATTTCACCCTTCTGGGAAAAGGATATATGAGTATCATTGACTTCAAGAAAATCTCATCCTATCAGGTGATATTGTCCTATAACATTCCTGAGCTGGAAGGGAACGGGTTCTGATTTTAAAGCAGATATAGGTTGATTAGATATCCCTACCATTTGTACAGAAGCTTTATTCCAAAGGAGAAGGCAACTTAGTTGTATATGGTTAAGAAGAGATAAAGTAGCCCCAACATCTACAAGGGCCTTAGTAATTTCCCTTTTTATGGTAATTTAAATAGTTTAATCTCTTAAACTATTTGTAAGGAGAAGGGGAAAGACCCTTTCACAGTCCTCAGAGCAACACTATGCTCTCTTCTGTTTCTGTTTCTACGTCTCATTTGAGTTTTCTGTAACCCTTCTTAAGGTAACCTGACTTTCTACAATAAAAGCAGACTCTTCTACAGGAGTTTCCCAGCAGACCCTCTTTAGTACTTCTATTGTTTTGCTCCCAGAAACCAGTAGGTATAGTAAATGGAATAGCTCGAAATAGCCAAGATCACATGTTCTAATAGTTAAAGTAAATTCTTTTGTGAACCCATCAGGGTTCCGGAGAAAGTCACGGAAATCTTCTGGTAGATTCCTTCATTCTGTTCTGGTCTGATTAACATATATAATCCCTCATTCCCCTCTGCCTGAGACCAGCTTTTCTCCAAAGGAAACTACCAGAATTTTCCTCTATTCTGGTCTGGCTTTCTATTCTGAGTGTGCCCTAGGTCAGTAGAGAGCTTCAGTCGAGGGGTGAGAAGAGAAAAAGGGAGGAGGAAAGGAGACTAAGTCTGGACAACAAACTAAAGGGTGCAGCTGTGCTGTTGGAGAAAAGGGTAAAGTGGGGTGTTGACACTGAGCAATTGCAGAATCCCTCCTTAGTTCAGAGGCAGGCTCTGAAAGTTCTTAACAGGGGTGGAGTCTGGAAGTTTTTGGCCTTGGAGGCATGATTTCTCATCTTAATTTCAGTTTTATTTTGGGGTCTGCAGAGTCTAAACAAATTTCTAGGGCTATTGTGCAGTGGGTTGAAGTGTTCTGCTTATGGATTGAGCTACAATAGTTGTGACCTCCTGAGTCATCTCAACCATCTAATGTGTCTGATTCCCTGCATGGCTGTCTGGTACAACCGTGAGGACTTCTTTGAAACCCTGCCACACCATGCCACTTATAAGACAACCCAAGTCACATTGTAACAGAGAGGTCAGGCCAGGTCACTGGGAGAAGGCAGGGGTGAGGGAGAAAACCCCCAGGTGAAATTTAAGATTTGAAGCAGCTTGTCCTCACTGTGAAAGGAGGGGCCAGCAGAGGAGGGATATTGCTCAAGGCAATCAGGTAGCTTGTGATTTGGCAGAAGGGAGCTTGTACAGGGTAGACATGACTGGAAATTTTGCCCCCTTGCTAAACATGGCTGCCTGAAGAGGGGCAAAGGCAAACATGGAAAACGCTGGCCCTCATTGGTTGGAAAGCCAGACACTCCCTCCCACTGGCTTCTGGAGCACATAGAATTCTGGAAGAAGGCTTTTTTTTTTAAAGATTTTATTCATTTATTTTTAGAGAGAGGAGAAGGGAGGGAAAAAGAGAGGGAGAGAAACATCAATATGCGGTTGCCTCTCACAGGACTCTTACTGGGGACCTGGCCTGCAACCCAGGCATGTGTTCTGACTGGGAATTAAACTTGTGACCCTTTGGTTCACAGGCTGGAACTCATCCACTGTGCCACACCAACCAGGTGGGAAAGGGCTTTTAAACTGAAGGTGGGCAGAAGCTTACTCTTTTGGTCTTTTGGCCTTTGACCATTTGGCCTTTTGTTTCTTGGGTCCTCTTGCTTTGCTCTGCACAGACAGGAGGAGCAGATGCTGGGACCACTCAAGGCTTAGGTCCTGCACAGCTGGAAGCCAGCTCTGGAAGGCAGGGTCCCTCACTGGGATATGTGGCTCCTGTTCTTGAGATGCTACAACCCAGTGCAGCACAACACATGGGTCTTGAACTACTTCCACTCTATTGCTCTGATAGCAGCACGTGTAGGTATGAGCTGGGAAGTTCCCTGTGAATGCAGCTTCCCCTGCATGACTCATTGAGGGTCAGAAGCCCATTGTCCTGAAGGCTTAATGCTTAAGGGAGTGGTCCTGAAAGGGTTTGTATGGGAGTTACCTGAGGCTATTTTCCAGCCTCCCTTGTTTCTCCTCTAAGGAGGTCTACCACATGACTAACGACATGCCAGGAGAAGAAATGTCAAGGGCAGGGTCTAACTGCCTGACCAGCAATATGAAAAGTCAGGGGGTCTAAACTGCATGACCAGCAATATGCTAGGGGGAGGAAAGGTCTCCATGGAGGACGAGGTTTTACCCACTGCTAGGCACCCAGTTCCTACTCTACTCATGCCTGTCTAACTGCCTTTTGCAGTTTCTTGGGCTCCAGCAGAGAATTTAGGATAGAGGGAAATTATTTTCATCCCCACAATACCATCTTAAAAGGAAACAGGGATGGGCAGAGAAGCACTTTGGGTAGAACAAATTATTTCTTAGAGGGAGTGAAGAGAAAAGACACTTATGGAAATATAGACAACACTTTAAAAAGGTAAATGGGTTCTAAGGAGAGTAGGTGGGAGATAGGACAGCCTGTCTGGGTGTGGTGGTCCCTTCTCCCTGAGAAGAGAAGATTAGAATTGCTCCCTGGGAGGGGATTTATGATAGTTAAGGTCTTTTGAGAAGCTCTGCTTTCAGGAAGATAAGGGATTTCTTAAACTCAAATACCTTCAGCTCAACATAATTATTTTGCCAAAGTAGTGTATTTGGGCATGACATATCCTGATCCCCTTCACTTTAAAAAGATTTTTTCCTATTTTTGCCAAGTTAATATTTGCTCCATTTTGTATATTACTTTCAATTTGTTTAACATCAATGACTAAAAAGTCTTCAAATGAACTTTGACTTTAACTCTCCAAGTTGAATTTGCAGGAAAAGGAGGACTCTGAGAGGTTGGATCTGTGAACAACTTCAGAAAACATGTATCGCAGATGTTTTCCAAAGTTTTAGCTGGGACCACTGTGTTCCAGTGAGGGCTGATGTGGTCAGCCAAAGCAAGTAAATTCCTCTGGGCAAAGCTGGAGTCTAGGGTAAGGGTTGGAGAGGGGACCTCTTACCTGTTCAGCTCTACTAGTGATAGGTTGGCACCACAGAATGAGTTGCAAACCATTGATCTAGCCCAGGGGTTGGCAAGATCTTCTGTAAAGGGAAGATAAAAATATTTTAGGCTTTACAGCCCAAGTGGCAAAATTGAAGTTATTATGTGGGTGCTTATATAACTATTTAAAACATAACCATGCAGAAATGTAAAAATCATTCTTAGCTCATAAAAAACAAACACTGCAGGATTCCACTTACATGAGAACCTAAAATAGGTGAAATTATTGAGACGAAAAGTAGAATGGTGGCTCCCAGGGGCTAGGGGAAAGGAGGTGGTAAAAAACAAACAACAGCCAAAATGGAGTCTCTTTTGCTAAGCCACCGTCAACAAACCAAAATTTAATATCTCCCAGGAGTGAAATTTTAAATCAGTCATTCTGGAATTCCTGGGATAGCACTAATGAGACTAATGAGGTTATCAGCCAGATAAGACCCTCTGGCTTCCTCAAGGGAAGATGACTTTGTGTGAAATGACCCGTTCTTTTAACTTTCTTGTCCTACCCTCCTTCCGCCCATGAACCCCTTCCGTTTTGCATAGGCCCTCAGAACACTCTTCTAGTTGCTAGATGGAGTGCTGTCCAATTCATGGTTTGCTTAATAAAGCATTTAGATGTTAAAATTTACTCAGTTGAATATTGCTCTTTGACAGTGGAAATGGAGTTACTGTTTAATGGGTGTCAGGTCGTAGGTTTGCAAGACGAAAAGAGTTCCAGAGATGGATGGTGGTAGTAGTTGCACAGCAATGTTAATGTACTTAATATCACTGAACTGTATAGCTAATTAGGATGGTAAACTTTGTGTTATGCTCATTTTAGCACAATTGTAAAAAGGGAGGGACTCAAGGAAGAGAAGCCACTGGATTTGGTTATGCCAGAAGTGTCTCTTAGCTGCTGTAGCCATCATGTGATTATGAGGTTGGACTAACCTGGGCCGGGCCAGAATGCTGAGATGGCACAGTGGGAAGGCAGAGTGACCCTGGTCTTGGAGGACTTCATCAAGATGCTCTTATAAACAGCATGGAGCTACTCTGCTATCCATCCACCTTTTTACTGTTTAAACTTGTTGATTAAGATTGTTCGTTGTTATACGTAAGTGAAAGCATCCTAGCTGATAGAGCATTCACTACATGTCTGCTACTTTCTATCAGCTCTTCTTCTGCCCTCTTCCCACAGGTCTTTTCTTTCTTGGCTGTTTACCTGAACTCTGGACAGCTACCTTCCAAATATGCTTGCTTCCTCATCTCTTCAGCAGGCCTGCCCTTTGACCTGCATCTTGTCTAATACAAAGTAGTAGCTATTGTTTTCTCTCCCCTTCTGGAAACATTATTCCTGCTTCCTTGCTAGAAAGCCCCTTCCACATGGGGTCTCTTTGACACCATTTTCGCACAGAATCCAGGCCTACTCAATCAACACCCTTCCTAGGACTTTGACTGAAACTGTGAGAAACCCCATCTCCTGGGGTTCCTAGGCATGTGTATCACATAAGCCGGGAGCTGCTAGTGACCTCAGATTGGTCAGTCCCAGCAGCCAAGTGGCAGATCTTGCAGACCCTGTTACTCCAGAATGACTTACAATAGCCCCTACTGAAGGCCTCTGCAAGCTCCACCCAGCCCAGAGCCTGGCCCAATAAGAACCATGCTAGAAGCCCTCACCCCTTGGAAAGTAGAAGTTGGAAATAGTCCTCTACTCTGCATTTAAGTAAGTGTGCCTAGAGAGGGGGAGAACTGAACTGTGGCCTTTCTCATCTCTATCCACTGTGTGCAGGCACTTCTCCCAAATGGCCCTTCTCCCCAGTCCCCTCAGGCCAGGTGTCCCCCATCAGTTCCCTTCAGCGACAGAAGTGTGACACCAGACCTCAGGTACTTGGCAAGGAGTTCTGATGCTTTTGTCTGGCTTCTGTCTGTCATTTTTCCTTACAAACGAACTTTAAATCTAGTATGTATTCTCAAGTAGATTGTAGAGAATGACAACAAAGACAGACAAAAGCTGGGGATTCTCCATTCTTCCCAGCTCACCCCACTTCTCATCCTTGTTCACTGATCTGGCTGAAATCAGTCCTAAGATTGCCACACTCAGCATAGCTCCCAGGCCTCCCAACAGAAGACTCCCACATGTCTCAAGTATAGGACAACTCCATGCCTTGTACTAATAAGTGGAGTGAGGATAATATTTTACTTGAAACTATGAGTTTAACATAAAAGTTCCCTAAGGAATTACCAGTCTCAAGTCAAGAATAACTGAGAGGTCAGGAAGAAATTCACATTGACTATGATTCTTTCATCAAATTCATTAAATCAGCATAGCCATTTGCCAACCCTGCTGATTCTATCCTCAGAGACATAAAGAGAGGATGGAAAAATGAAAAAGAAAAGAAGAAATCCTAAACTTGAGATAAAATGAGATTATCACATTGTGAATGTGATTTTCATTCACAATGGGTGCCCTCTGGGTGTCCCTTGAATCAGTCTAGGTCCTCTGAGATTTGTTGAAGGAAATGTTTATAAAGGATAAAAGAAAGAGAAAGCAGATATAGCTGCTACCTTCAGACCACAAAGCAGGTCTGACAGCTATGAACAGCGAGAGGGAAGGAAGGATGGAGTGGAGGGAGCATCACACTGCAGTGCAGTTATGAGAAAGCCTCAGCCATAGCCCCAGGGCATAAATTGCCCATTAGAAAGGCCCTGCACCGGCAGGAACAGCCCAGCTCTGGGACTGCATCATGCTTGATATTGGCTGGGAGCAGCGGGGTGAGAGCATGGCTTCATCATGAATCCAGAAATGCAGCGGCTGATGACTGTACACCCTCCCCACAGCAGGTAGTCTTGAAGGGAGGGCAGAATGGCACACCTCCATAGCCATCAGAGCCCCTGGCCCCTTCACAACACCTCTGCCTTCCCTGTATCCCAGCAGCACCAACTGCTGCTCTGCCCCTCCTCCTTACCAATTGTAACCTGTCTGCTCCATTATTACCATACTTTATTAACCATCAGCAAGGAGATGCAGAGTTAAATAAAGATGAAGTCATTCTGGTTTTATCACGCACCTACCTACTGAATAGGAATACAATGATAAATTTGGTCTATGGTTCAAGAAACTCAAATGTAGGCTAGGGGTTCTCAATATTGGCTGCACATCAGAATGAGCAGGGGAGCTTTAAAAGAGGGGCCCACAGGGAACTCTGGTCCACAGGCCAAACCAGGCCCAACAACCTGTTTTTATATATCCCACAAACCAAGGATGGTTTTTATATTTTTAAATGCTTTTAAATGTTTTAGAAATGATTTTATAACTGAAAAGTATATGAAATTCAAATTTCAGTGTCCATAAACAAAGCGTTATTGGAACACAGATACGCTCATTCATTTTCTGTCATCAATAGCTGATTTCAACCATAATGGCAGAGTTGAGTGGCTGCAACAGAAACTATATGGCCCACAGGCCATGAATATTTACTCTCTTTTCCTTTACAGGAGAAGTTTGCCAACGTCTGAGTTAAGGCAATAAAAACGTCCATCGGATTTTGCTACTAGAAGTTTGCTTATGGGGACACTGTTGAGAGTGGGTTTTAAGACACCACACAACAGGTACAGAAGCCAGAGTGCATCATGAGCCTCCAGGTTCCTGACACCCCGAAGTGCGCAACAAATACTGAATCCTACTGATCAAGACCAAAGAAAGGAAATGACAGACTCATATTGACTATCCTCTTTGTTGCCTATACTTTAAGGATAAAGTCTACTCTTTTAACAAATTTAGAGTAAAAAATACTCTAAAAAAATTTGCCCCTGGAAGTCAATGTTTATACTACTTCTCTAAATAACACATCCTTCTTTATGCCTAAATCCAGCCCTTCTAACAGCCTCTGGTACTAACTTCACTCCCTCTGCCAATTCTTTCTGATGTTTCTCCCTTGTCCATTTCCCCATCTTTGCTCCTCAGATGTTATCTGAAACATGTATTCTGCAAAGAATCTTTGACAATATGTAAAGCTGACATAGCTTTAAAATCACAACCACAATTCATAATAAATAAATAAATAAATAAATAGAAGGGAGAGTTTTGTTTTGGTTTAGATCAGACATGGATCCAGCTGCAAGAATATTGTCTATTCAGGACGATAGGAAAAGTTCACAAATAACGAATGTAGGTGTCGTAGAGGCACCAAATGAAATGCACCAAATGAAAACCAGACTCACACACACAGGAGTGAACAGTGCTGATGGGAGAGGGCTCTCCATTCTGCCTCCTTTGCTTTTTTCTGAGTTCTAAAAGAAGACTTCTAGGTCGAGCTGTCGTTGTCACCAAGGCTAACAGCCCTCAACAATTGCTTTTATACCTTAACTGCCCACTTTGGTTTCCTCTGTCTTCCTTTCACAGCAAACGTTTTGCACTTCTCTTTACTGCAATCTGCATTTTTCTCTTCATGACAGTGTGTAGCCTCTGGATAGAGAACTACTTTGTGTTTTTGTTTCAATGATGATCTTGTAAAAATTTCCTTTCCCATTTACAATAAGAAAATATCTCTTTAATAGCAATAATCAGCAAGTGAAAGATTTCTGTAGCACAAGAGGCTCATTTTTAAGATACTTTCTCAAACCAGAGTGTGACCATAAATTCTTTTTTTTTTTAAAGTGTGGTAAAATATACCCAACATCAAGTTCTACGCTTTGTTGCTCATGATGTTTTTTGCAGTCAAGGAGGCCCAGCCTGCCTGGCCAGCAGTTCAGCCAGTTAGAGAGTAGCCCTGATGAGCCAAAATTGTACTTTTGATCCCTTCCTGTTCAGGGCACAAACAAGAAGCAACCAATGAATGCATGAAATAAGTGGAACAACAAATTAATTCTTCTCTCTCTCTTCCTTTCCCTCTCTCTCTAAAATCAATTTTTAAAAAAAAGAGGCCTATTGTATGAGAAAGGGGTTGTTGGGTTCTCTTACTAGAACTACAACCAGAAAATGGGGAGCAGTGCAGAAGAAACTTCAATGAATAAAGGAAAACATTTTTGGAGGTCTTTCTCTGTGCCAGATGCCATCCTGGCACTTTTTAGTGTCATTAGATTTGTTCCTCTCAAAACTCTAGGAGGTGACACATTATGTTCATTTTACGATGGGAAAATGAAGGTGCAGAGAGCTGAAGGGACTTGCTCAAAGAAGCCAGACAGCTAGCAGGTGTTTAGGCAGTACCCAGCAGCACCCACATGTTCAACCTAACTACACCACCTCCCATAAGGAAACTGTTTGTGTCATTCGGAAAAATAGAGAACCTTGCTCCTTGCTATGGAAGGCAGGGGAAGCTTTATTGGTTGTGGGTCATGAAGGATTTATAGGTTGGTTACAGATGGTCAGAAATTAGGAGGAAAAATTTATGATAAGGGGGTAAACATAAAAAAAGCAAAGCATTATATTTCCTTTTTCTCTCTGTTTTTCTAAAGTAAATGGGACCCCTCTCCCCAGTGCCTATAACGATTCTGTGCTCACAGTGGGCACTCAGGTGAGAGGTGGCAGTGCCAATATGGACAGAGCAGCATTGATGGATGCACAGAGATCTCATCTGAGAACAGCTTAGGAGCCTTCTCCTGGCCTTTCCAGTTACACATCTGGTACATTTTCCTTTTTTGGTTATAGTATTTGAGCTTTGTATTTTCTTACTTGCTACTAAAAGAGCACTGGAGAACACAGCCTAAAGCAACCAGTTATGACAGGAAAATTCCAATCCAGAGACTTTGGCAAAGACTGAATCCTCCTTTTCCCTCTGCTTGCCCCATCTACCCTGGAACCAATACCAAAGAAAGTTGAGTGGGCAAAGACAAGGAGAAATGTCTGGAACTGCCAGGACATCCCAGCAATGGCCAGAAGATAACTAGCAGACATCCCTTCCTTAGGCTTCTGGAAACCATCCTGCTAGCGGGGCCTGTTTTCCAGATGATTCCCTTAACCAGGGACTTAACCTTGTCTCAGGGCAGCCACATCCTGGAAGCAGCTGCAACGTTGGCCAGGCAGATGCTTAATTGGTATTTGCATTATTTCTCACATTAATGAAAGTAAATATTATGCCCTCTGGGAATATTTTCAGAAAGTTAAGAGAACAAAGCATTTCATAGGTTTCATCGAGGAAAGAAGTTAAGATGGAGGACCCACAAATCCTTTTCATGCTCCAGTTCTGAAAGTGGGATTCCTGAGTCAAAGCATCAGCAAGATCTGGGAATTTGCTAGAAATGCAAACACTCAGGCCCATCAATCTTTGTTTTAACAAGCCCTACAGATGATCTGAGGTCTATTTTAATGCATTTGAGAATCACAAGAAAAGTGTTAGAATTGCAGTTCACTTCATTTCTTACAGAAAGGTCTTTGCTCTGTGATGCTCTATGGTTGGACACAATCTAATTCTGCATCAAAAAGACAAACATTACATTTCACAGAAGGAAGTGATAAGGCTAGTTATCACTAAGGGAGCAAAGATGTCCAGCAAATGTTCCCTTCTGAAACTCTCTCATTTGGTTCCAATATCACTGTTGTATAAAACAGAAGCAGCTCCAGGAATGCTAACACTTGAGGAGTACACTTTTGAATATCTGTGTTTCTGTTCAAGTCTTCAAAAGCAAAACTATGTCATTACATTTCAGGTCATATCAGACATCCTCTCCATCTTGTATCAGGAACATTTAAAAACCTCAGTGAGGCCTTTGCTGGGTGGGTCAGTTTGTTGGAGTGCCGTCCCATGCAGCAAAACATTGTGGGTTCAATCCCTGGTCAGGGCACACACCTAGGTTAGAGGTTTGATTCCCAGTTGTCAACAAATTGATGTTTCTTTCTTTTTTTTTTTTTAGATTTTATTTATTTATTTTTAGAGAGGGAAGGGAGAGGGAGAGAGAGAGAGAGAGAAACATCAATGTGCGATTGCTGGGGGACATGGCCTGCAACCTAGGCATGTGCCCTGACTGGGAATCGAACCTGCGATGCCTGGTTTGCAGCCCGCGCTCAATCCACTGAGCTATGCCAGCCAGGGCTGATGTTTCTTTCTCACATCTCTCTCTCTCTCTCTCCCTCTCTCTCTCTCTCTCTCTCTCTCAAATCAATAAAAACATATCCGTAGGTGAGGATTAAAAAAAAATCTCTGTGAGTACCCAAGCAGGAAAAAGCACATTATTCTTCCAATAGGCTGTGGAGGAAAAGGAATTTGGATAGGAGAGGGAGAAAAAGTTATGAGAACTGGGAAGAATTTTTCAATTTTGAAGTTAAAAAGCATTAACATTCTGTTTGTCATCAACCCTCAACACCTCAGCAGGAGGGAATCTGGAAGGGCAACGCAGGGGAGCCCAAACATGTTCAGGGTAAAAAAATGGTGAGGTGTAACTTAGGGTCTCAGAACCTTTGAGGGCAGGAAACCGAAGCAAGACGGTGGCTTTTTCTGCAAGCAGCACAGCCTGTGGGGCTTTGCTGTCTTCTCTTAGGCCTTGCCCTCCATCTCTCGTCCTGATGCTCTTTCTTGATGGAGCAATAAGAGACTCTCCCATTCTCATTCTGTTTACTGCCATCCTGGGATTAGTTCCAAGGTTTTGCCTTGGAGACCAAAAATAAATCCTCTCCCTTCTCTTTGAATGTGTGGAAGGTAAAGGCAAAAATAAATCACCAACTGTTTTGACAGGTTGGTACCAAACTTATTGCCATGTGACTTGGCACAAAAATGAGTGAAAATGTAATAGAAAAAAGGAAAATAATGCATTCGAAATGCCTTGGGAAATAACCAAAGTTTAAGGATAAAAAGGGACACACCTGGTGACCACCAACTCCCAGTCAGTGTCCATCACATTCCTTCAGCTGGGTTGACCAGGCTGGCCCCCTCCAGGGTTTCTTCCCCTTTAGATGGAAGCAGAGGTGATGCAAGCTGTCCCATTCATGGAGGAGGTGGGGGGGCCCGTGGCACGAGCTGCACCAAGGGGTGGAGGGACGGGCACTTCTCCCCCAGCAACATAGTCACTTCCTAAATCAGAGCTGAACGGCTCCCTCGCTCACAGGCTGTCCTCTCCGCTGCTCGAGGCAGCCGAACTCTTCACCTCTCAAAGCTTCTCTGAGCTTTTACTGTGCACACATAGGCAGAAATCAGCAATTGCCACCTCCTCAGTCTGGATGCTGGGCTCCCTCCACAGTGTGTGTGGCCACAACATTCTCTCTGCTACCCACCCCCTCTTGTCTCCAGCTTTCTGTCAAAATGGCTCTGTCTCTCACAAGGAAATGAGCAGAGATCCCTAAAGTGTTCCCAGGTCTTCCCTGCCTTGGCTGAGGGGAGGAGTATTCCCCAAACAATTCAAGATCTAGTGTGAGAGAGTGACTTCTAAAAAGAGGCTGGGCTTGTAGCTGGAGTTCATGGGCATAGACACATCCTACTTCCACTGTGATCTGGTGCCACCTGTGATGGAACACAGATGCCCATGGCCCAAGCTGCCCATGCCCACAGGATCTCCTTGCCCAGGGGTGGCATCCTGGCCTTCTGGCTTCTCCCAGCTCCCATCACCTCCCAGCTTTTGGAACAGAGCTCCAGAGAGGTTCTGTCTGCCTTGTCTTCAAAGATAGAGGATACTCAGACTCCAGAGTGTCAGCAAATTTTTTTAAAAGAAAGAGACAAAGGAACAATGAGAGCAACAACAATAAAAAAAGAAAAAGAAAAAGAAAGGAAGAATGAACCCATAGAGATTTTTCATCCTATTGCTGAACCGCATAAAAATAAGGTGACCAAACTTCTAGACTTTCTGGTTTATGATCACAACTTGCCTTATGCCTGGGTACATGCCTCCAGAGTGGTACTGGGGAGAGAGAGAGAGAGAGAGAGAGAGAGAGAGAGAGGGAGAGAGAGGGAGAGAGAGGGAGAGAGAGGGAGAGAGAGGGAGAGAGAGGGAGAGAGAGAGAGAGAGAGATCAAAACCCAGTCCACTTACCCAGCAATTGTCCCTGGAGGAGGGCCTGCTGCAGATGGCTCAGGGCAGGCAGTGAAGTTGATAAGTGTTAGAAGATGCTGCTGAGAGGCCCCCAAATTGCCCCAAGCAGATTCTCGCCTGAGCTGGCAAGGAGAGACACTCAGCTACCTATCACACAGTCATTAATCATGAACTTGGAAAAACTTTCAGTGCTGGAGTTTATCATCAACTCTTAATGAAAATATATGTGTTTGACAGATAGTCTGGAAAGTATGGAGCATCTATGAAATGGCAAAATTGTTTGATAAGGTGCTAGGCCAAAAATGATTACACAATGATAGCTAGGGCCACCTGGGGAGAACAGCTAGGGCACCAGCAGGCAGCACAGGGGGGGCGATGGCGCCTGCACAAATTCAGCATGGGTGACAGCAGCCTGCTCCAGGGACGCCAGAAAATGTTCCCCTCTGACACTCTCTAAACTAAATGATTTTTTGCTCAACTAAAAATCATTAAGGTAAGTAAGCTTTATATTTAAAATACTTGCTTGACTCTGTGAGGAGCATTCTGAAAACAATTTAATTCAGTCCTCACACCAAGCCTGCAAAGTTAGAAGCATTATCCTCATTTTACAGATGTGCAAACTGAGACTCAGAGATCTTAAGTAACTTGGCAGGAATCTCACTAGGATTTAAATCTAGGTCTGTCTGGTTCTAGAGCCTGATCAGGATCTTTATCAGGAGTCAGCAAACTTTTTCTGTAGAGGTTCAGAGAGTAAACATTTTCAGTTTATGACCACATACAGGCTATGTGTTTATTGTTTGTTTGTTTTTGTCTTTGTAACTCTTTAAAAATATAAAACCATTTTGTCCAGATAGCTCAGTTGGTTAGAGTATTACCCCCACACACCATGGCTGTGGGTTCCGTACCCAATCAAGGCACATACAAGAAGCAACCAATGAATGTATAAGTAAATGGAACAGCAAATCACTTCTCTCTTTCTCTCTCTCTTCCTCTTTTTTCTCTTTCTAAAATCAATTAAAGTTTTTTAAATAATTCTTTTTTAAAAGATTTTTTTTATTTGTTACTTTTAGAGGGGAAGGGAAGGAGCACCCCCACCAGGCACCTGGCTTGCAACCCAGGCATGTGTCCTGCTTGGGAATTGAACCAGCGACCCTTTAGTTCGCAGGGCAGTACTCAATCCACTGAACCATACCAGCCAGAGCTAAACTAAAAACAAACTAAAAAACTATTCTTAGTTCTTTGGTAGTAGCAAACCAGGTCACCAGCAGGATTTGGCCCTGAGCCTCATATAGTTTTCTGGCTCCTGCTCTTAATCATCATACCACACTTCCATCTAACTTGTGACCTGGGGCTAGCATGTCTCCTCTCCGTCACAGGTGCATCTTTGACAAAGTTTTACAAATCCAGCAAACTGGGAAATGGGAGTGTGGACTTAAGTCAACTTCCCAGCACCCTGGGAATTTTAATACTTACTGTAATTATTATTCTAGTGATTTCTTTGTGATTTTACTTTAATCAAATCTTTCCAAACTCTAAAGCTAAGATAATCAAATAGCAAGCTACCTCAAATCCTTTTGGAGCATGGTGAGTGTAATTAAATAATCATAAATGAACAGTACAAAAATAACACCTAGCCGCTCACAGGAGTTAGATGTGAAAGGGTGGTATTATTTTCTAACTTTAATCTCTAATGTTTCTAATGACTTTAGTGAACAAGACCAATTTTAAACACAGGGAGCACAGAAAAAAGAAATAAATTAATATATTGATGCTTACTACATGCATTTTATCTTAATTAGCTTGTCTTCTAACTTTGAGGGTAGTATTATTATTTCACATATCCATTAGAATGTTTTGGACTGTAAGTAACAACAGACCAATCTCAAAATGGCTCAAGCAAAATGAGTCCCTTCACAACCAGAATCAAAAACATGGAGCAGACTCCAGGGGCGGTTGATCCAGTTGCTCAAGAGGCTCATCAGGAACCCAAGATACTTTCGTTTCTCAGCTGAATTTTTAATTTTAAGCATGATTCATTTCATCGTTACATCTGTGTTCTCAGTATATGGACCCCGGGGGAACGAGGGGGGCTCTTTTCCCTCAACCATCAAATAAACTCTGTCCCTTCGGTCTGAAGGAGCCGATTTAGGAAAAGAGATGACCAGAGGAATGCTGGTTGTCTTGTGCCCGTATTCATGACCAAATCACTGACAAGTGGGATGAAAAGTCTAGGCCCTTCCTTTGGCTCTGAGGTCATTTCAGAATAGGTTAAATTCACCCTGGTAAGAAATAACCCTGACATTTTTATGCTTTGATTTTGTGCATCATGGACACTGGGACCGCAGCTCAGCATCATCCACACTGGACCCAGACTGAGGAGCAGCCTCTATCTGGAGCACTGCTGATCACACTAGTAGAGAAAAAAGAGTTCCTCTACTTATTAGCCAGGACTGAGCACACCACCCCATCCAACTTCAAGGGGATTGTGTGCCCAGAAGGAAGGAAAACCAGAAATATTTGGAAACCACACCAATAACTATCACAGGGGCCAACTGTGCTACTACAGAGATGAGGGAAGGGGAATGACTACTGAGGAGCCAAGCTCAACATGCACGACATTACCAGCTGCTAAGGAGTAACAAGAAGCTCAGAGAGAAAAATATCCCAGAAGACAGTAAAGAGACAAAGAAAAGACCAGTTTGGCAAGTCCAATATCTAAATAACAAGAGTTCCCAGAAAGAGAAGACAAAGAAAATGGAGGGAAAGAAATTATCCAAGAAATAATCCCAGAAGTTTTCTAGAAACTGAAAAACATGTATGTTTACTTGGAAGAAACTTAACAAATGCCAAATATAGTGACTGCAAATGGTACCACAGCAAGGTGCAAACATTATAAAATCCCGGAGCATCAGAGATGGAGAAGATCTTGTGAGCTTCTGGAAAACTGCAAAATCTCATTTCTTAGAAATGATTTGTATACAAGATTCAGAATGGCAATGGGCTTCTCAACTGCATTGCTGGAAGCAATAAGATAATGGGTCAAAGTTTTCACAATTCTGTGAAAAAAACTATTTCTAACCTAAAATTCTATAATCAGTCAAAGTCTCAGGCAAGTGTCTGAGTAAACTAAAACATGTTCCAATTGACACAGCCAAGATGATGATAAAGGGGAGTTTCAAGAGAACCTCTTAAGAGAGCAGCCAAAGCTAAAATGTAGCCAGTCTAGAATAAAGCAGGTAAGAGGGACCGACAGCAAATTCTGTAAAAAGATTAAATTAATAGGATGTCTAATGTATTAGAATGTATTCAAAGAGATTTATATACCAGGGGAAAGCTTAAGGTTGTATTAATACATACCTGAAAACTAAAGGAATTTTTAAAAGCCAGTTACTCGGCCCTGGCCAGTAGCTCAGCTGGTTAGAGTGTTGTCCTGATAAACCAAGGTTGTGGGTTTGGCCTCTGGTCAGGGCACACACAAGAATCAACCAGTGAATGCATAAATAAGTGGAGCAACAAACTAATGTTTCTCTCTCTCTCTCAAATCTATACATTTTAAAAAAATGTTTAAAAAGTCAATAATTCCCTCTAGTTCTGTGGTCCCCAATTTTTTTGGCACTCACGACCAGTTTCGTGACAGACACTTTTTCCATGGAGGGTAGTGGGCAGGGAACAGGAGGTTATGTGAGTGAAGCTTCGGTTGTTTGCCTGCTGCTCACCTGCTGTTGTGTGACCGGCTTCCTAACAGGGGGTTGGGGACCCCTGTTCTAGGCAACACGAAATGTTAGGTGAAACAGGAAAGGTAAGCTCCAGCTCCTTTGTGGATTGGGTGGGATTAGCACTACATGGCCAAGCCAGTGCACATCCTGTATGTAACTTAAACAGAAATTACAGTAGAGTTCTACTAGGAGGGTGAAAGAATGGGAGGTTTGGTGTGATAGGGCAAAGCAGAAGAGTGAACATAAGATAAACTTTTATCCTCCCTAATAGAAAGCTAATGATAATGGCTAAAACTGGAAAAAACCAAGGCACAGTGATAGACACATTATTTAGAGATATAGCCGTCAATTCCAAAAGAATAGACTGAAGCGCTTGAATGGCTGCCGCAAGGAGTGGGAAGTGCTACAGACACATGAGAGATAGCTGTTTCGGGCAGCAAGGCTCCAAGTGCTATTTGACTGTGTGCATTTATACTTTGATAAAATAAAAACCAACATTTAAAAAATTACTAGAGAGTAAATGGTAGACTATTCAATAAATAGTGTTGTAGCAATAGAGTAGAAACTAAAATTACTTACAATCTCTTCTGCTACAATCTGAGTTTCTATAACACAAACTAGTTCAAACATTATTGCTAAATGAAGACATAACGCCAGTCTCATGTGGAAGTCATTTTCATTGTCAGGGTGTCCCAGCAAGTTAAAGTTTGCTGAGCATTACCCGAGCCAAAACGGCTCAATGCACAACCTGAAAGGAAGACCGTTTTGTACACAGTTCCTGTTCACCTATTCACCTCTTGGCTTAGTTCAGTGATGTACTTGTGACAAGGTTCCCCCAGTCTTTGCACTTTCCATTATTGCTGCATTTAACAGCCTCAGTCTTTTCTTACTTCCCCAACTGTCATGCTGTATTAATTTTTTTCTCTGTTGGGTAGAGTTCTATATTTGTGGCAATGTATCACTATTTATTGAGCCTTTAAACTGTCTTTTAAACTATGCTGGTAGGTTGTTAAGTGTTATTGTTATCTTCTTAATGCTCTAGTTGCAAAGTAGCTTAGGTTTTGAATGGTCTTCCCGTGACTTAATTTTTTTCATAAGCCCTATTATTTTTAGTATGTGATTTTTGTAGAATATGAGGTTTTTGTGTTATAACAGATAACATGATAATCTGTAATAGACAAGATCAAGAGTAGGGTGGGTCGTGGCTGCTGCGGAATACAGTGGAAACTTTTCTTGCCATTCTGACAGAGAAGCTGAGTCAGAGATAAGCTCCCTGTATATCATATTTAGAGCTGGAACTCTTGAATGAATTTTGCACAAAAAAATAATGATTTAGTAGTCCATTGAATCCATAACATAGCAGATATGACATCTGCAAGTTAGCAAGAAGAAACACCTCTCCAGCCTCTACTAGAAGAGGTGAGAAGTGACAGGAATAAATTACCTGCCATAAAGGAAGGTATTGGAGCTACACAGACATTTGACCTTCCTGGACCACCTGAAATTCAGGAACCTTTAATTTCACTGGAATACACATGATAGGGACCCTCAGTTAACCAGAGATTTGGCACTATTTCTATTAAGAGGAGAAAAAGATAGCTCTAATAGAAAGCAAAATTTAATATGTAAGCTTAATTGTTTAAAACATGCCTCTTTCAAGAAAAGTCCCAGGGGCAGTATGCATTCATACCAGTTTTCATTCTTTTTCACAATGGCATCCTGAGCTGAGAGACTTACCGACCAAGACAAAGATCCTGGAAGCCAGGACAAATTTAATCAGCAAAATTAACTTCTCCATGGATTGTGTTTATGCAGGCAGGACACCAGACACAAACATTTGAGGAAGATTTTTTTTTTAACACTAACTATTGGAACAACTTGAGCATGACAAAGTTATCTTAGGGAAATATACCTAATCTGTGAGGATAGTATTTAGTAGTGAATGGTCACATTCCCACACAGTTGCCCACATAACGCCAGGGGAAGAAGCAGAATCCTGGATGCACGAGAGACTTCTGGGTGGCATTTCTGAAGTTTGGGCCATCACACATGCTGAATTAAATGAAAAGTAACTGCCCAAATAGTTTAGGCTTTTTCCAAACCTCTCACCTGAAATAACCAGATAACTACAAAAGGCTTATTTGTGTCCAGGTGGTGTGTTTGTGTGTGTTTAAATCTTCATATTGATTGTTCCATTGTCCACTTCAGTTTTCTTGTGTGGAACTATTCCCAGGCCAAGAAGTTACCACCACAGAATTCTAAGAAAAGTGTGTTGGCAATGAAGCCTTGGACCATGATCAAGTCCCCAGAGTTAGGAGGCAATGCCAGCCAATGGGACAGCCAGCAATTTCTTCATTTAAAGACTAGAAAGATTAAACACAACTCTTTCTGGCCCTGTCGGGGAGTGGGCACCAATTTTTAAAGCCCAATCAAAAAATTAATGGCATTCTGTAGGAGGCCTCAAGTCCGGCACTTTGCAACATGCAGGGCAATAATTATGCTCAATTACAGCCTAGCATGTGGTTTCTGGCACCATAAACATCTCCCGTGTAAAAACAATCTTATAAGAACAGAAGAATTTATTTTGGCATTTTTCCACACTGCTATCAATCTCTAATTTAGTCTCCAGAGGATTTCCACCACTGCAGCTATCACTGCATGAATGAAACCCCAGGATGAACATATTTTAAATGGTGGCATCCATGATTCCAGGGAAATTCATGGACCATCCTGATTCAGGGGTGAACAAAGGATTCTCATTGCCCCTCTCTTATGGAAATGGATCCCCGCTGAGGTAATATGGTGAGAAAATAGAACAGAAGCAAATTTTAGAGATGACCATACAGAAAACAGCCCACATTCGGGTGTGGTTTATTTTAACATTAAGGTTTCAGCCAAGATTATCTGCTCCTTCTTGCAAGCACACACCCATCAGCTATTTCAGAAAACAATTCAGGAAGCCAAGCCAAGTCAAAAAATAAAAACAGAAAAAGAAAGCTAGTGACATTGAAGTGGTCTGATGCAGAGGCATGTGCTCCCTACCTACAGGTGGCACTCCAGATTACCCACAGCCTTCCCCTGCCTGCAACTCTGGGCAGAGAGGGTGAATTCCAAAGGCCTCCGAGGGTTGATATGCATTTTAAAAATTTGTTCATGCTGTGTGATATTAAGAATGTCTAAAAAGCACTAGCTCTTGGTGTCCATTCCTTAAAATATATTTACACTCACATATTTCAAGGGATTCCAAATTGCGCTAATTATCTAGAAAGTCCCTGATTTCACCCTAACACCAGAAAACAGAATTCAGCCAGATTTGCAGGAGTCTGATATGAAGGAGAAGGAGAGGGAGGGTAGCACCCTGGCCAAGAAACTGATGTCAAGTAAATTATAGATATGACCAGCTATGTAGGCACAATGAAGTAACTACAAGTGTCTACAATGTTAACAGAGCAAAATTATGCTTCTATCCTTACAAAACTAACATAAATGAGCCTAATGTATTGATTATCCAAAGGGATCCAATGTTCTATAAAATGTTATGTAGAGCATGGTAACCCTATTGTAAATTTGATATAAAATTAATATGCCAGCTTTATGAATTAAATATTTGATCTGCCTTTGAAGAATTAAGAATCAATTGGATGATCAATTGAGATGTCCTGAGATGACAAAGAAATGTCAGCTTGGAATGTATGAAACATATTTTACTTTTCTTTCATAAACCATGCAGTAGCAAACAATGACTTTCAAAATTGAACCAATGACTAATCACGCTGGGGCTTTGAAAAATACATGCTACAATTCCACTAGTCACCACTAGGCACCATCCACCTTTACAGGAAACAACAGAGAGCTCAGAAAACTTAAAGGCAATCTAAATTTACAAGCATGATTTGAGTCTGAAAATAATTCTAGGCTGAAAAATAACACTTCCCGTATTATTTATTTATTAAGTGAAGTGTGTCTATAATACATCTCCTGCTACATTTGGCTAGCGGACAGAGATTCTCTGTATACGAGGGGCCTCCAAAAGACCTTTTATTTAAAGCTAAAAAGCACAAAGTTAAAGAGGTTGTCTGGGCAGCCAGGAATAAAGGCTTGTTAATCTGAACAAGCCAAGAGGATAGCTATTGAAGGCAAGAGGGCAGAAGGCATGTGTACCTTGAACTTAAAAATAAGTATTTTTGAAGGGAGACTATGACCCTGGAGTGGGTCAGTCATACCTTAAGAAAAGCTGGTACTATTAACAGTGAACGGCACCAGAATTTTCTGGCAAAGTTAGACCTCGGTCCTTGAGTTACCTAAAAAAGAATTCAGCCCAAGAACTCAAATACAAGTGAAAGTTTATTTAGAAAGTTGCAGAGGTAGAAGAGAGACAGCTGGGCTGTGGAGACTTAGAAATCAAGTTACAAAAGCAAAAGAAAGGCCTTTGGCACTTAGGAGAAAGAAAGCAAAGGTATGTGCCTTGAGGGAAGGAGGGGGGTGGGGAAGAAAGGCACAGGTGTGCAGGAGAGAGAGAGGGGGGGGGGGAGAGAGAGAGGGAGAGGGAGAGAGAGAGAGAGAACGTAGTACTCACTTGGTCCTTTGTCTTAAGGGGTTTTATCTGTTTTCTAAAGATGGGGATTTTAGGGGAGGTCTCAATGGAGAATCTTAATAGAATATTCATCAGCTTTTCAGGTGTGTCTTTTCAGGGTCGTGGTCTCTACTGATTGGTCAGCACTAGGGTGGGGAGTCATTAGTCATTGCATCTGGTCCTGATGTCAGCCATGTCATCACCTCACCTAGTTTTTTTTGCTTTTCTGGTCCTGGAGCTGAAACACAATAGAGACCTCGATGTTATCTCTAGTTTGAACAAAACTCTCTGATCAAGGGACCAGAGGTTTTGTTCCTAAGATTATTTAAGCAAGTCAAAACCTCATTGTCCTGATGGACTACTGCTTAAGGGAGTGATCGTGCTAGAGCTTCTATAGGAGCAGTATGAGGCTATTCTCCACCACTCGCTTCACCCTTGCTCCTCTTCTAAGGAGGTCTACCACCTGACTAGCAGTGTGCTAGGGGAGGAAAGGTCATCCTGGAGGCAAGGTCCCACCCTACAATACTTTTTTCCCAGTTTTGCCCATTGCTAGGCACCATTGCTTTTCTACCTGGTGACCTTCTGTACCTGGCCTATGGTTCCTACTCTGCTTGTGTTGGTCCAACTGTCTGCTATATCTGTACTAAGTAATATGGGCATTTTCAACCCCAAGTGAACTGAAATCTAGTGAAATTCGTCTGAGTTCTTCCCCTTCATCTCTCTTCTGTGTCCCCTAAAAAGTCATCCCCTTTCCTTTTTAGGAACCCAGAATCTCATGCTGCCTCTGGCTTCCCTGACGTGTCTGCATTCCCAGGTTCACCAAGGGGGAGATCATTTTCTCATCTCCTATCATCAACATTTAGCTGCTTTTTTGTCCCCTTCTCCTAGAGCTAATTCCCACCTAAGAAAGGAGGGACAGCAAAGGTGTTGTTTGTTGGTAAAGGGCTCTTTGGGATGTCCTTAGCAAATCTTATTTGCATTTTAATAGAGGTCTTTTAGACCTTAGTAAAGAAGTTAATAATAGGGTTTCCTGAGAGACCAGTGAGGAAGGCAAATTAGAGCACCCTTGGCATTTACTATAGGGTCCTCTTCCTCTCCAGGCCCATTAATGTTCTCTCCCAAACACTTCCGCCAGAAGTCAGTTGTTGCCTCTGGTTCCAAGCACTTCCCCCGGCCTTTTGTGTGTCCAGACTCAAAGCTGTGACCAAAAAACGTTCTCCGTAATAATAGTTTGGTTAAGCCCCTCTAGACACTCTTTTCAGCTAGATGTTTTTCCTTGGATTCTGTCTTTGGCCTGCCTAAGCCCAACTTGGCAAAGAATCCTGCTAAATTATCCCCCCATCCTTGATTCTGACCAAGTTCCTCATCACCCACCTTTGATGTCTAAATCCTTGACCTGCCTTTAGCAAGAACACTGTTAGATAAGTTTAGCAAGAATCCCTCTAACCTTGATGTTTTCTCCTAGCAATTTTCCATTCACTAACCCTTACCATTCTGTTCATTGACTATAAATTTCCATTTGTTCTTGTTTTATTCAGAGTTGAACTCAGTCTCTCTCTCCTATTGCAGTAGAGTCGATCCCATCGCATTAATCTTGAATATTATTACCATTTTAATAAGTGTCAGAATAATTTCTTTTTAACAGTTGAGACTCCTGTCCAAGCTATGCTGGTTAAGGCAGGAAGGACTACTGCTTTGCTCCTCAAGCTAATTACCAGGGCTGCATCAGGCAGACTCTCTCAGGATGGGTTTCTGGGATTCAGAGCCTTAAGAGGACATTACTGGGAACTAGGACCAGAGAATAAGCTGTCCCCTTTGATTGTCCTCAAACTCCATCCAATCTTGAAGTCACACTGTGACATCCCCAGTCAAGAGAGGCTGTGCCTGGGGTCCCAGCATGGTGAGAAAAGGAACCAATGCTGGGTGGCAGAGGCCCTAGAGTGGACAGAGGAAGAGATGCTGGTTAACGCTCAGTAGAAAAGCTGCCCAATCCTACCTGGGTGTATAAAGCCTGCATTAACTGGGCAGAGATCTATGGCCCTGGGGACAGAGGTCTGAAACCCAGCAGAGGGCAAGGCACTCATTCAAAAGACTACATCTGGTTAACTTCCTAGAGCAAAAGCTTAGGTGAGATTAATGACAACTCTCACAAGTGCTGTGAAGGACATACTGGGGAGGAAGATAAAACATTTCCATGCATTCTTGGAGGCCATATTCATCAGAACCCGTGGCTGCAAGTGGCAGTAACCCAGACCGCCTTAAGAGGAAAAAACTAACCTATTAACTCACAGAACTGAAAAGTACAGTAATAGTGCCCTTTTCAGGCAAAATTAGATCCAAGGACTCAAAAGATGTTGTCTATAAAATGTTGCTGTGGCCTGTCTTCCTCTCTTTTAGCTGCATCCTGTCAGTGCCCATTTCCCATGTGGGGCAAAAATGGCCATCATCTCCTCTGAGTTTATAATGCAAGGGGAACGAGCAAGACTATTTTTTTTCAATATTTTCAGCAAAAGCCCAGATGTTGATTCCAATTCTGGCAGCTTGTCGATATGCAGATCCCTTGGCCAATTACTGTGCCCAGAAGGATGTGTGCTCTGATAGGCCAAGGCTGAGTCAGGCTCAAGACTTTGCAGTCCATAGGGGAGGGACCAGAGCTCCACTTGAAATGCTTGGCTCGACAGCGGAAGGTGTTAGATCTCTGAAGAAAAAAAAGGTAAGTTGTTACCAAAGAAGGCATGCTGGGTAGACAAAACAAGCATCCACTCAGCGGCCTGTGAAACCTCCCCTTCCACAAAATTGCATCACAAATAAATGCTGAAGCTCTAAAGCTAGAGGTGGGTTTGAGTCCTTATTGTTTTCTATTAGTGTGAGCTTCACAAATGGTTTCATTACCGTAGGCCTCAGTTTTCACATGTACAATGAGGATACAACTTACACTGTGGGTACATTGCGAGAATGAAATGAGACAATTCTAAATGTTCACTAAGTGTTGGATAGTACAGATGCTCTTTCAAACCTCCCCTTAATTCCCCTCTCCCCTTAGCTTGAATTAAACTGAATGAAGTAAAGATCTTGTCTATTTTCTTCATGGCTGGTTCTTCATTTCTTATATACTATAGACACCTAGCCAATATTTGTGGAGTAAATGAATGGTGACAGAATTAATAAGTTTCTGGTGAATTTCTACTTTTCGAATGTCAGTTCCCAAGCCTAGCAAATAATATTAGTCATTTCCTTCTCTTTATCTGCTGGTATATTGCATTAACCCCTCTTACAGCATGTTTCAACCAGAATGAGAACCAGGACTGGGTGTGAGTCAACACTGCATCCTGTGCATCTAGTGCTTGCCACCTGGCATAGTGCATGTTGCTAAATAAAAGAGATCACCTAATGTAATGCAAACCCCTCACCTTACAAATGTTGGGACAGAGGCCCTGAGTGGTTAAACAATCTGCCTAAAGCCACACAGCTTACAAGATGAGCCATGACTCCTAGTCCAATATTCTTCCTTCTACTTTATGCCTCTTAGACTCTGGTTCGATTGTGCTGCCATGACTGATGTACATGCCACGCATAAAATGAACCTACTGATTCCCTAGAAGAGAAGATGTGCTCTCCCTTCTGGGAGAGCCACCAGTACAGAGCAGAATCAAGTCCTAAATCAGAGTTTTATCATATAAAAGCATTTTTAGGCTCAGACTTTTTCTTTTTGCAACCACTGCTTCTTCCAGACAGCTCAGGCATGGCTCACATGTTCTACCCAGCTCCCTCGACATGTGCATACCCATAGCAAAGCACTAATGGAGGAAGCGAGCAGGCCTGATGCAGGCTGGAGATCAGATACTAAGTCCCACAGCCACGTGTGGTTGACCTTTTCTCCACACTACCCTATGCACACATCCTCCATTTACTGAAGGAAGAGACCCAGCAAGTGCCGAGCCAGGCTCTCTCCTTCCCTAACTACTTCTGAACTCAATTTCCAAAATCCCAGGTACTCTGCCCAGTTAATTTCTAGTAAAAACATTACTAATTTCTAGTTAATTTCTAGTTAGTGGTAGGATCTACCACTAACACCTGCAAGATAGTTTATGCTGTTCCCATCAGAGACCAAAAGAATATATTTCTTTTATCCATTTATTTGTTCAACAAACAGTTCAGCAATTATTATGTGTCAGGCACTACACATACCAAAATGAATAAATGAATCATGAAGAATGTATTCACTGGGTAAGGCATCTAAGTAATTCATTACCAGCATTTGTTTCAAAATGCCTGAAGCAGAGAAGCTTTCTCATTTACCACTACCCCACCCTGACCAATATTTAATTCAAAGAAATGCTTTGAAGATGGCATTAATAGCTTTTCAATTAAAATGAAAGATGCCTTCAAGGCAAACTTGATCTTTTGACCAGCCTAAAAGGTATTTTTCTTAAAAATAAAGAAATGAAACCAGTAGATGGGTTTAGACTGCTTTCTAATACTGTTTAGGAAGAAAGTTGAAGTGATGTGTTCACTGCTTCCTTCACACCAGAAGGAAAGACTACTTCTAAATTTACAGTACGTTGAATGTTTTGATGTGAGGAGGAAGCAAAACATGAAAGACTCCATCAAAAACCTCCTTTGAAAGAGTTCAGAAGAGCCCAGTGCAATTTTCTCCATGGCTCAGGCACGCAGCAAATATATCTCAGTGAATAAACTTCATTGTGCATAAAGTATTTTGCTTGCATTTTCAATGGTAATAAATTTGTTCATTTGTCAAAGTTAATGACCCTGATTTATTAGTGTTAGTCAGCTGGGCTTCTGCAGTGTTCCCCAATATTCAAAAGCTCCTTCCTTATAAAGCATAAAGCAGTACCCTTTTTAGTTTACAAAAAAAGAGGACATCTTAATTTCTCATTTATCTAAATATATCATTTTTGAGTGATGAAACTGAGGCCCAGATTGTTTTGCTCAAGAGCACACAGCTAATTAGCACTAGAGTCAAGTCTAAAATGTCTCTTAACACCAAATTAAGAGTTACTCGTAAAGGAGCCTACTAAATAACTACATTCCTTGGAATTTACACAAAAGCCTACCAATTATTAAGGGTCTTTTGTGCACTAGGTCCTTTACATACTATTTTCTTCCTTTAATCTTCACATAAAACCTCCCAGATAGGGATCATTAATGAATGCCATTAAAGTGTTTAAATAACAGCATTACGTATGACTTACAGTATGCAGAGTACTTTCAATATGTCATCTCCAATTTTAACAAAATTCTTGCAAAATATTATCATAACTGTTTTACAGATGAGAGAGATGAGGCAACTTGCTAAGTTCACAAGCTAGGAAATGGTGGGACTGGGCCCCAGTCTCAAACGTTGTGTCCTATCCCCTACAATGCCGCCCAGACAGCTAACCATAGACGTTCTTCCAACTCAGACATACAGCATACAAGGCACTCCTCTCAGCAAGCCGATTGTACCCCACAGAACACTTCCCAGGGTCAGGTAATCGTCTCCAATGACAGTGCAGCCAGTAAAAGTCAGCTGCGCTTCCAGGTGGGGCTGAGCTCCCAGTGTAGTGGTACCAAGTGAGGTGACCTTGCATTAGTGTATGTCTGGGTCTTAGCTTATCAGAGTCAAAACCTGACCCTGTCAGATTTCACTTAGGGGTGGCTCATGTTCTTAAAAACCAATTCATATTAGCCATACCACAGAATAATGATCATATAAAAATTACGATGATGATGATGATATTGGTAACTATCATTTATTGAATGTACATTATACATGGTGTTTATGTTTATCATTTCCAATTACTGTGGAGATAAACTTATCTGCCTAAGAGACAAATCGTATTATCCATTCAGGATACATCTTTATGTTGAGTTATAGTGCTTAAGAGTATCCTAAAGAATGTGAACAAGGAATTGTTATGGGAAGAGGTGAAGGTCTTACCTCATTCTAGAGTGATCGGATGAATAACTTATAGTGAAGGATCATTGCCAAATGTTGATTTTCCTTATATAAGTTATAAATATTTGACAGACTTAGTGTAAAATCAAAACTGGTGATATAATCAATACTCAAAACTAGACTAATTATATATATGTATAATATATATTATATTATATATATGTATAATATATATATTATATTATATGTATATATGTATAATATATATGTGTGTGTATATATTGTATATGTATATATACATATATGTGTGTATGTATACACACACACACACACACACACACACACATAGTGCTCCTTATGCTATGATGTCTAAGGTGACAGTCTGGTAAGATTTTGAGAAATCATGTCTGTGTCATCATGTAATAACATGCTTACAAATCTCATCACAATATGTTATTAACTCTGAGAAGACTTAAGCAGTTTAGGTGATCTCTTCTACTGCAGCTTGATTTGGACAATTTTTATCCCAGTATTTTGGGAATGGAAGAGTGTGTTAAGCCAAGGGAGTCTTATTCCATCTCGCTATACAGTGGCACCAACCTCTCATTTCATCCATATGAGTAACCAAGACCAATGTCATTCAAATGGAAGAAGAAAACGAATCAGGGACTTATTGGGCAAGTGTCTCAAAAGTCATGACTCTTTTGCAGGCTTTAGCCTCTTCAGGATGGCTCTGTGAGGCAAGTCATGACAAAGAAGTGAACTGGGGCACTGCTGGTAGATGCCAAGTTCTAAGAGATAGCTAAATAAAGAAGAGGAAAGGTGCTAGTGTAAGTCCATCCTCCTAACCCCTCTGGAGAAAAAATATTTCCAAGTACTAGCTCTGGACCCTTAAAAACACTTGAAATATATATGCATGGAAACATTCATCATGCTGGTGAAAGAGCTGAGAAGGCCCAGTGAGCTTCAACCTCATTCCTCCTGCTTGAGCAAATAACCCAAACAAAGCTCAACTAGCTAAGACAAAGTAGTTGGATTCATTCACGTTAAGGGCCTTGCACTGTTGTCAAAAGTGCACCAAGATTGTAGAAAAGTTAAAACCAAATGTTGGACTGAGGTTAAATACAGGAAAAGATGTAGACAGATGTAAAAGCCAAGTACAAAGAGTCATAAATAGGTCAAATTCAGACATGAAACAGTCTAAACATTCCAGTCTAAACATTTGTAATTTCTGAGAAGCTTTCCGCAGACTAATTTCATCTGTCACATACAGATTCTTATACTTTATCTTGACATATTAATGTGATTCAGTTTATTTTGAGGATCTACATGCATTTCCTCCACAGCTGCACCAACATACGCATATGCATGCTCAAACAATATTAGTTTCATTCAACAACTATACACAAACCAGCAGAGACTGGCTATTGGGTTCAATCAATCAAGAGTTTGGAAAATTGTCTATTTATTTGAAGAAAAATCAAGTTAGATCCCTATCTCAAACTATAATGCAATTAAAATTTCAAGAGGATTAAAGATTTAAACATAAAAATATAAAACTATAAAAATGCTAGAGATAAAACTTCTGGCTATGGTGGCCTGAAAAGACTGGAAATCTTCTCCATAAAAACAATTAACTGAAGAGAGTTTACTCATGAAAACCTTCTCAAACTTCCAATCAGAACAGCAGAAATCTGAGGCATCTTGCTTGGAAGGCTCTGATTCCTGACCCATCTCAGGCAGCCATGACAGTAGGTTTTGCACTAGGGCAGGGCTGGCTCAGAAAATCAACAGCCTTGTTGCCACAGGGAAGACTTGATCTGGAGTAGAAAGCAAGAACTCTGACTGGAAGTATTGTTAGTTGAAGTACCAAAGCCAGTACAAAAGGAACTGGGAAAGCCTGTAGCTGTGCTAGCAGGAGGTTATGTTCTCATTTGGGACGAGTGGCAGGCCAACCAGGAATTTACGGGGAAATCCTAGAATTGAAAAATCTATAGAAAGACTAGATAAACTCATCCTGTATTCTTAGTTGACTGAAACTACACACACGTGCAGGAGAGACTTGAGAGAGCCTAATGTAAAGTGAAAGCCAAGGAAGACTTGAGAACTGGCTGAACTTTGAATGCACTCCCCAGCCCACAAACATACCCATCAGCAGAGGGTGGAACTTGTACCAACCTGAGATATTTAGGCACAACTTTTGCCTAAATTATTGATTGACCACTAAACTATGCAAACATAGCAATGACCCCTAGGAAGTTAAGCTAAAAGAATAAAAATCAGTGTAAAAAACCTGAGCAGAGACATCAGTGGCCACACACCACAAAGGAGAGAGATTCTACAGTTTAAATATAAGGAAGTTACAAAAAGAAAGAAAAGAGAACCTCAGAGGTAAGAATCAGAGTCTAGAGTTCCAACAATATATTTCTTAAAATATAAATTTTTAACAAAAGTTATGAAACATACAAAGTATTAGAAAAGTGTGATCGTATTCTGGAATAAAAGCAGAAGTTAGTTCTGCTGTTTTCTGACTTCATCAAAGACATCAAAGCAGGACAAAAAAGGGGTTCTGTGACAAAACCAGTAAGTCCAGTGATGGAAAGTAACCACAGAGCGATCATATCATAAATTCCCAACTGATAGGTCACAGTGAGTACCCCAGGCCTATAACTCTTTTGGTAAAAAGTTTATCTTTGCCTTAAGTAAGCCTTGTTCATTGTTCTTGTGTATCTAGATTAGCAAACCTTTGAAATGCCAGAGAAATCCTCTTTCTCAGACTCCTTAAATGTAACTACCCTCAAGAGAGCACATAATCTTGTTCACTCTCCTGTAATCCAATCCCCGCCTTGTTTTCTACCAGCTTTATTTGATCCTCCTTAATTCCAAAGGCAGCAAAGAAACAGCAAACTGTCATTCTAGCATGCATTTTTCTCAGTGTTGAAATCTTGCTTCCAGGTATATCCTCTGTTTGGCTCTAATAAACACTTACAAAAATATCTACAGGTTTGGATGTCCTTACGTTGACACATCCATTACTAGTATGCACAAAGAATTAAAGAAAACTATTTTAAAAGAATTAAAGAAAAATGCTATACCCCCTGAAAATAAGGAACTTAATAGAAAAATATAAACTATAAAAAGAACCAAATGAAAGTTAGAGTTGAAAAATGTAATAACAAAATGAAAAATGGGTTTCAGAATAGATGTGAGATTACAGGAAAATAAAACCCATAAATTCAAAGAAGATTAAAAGAAACTACCCTTTTGAAGTACACAGAGAAATAGGTTGAACAAAAATGAACAAACCCACAGTGGTCCTTGGGACAGTATAAAGGATATCAACATGCCTGTAATGGCAGTCCTGAAGGAGAGAAGAGAGAAAAAGTGGGGGGGAAATGAAGTAATAATTCTTGAATATGTGCTGAATGTGCTGAAAAACAAACCTAAATTGGAGAAACACGAAGAGAGTCACATGTCCGAGTTGAACTGCCGAAAGCCAAAGACAATGAGAAAAGCTTGAACACAGTAAGAGAACAGCAACTCTCATGCCCCAGAGGACAACGACCTGCACACCAGCTGACTTGCCATCAGAGAAAAGGGGCCGGAAGGCAGTGGAATGGCATATTCAAAGGACTGAAAGAGAAAGAGTGCTGAGCAATGTATACCTAGCAAAACTATCTTTCAAAAATGAAGGCAAAATAAAGTAATTCAAAGTTAAAAACTGAGAATATTTGTAGCCTTCAGAACTGCCCCCTGAGAAATACTAAAGGAAGACTTTCAGGCTGAAAAACAAAATGATACCAGGTAGTAACTTTAATTTACAGAAGAAAATGAAGAGCAGTGGAAATGATAAATATTCGACTAAATATAAGAGATTGCATAAATAGATATTGCTTTCTGTTCCTCTCTGGATTTCTTTTGTAAGTGATTGCATAAAGCAATAATTATAATGCTGTACTGTTGGATTTATAACTTATGAAGGTACAATATATATGGCAATAATAGCATAGAAAAGAGAGGAAGAAATAGAGTTATATTGGAACAAAGCTGCTATATTTTACCAGAATTGTCATTATTAAACTGAAGCAGGCTATAATAAGTTTAGCTATATATTGTAACCCAGAGCACCACTAAGAAAGTTAATTTTTAAAAGTGGTTAATAAAAAGAACATAGGAATTAAAATGGCATACTAAAAATATGTGTCCAACACAAATAAAAGGCAGCAAGAGATGAACAGAGAAACAAAAGAAGACACAAGACATTCAGAAAACAAACAGCGAACTGGCAAATATAAACCTAACCATATCAATAATCAAATTAAATGTGAATGCATTAAACACTTCAATCAAAAGGCAATCAGTGTCAGTCCAGATAAAAAAGCAAGTTGCAACTACATGGCATCTTGAAGAAAAACACTTTAGATTCAAAGGCTAATTAGGATTAATAGACTAAAAGTAGAAAAATGGGAGAAATATATATATACTGTGCAAACAGTTACCATAAATAGCTAAAGCACCTATTTTAATATCAGAAAAATAGAATTTAAGACAAGAACTATTATTAGAAGTAAAAAGGGACATCATGTAATAATAAAAGCATCAAAACATCAGGAATCTATAACAATTATAAATACAGAGGCACTGAATAACAAAGTGCTGAATACATGAAGTGAACAGAATTGAAATAGACAACTTAGTAATTATAGTTGAAAACTTCAATTTCCTTCTCTCAGCAATTAAACTAGAAATAAGTTAATGAGAAGACAGAAGACTTGGACACCACTGATCACCCGGACCAAAGTGACCAAAGGCGTCCTAGAACACTTCTAACAACAGCAGGCTAGACAATTGCTTCAAGCACACAAGGAACATTCTCCAGGATACATCATATTAAATCATAAAACAAATATCAGTAAACTTAAAAAGATTAAAATTATATAAAATATATTTTCCAACCATGATCAAACTACACTGGAAATCATAACAGAAAAAAACTTGGAAAACCCTCGAAATTTTTAAAAACTTCTAAATAACCTTTGAGTCAAAGAAGAAACCACAAAGTTAATTAGAAAATACTTCAGACTGAGTGTAAAGAAAACCAAACCTATTAAAGTGTGTAGTGCAGCTAGTGCAATGCTTAGAAGAAATTTACAGCATTAAATTCTCAAATTAGAGGGAAGAAAAATATATAATCAATAATCTAAGCTTGAACCTTAAGAGACCTGAATTTGGGTAGCAGTAATGTGTTGATGTTAATTTCCCAATTTTAATGGTTGTATCGTGGGAAGTACAAAGGCGCGTCTTTGTACGGAATCCAAAATATTTGCAGTGATGGAGAATCACACGGGCAATTTATTCTCAAGTGGTCGAGGGAAGAGTTTTGTACAATACTTGGAACTTTTCTATAAATTTGAAATTGTTTCAAAAAATTCTTAAAGCTGCATGTTAGTGGGTAGGTTGGTTTTAGTTTATGGCTTAGTGGGATTAATGAGACGAAATGGGAAAGGAAGAGAGAAAGGAAGGCAGGTGTCACGTGGTTTCCAATCTCGGTTTTTGTAGAACTCGTATTTTCTGCTATGTAAGACTGGAAGTAACTCTGTCTGTCTTGTAAAATGTAAACAAAGACATAACACTCGCACAGTGCAATAATGTGCTTTCCTCATCCCAGCTAACAGCAGGCCTGCAGGAATCCAGACCAAATAAGCCTAGTCAACGGTGCTGGGAAGAATCCCTCCCACAAAGAAAGGCAATTTAAGTAATTAGACAGTCTTCGTGGCAGGATCCTCTCCCGGGCTCCGCAGGGCGCAGGGCGGGGGCACGTGGCTCTTACGCAATAAAAGCTATTCTTCATCTTTACGCTCTCTTCTTACACGGACTTTCAAAGCATGCCCCGAGAAGCCACTTTTCTTCAGTGCCACACAGTGTCCCAGGTGGAAAGGGTGACAGCCGAGTCAAATCAGCATATGCTGACAAGCTTTGGTTTCCTTTGGGGTTTTGACTGTTGTTTCCAAAGGAAAACAGCTTCGCTGTTTTTCAGATTATAAAGTAATTCATGCTTGATACTAAAACAAATTTAGACAAAAACAAATGAGGGTAGTTATAAAGTAGAAAGTTAAAATTATTCATAATCTTCCCAACCAAAAAAAGATTTGGTTCATATTTTAAGAGTATTGTCCTTCCAGTTTATATAATTACAGTTAAAAATATAATTATTTTTATAACCTAGCTGCATTATAACCATTATAATCTTTTTTTTCTCTTATTGTATCATGGACATCCCTACATATAAATACATGTACATATAATATATTTTTATATATTTATATTTACATGTAAATAGAAATTGATGACATCATACCATATAGAAGCCTTTGCCAAGACAACCCAGTAGAAAAACAGAGAGAAGACTTGAGTAGTCTTCTGAGGGTGTTGCCCAGCGAGCATTATAAGAACGCTCAGCTTCATTAGCCATCAGGAGAACTCCAATTTAAATCAGGACCTTTCACCAGAATGGCTAAAATTAAAGAGGCAGATACGAGCACATCGTGGGAAGGCTGTGAAGCAATTAGAACCACTGGTTGACTATAAAATGGTACAGCCACTTTGGAAGATTGTTTGGCAGTATCTATTAAAACTAAACACATGTATAGGTAGGGTTCAGCAGTCTCTGCAGATATACTGCCAACAGCAGCACAGATACCTGTTGACTGAAACATTGGTACAAGAATGCCCATAGGCTCGCTATTCATAATAACCCCAAATGGAAAACAACCAAATGTCCACGCACAGCACAAGGGATAAATGAACTGTGGTGTATCTTTAATAGAATACCACACAGTCATGTGAATAAATGGTTCTTAGCTACAGATAACACCAAGGATGACTCTCACAAACATAATGTTGAGAAAAAGGAGCCAGCCACCAGAACACTGTACACTATAACAGAAACATCCAGAACAAGCTAACTAATCATGATGCGGTCCGGATAGAGTTACCCTCCTCAGAGAATAGGGACTGGAAGGGAGTACCTGGGGATGTTTTAGTTCTCTTTCTAAGTCTGGGTGCTAAGTACATGTGTGTCCTCACTAAGAGAAAGTTTATCAAGCTGTACCCTTAGGATCTGTGGATTTTTCTGTATGTGTTGTAGTATGCCAATAAATGTAGTATACACAATAGTACTACTAATAAAATTAAACTAATCGACTCTCCAAAACCTGGAACCAACTGGGCTATATTCAGACATTTTTTCTCAAAATCAGATTATAGGAGTTTCCTAATTTTTAAGATAAAAAATACATCCAAACTGCATATAATATTAATAGCATTTTCATTTTTAAGCTCTGCAGCTATTTTTCTATCTGTGTTGTCTCAATATACACTGCTCTGTTAATTAATGAAGACCATACTATCCCTTGTCCCACAGAACCACCCCAAAGGGCGGGAACAGTGGTTCTTACCAGGAAGGAGGGTACATCACAGTCACCTAAACCCTTATGCATTCCGGCAAGTACAAGCTGGGTAGTTTTTAGTTGTACATTGTAGGGACACTGTGGCTTGCCACCTAGACTCTGCTTCAGAACTGACACACTCATCTTCTCGGCCTCCAAACGTGTCGCCTGTTGAGGACTCAAGAGAGTTCCTCTGCAGGAATTGTCCTCAGCAGAGTGAAGCTGTCTGCTCAAGGTTATGTTCCTTCCCAGGGCAGCCCACATCCAATGACTGGTGCACACAGGTGTACAAAGTCTGGCTGCAGCCTTACTGGGGGCAACTCTGAAGTCCCCTCACAGCTCCTATGATCTGACTGCAGCCTCTGTTGAAACTGCATCATAGTTCAAATTTTCCTTCTATTCAATCTTGCTTCTGCTCTGCCATCCCAGGTGTTGTGTCTGAGAATATTTCCCGTAAACTTCCTGAACACAAATCTCCATTTTAAAGTTTGTTTCCCAGGGGACCTGACCTGAAACATTCTCTTACCAGAAAGAATTCAAAACACATGTCACATCATTATAAACCAACACTATCCAGGGTAGACTTTATGGAGAAGTTGAAAGTTTAAGGCCACATTGGGGAAGCCAAATTAAAGCATGCTGGTTAAGAAACAACCAGGCAGCCTAAGGCTAGAAATATAGATAGGCAAAGTGAGTGAGGAACCTTTGCTAAGGTTGGCCTTACCAAAGCAGGATGGCTTTGTTGGGAAAGAGAGACACAAAGATTCATAGGCCAGTTAGGGATGGTTGGGGGAAAAAAGCCTTGGTTTAAAATTGGGTTTAATAAAACAGGAACCCTGCAGTGATTCTTCAGCCAGTGAGTGACAATGAAAGCTGCTTTGGCTAAATCTAGCGACAAAGCACAAGACTGACTGCAGCTGAGACTGACAGCTCAAAGATCAGCATGGCAGATGGGGCCACCATCCCGGGAAAGGCACGACGTGTGCAGACTGCAAATAGCTCACAGGTGGACATAAGATGAGAGCTGTGCTCCCTATCTGAAGGGCTATCATGAGCACGAGGAATTGGCCTTGCTCAGTGGGACAGCGCCAAGCTATTAAGGAGCAAATATCAGTGAAATACAAGAGAACACGTTAAACCAGAGCACTCTCCAGCAACAAATTGGACGTCCCTTTGGCAGGGGTGAACTCATGTATTTGGAGATTTTTAAAAAGAGGCTAGTGGTTTCTTATTAAAGATAAGAAGAAGCCAGCAATGAGTAGAAGGTTAAACTAGAGTTCCTTTAATCTCCCTTTTAAGCCTCTGTCAAAATGAAAAGGGAAGTTTAACTCTTCCAGGAAGGAACTGGCTACATTTTAGTGACTTTTGGAGATCAGGGTGAAGAAATGTTTTCAATTGTGTCTAAGTTTTCAAACTCAGAGGAGGGAATGCAGTTAGCAAAACTGCCCCCCATTGTGAAAACTTAATGATCACTTTTTTTTTTTTAAATCCTCATCCTGGGATATGTTTATTGATTTGAGAGAGAGAGAGAGAGAGAGAGAGAGAGAGAGAGAGAGATCACATTGCTTATATGCACCCTGACCAAGGATCAAGTGCAACTTTTTGATGTATGGGATGACCCTACAACTAACTGAGATACCCGGCCAGGGCTGATTGCTCCTTTTTTAAACAATAAAATAGAAGGTCTGACCCTACTTTCAGATGGAGTGGAAATGATGGTGCATGCAGTGTCTCTCACCAACCACAGGGCAGGAACAATGCAGTAGGGTATCTGCCTCAATTCCATACAAAGCTCCCAATTTTCAAAAAGGAGCTTCAGACTGCCAGCTGGCTCACAGGGGCTCTCCTTTCCTTCCAACTCCTGCACTGTTAGAGGAGAGAGGAATTCCTAACAGCAGCAAGCCAAGACTTCTAAGTCTCCTACCAACCTCTTTATCCTCACTGCCCTACGGAGAGGCGTGGAGGGTGCCCAGGCCTTCAGCCAAGAGAAGGTCAGCAGCTTTCAACTTAGCTAGACAGGTTTCTTTTCAGCTTGTAGTTATGCCTGGACTTAGGCCTTTTAAAGAATCGAGTAATTTGATGAGAGTTTTTCTGGTGATTCAGTTTCATTCTGAAGTTTGTCTTTCTGAAGACATCTTTATCCAGAGTTACAAAAGGACTGAGTGGTATTTTATTATATTTATAATATATGCATTTTATTATCTTTCTAAGACCAGTTTCTTTCTTTTTGCTCCAGTTATTTTGCTTCCCCAACTTTGATTGTATCATGCTGATAGCTTTCTTCTCCCAATTCATCCTTCTTCCTCAACCACTTCTCTGAGGACTGGGGTTCTTCGTGGTTTTCCACGTACGGAGTCAATATTTTCGGTTCATACGCAAAGTAGGATAGAAACAGAAGGGATGCAGGTGACCTCCTTCCTCACACTACGAACTTCCATTTTTTGAAGGTATGACATTTGTTTTCAGAATGCCAGTCCCGTTTCGGTATCCCTGGAAATCGCTTGTGAGCACAGGTCTCTCTGGTCTAGTAGGGGGACCGTGGTGCGTTTTTAGGTTTCCTGTCTCGAGTTCCCATGTCTGGTACTGGTTCTGCTCCCTTTGCAGTGCTAACCACAGGGGTGAGAAAGGAGAAATACACTTTCAATGGACAATTTTGCATTGAGAAGGAGAATGCTCTTTCAACAAAATAGGCTACACCCATAACTGGTATTCAAAGGGTTGACAAAAAACTGCCAAGGACAACTTTAGAAATGTTTAAAGATAAGAACAAGCTTTCCAAAACTGCCATTAGAGTCAACTTGAGTGAAACATCAGTGCTGGGGTTCTCATCTCTGCTTTCTCCCAGCTATAGAACAGTTACGAGGTGCTGGGGAGGGTTGTTCTTTTCGAGGACACCTACTACTAATTGCCTTGGAATAAGAATGTGAGGGGGAACTTAGTACCAAGGTCCATAGCTGTAAACAATGAAAACTGTGTTCATACAGGTTTATGTTCCTTCAGTGAGAGAGGTTCTAGAACAGCCTATTCCTTTAGAATCCTTAATGTGTAAAACTTCCCATGCGGTGTTGGCTCTTCACTGTGTGAATGAGGTCAGGGCCTTCAGCTCAGCCTCCTGGACACCAGCTTGCTGGTCTGTTCCATGAACACAGACCACAACCCTAACCTCGCTTACCAATGGGATGACTGTATTTGGTATGTTAGTAGTCAAGAGAAAATTAGTTAAGAATACTAATACTGTGTATCAACCAGGGAAAAAAATATGTGCAATATCCATGAAAGTGTGGCTTTTTACCCCCAATCCAGTTTTTCTCTTTCAGAAGCTAATTTTTTAAATTTAACATATATTTATCTAATTGTTCAGTGATATATTTCCATCTTTTAACCACAGTAAATCAAATGTAGACAGGAAAAGTCTCCTTCACTTGACTTATGCACTGTGTCTATCCGCCCTGCAGGAATCTATTATTCTTGATTTTTTATGAATCCTTGCAGAACTTATTTATGTGTACAGAACTTCTTTATGTGTGTGTATACATATACATATATATATACATATACATATATACATATATATGTATATGTATACACACACGATAGATACTCATTCTCTCATTTTTTACACAAAAATATTCTGTTCTAAACCTTGGTTTTTTTCATTGAACATCAATTTATTGGGGAGCCTTTTAAATCTGCACTTAGAGAACTTCATTCTTTTGCATGGTCCCATAATATTCTATTTGTTCCACAACTTACTTAACAGTCTCTATTGGTAGACATTTGAATTATTCAAAATGCTTTGAATAAAGAAAACAAGTACAATAAATATTACCTTTTACATACATCCTTAGCATGTTTCTGAGAAGTGAAATTGGAAGGGATATGCATTTGTAATAGGTATCACCAAATTGCTTTTCATAGAGGTTGCCTTATTTCTTTAACATTAATATGAAATTTTTTAAAAAGAATATATCCTTACCTCACATCATTTAAAAAACTGACTGAAAATGAAACAAACACCTGAATGTAAGAGCCAAACTGTGAAACTCTTAGAAGCACACGTGGAACAACTCTTCATTTTCTTAGGTTTAGCAGTGGATCCTTAGAAGTGATGTCAAAAACACAAGCAACAAAGGAAAACATATATATAAATTAGACTTCATCAAAATTTAAAACTTCCATGCATCAGAGAAGTGGAAAGACAACCTACAGAATGGGAGAGAATACTGCCAACCTTATGTCTGATAAGGATCTATTAGAATACACAAAGAATTATCATAATTCAACAACAAAAACACAGCCCGATTTAAAAATGAGTTAAGAACTGGCACAGACATTTCTCCAAAGAAGATACGCAAATGGCCAGCAAGCCCAGGAAAGATGCTCAACACCATTAGTCCTTGGGGACATGTACGTCGAACCCACACTGGCGCACAACAGAGTGTGCACTTGATGTCCCTGAACTGTACCTTGAAAACGGTTACAGTGGTTAATTTTGTTATGTTTATTTTAACACAATAAAAAAATAAAGCATAGACCCTAAAAACAAACAAAGAAAAACACAATGAGCTTCTACTTCTACCTACTAGGATGGCTATAATGAAAAAAGTGAATAAAACAAGTGTCGGTGGTGACATAGAGAAGCTGGAACACTCATACACTGTTGGTCAAAATGTAAAATGGTGCAGCCAGTATAAAAAACAGTCAACAGTCCCTTACTGCATTAAATAGTTACCATTTGATCTGACGTTTCTACTTCATTATATACCCAAAAGAAATGAAAACATGTCCACACAAAAACTTGTACATAAATATATACACATATTATTTATAATAGCCAAAGGGGAGAAACAACTGAATTGTCCCTCAGCTGATTAATGGGTAAACAAAAGATGGCTTATCTATACAATGCAATATTATCTGGCCATAGAAAAAAGAGTGCAGGTACACCACAACAATGCTGAACCTTAAAAACCTTGTTAAAAGAAAGAAGCCAGTCACAAACTATTACATACTATATGATTCCATTTATATGAAACATTCAAAAAAGGCAAACATATAGTGTTGGGAACCGCCCTGCCTGGTATCAGAAGCTGTAACCCCCACCTAGGCTAAGGCTGAGGGAACGACCTTGGAACCTTGGAACCGTAAGCCAGCAAGGAGACAAAAGCTTACCTCCCTGGCAGGAGCACCGCTTCTGCTCCTTTTACTTCACCCTGCCTGGTCCCCAGTGCTTGGTCGGTTAGCCAATGATGGGTAAGATTCTGAAAGGGTGGAACGACCTAAGACAGGCACGATCACGTGGGAGGCCCCCAAGGAAGGACTTTGGGGGCTACAGCAAAAGTGGGTGATGGACCCTAACCCCTCGGCTTTGACAAAGCCTGAGTTCTCATGGTCTGTGAAAAAATCTCCTTATCTCTTGGCTGCCTTAGTTCCCCTTGCTCCACCTAAGCCTGAAACAATGACAGGGCGGTGCAGCCCTGTACTAAAAAGGGCGGGTTCCCCAGATGATCAGGCCTAAAAGAATATGTAAAATCCTGTGAATCCTGCTTTGTTTGGAATGCTCTTGGTTGAATGAGAAGGGTCCAAGGAGGAAGTAAGTTTGTTCCTTAAAGTCTTTTATAGCTCTTTGACCCTGACTCAAAATAGGCCCTCAGAGTTCCTTGCTGTCTATTGTTTGATCCTTTCCTCCTGGCAACGAGTAATGAGCTTTACCTGAATTCTTATGCAAACGAACCCAATAAAAGCCTGCTGGGACAGAAGAACAAGGTGCTCTCCCCTAGGGAGGGTGGCCTGACGTTCCCCACTAGAGGGAGTGGCCAAATCTGTCCCTACTTCCCCACAGAAATTGGTTGTCTCTGTGTATGTTTTTCTCGTGGGTCAATGAGCAATTTGCAGTGTTCCGCAGTCACTGCTGGTCGGTGGCCGTGTCAATATAGACAAAAAAATAGATTAGTGTTTGCTTAGGGCTAGGAGGAAGGGGAGGTTGTGCGTAACAATGAAGGGAGTGGATGAAAACTGGGAATGATGAAAAAGTTCTAAAATTGACTGCATTGGTAGTTAGTTGCACAATTCTGTGAATGCACGAAAAAACACTGAATTTTACACTTGAAGTGGGTGATGTGTGGTATACAAATTATGTCTCAAGCTACTATAAAACAAATGTGATTACTGAGAAATGAATGCCTAGTAGAAGTGTGGGTATCAGTGGTTGGGTGTTCATGATCACCCTCATTCCAGAGCCTGTTGAATCTTGACAGTCATCACCATCTAGAACACCCAGGGCATTTTCTGAAAATACTGCATTTGAAGCACTGGAAATTTGAGAGCACTGCCTAATGTTCGGTAATTTTAGACCAGTAAAAATGTGCCAATCACCACATTCACCTGATTCATCACCATTTAACTCTAGGCTTTTCTCCATATGGAAATGAACTATAAAATGAAAGAAATTTGGAGCTTTTAAGACAGAGAATTCTACACAGCAGAATACCCAAAGGTGATTTAAAATAGTAGTCTTAGACACTATTTTAATCACGTGCCAATAATTTATGTGATGAGTGGATCAGTTGTGCAATAGGGGAGGGGATTGCTTTGAAGTCCATTCCTCATTCATTAATCTATGGGAAAGCAGGATTCATTTATTCTATTGTTAACCAGCTTGGTGATTGACCTGATAAAAAGAGCTCCTATCAATAAATAAGTAAAAGACCAGGACCCATTGGGAAAAAAAAAAACAAAACATGAAAATATAGTTCTCAGAAATAAAAAGAGTAAGATTTAAATGTGAAGAAGTACCAATCCTCCCACAAGAGAAAAATGCAAGTTAAAACTACCTCAAAATTCCATATTTTCCCTGTCACTGTAGCAAATATTAAAAAGTTCACGTAGATGGTGGTTTTTCAGAAGTGTTAAGACATAAGACCCTAATTATTTGTGTATTATTGGTGCACAAGTAAACTGGCACAGTCTCATTGGAGGACAACGGGACAGCACCTAACAGAATGTGCCGTGCCTGTACCTTGCGACCCAGAGTCCCCTTCTAGGAGTCATGCTACGGGTGTTCTTTTCTCTTTTTTCTGTCTTCTCTCTCTTCTAATCTGTACTCTGTGCCTCAATAGAAATCAATAAATGGGTAATAATTCCCTTAAACTCTACAAATTAATTTCTTTTGACTATAAAAACTGGCAGTTTTTAAAAACATATGTGCCTTAATAATTAAAGAGAAACCTTCAAAGTTCTTTCTGTGAAGGTTCATAGCTATAAAAGTAATAAATGAAGCTCCCAAAACACTGCACTGTAGGTGGGTTAATAATCTTATTCAACAACAGCTAGCCTAGCATTCCTGAGTCTACAGAGCTAAGCCCAAATAACCAGCGTTATGTGCTACCGTAGCTCCCTCTGCTGTCTCAAAACAAAAACTAATTTATGTGGTAGATTTCAGTAACTGCTCAATACTCATTGCATTTCCAGTGACTTCCTGATTACTACCTTTGCTCTCCTCAGCTTCACAATGATTTCTTTCATCAGATAGCCTTGCCTACTACTTCTCAGTGAAGATCAAGATCCATTGTATTCTTAACCTCACCTCTGAAGGAGATTTTGTCCTTTCACCATAGTTTCCTGGCGGTTTCTGCCATGTCCTTCCTTCTTCAGTGATTCCAGTTCTACCTCTTCTCCTTCAGTGTATCTATCTGCCTCTGTATTAGCCACTTACTCTGTGCTCACCATGTACCTTGACCTCACACCCACAGACAACCCACCATCTCCTTGCTCACTGCCCCATCTCACCTGCACCTGCTCACTCTCCTTTCTTTCGTTAATAAGGGGTTTCTTAAAATGGGTCTGTTGACCCTCTATGTACTATTCAACTGGTTGTTTGCTAAAATGCAGATTCCTCGTCACCCTAAATCAGATCTCCTGGAATCCTGGAGCTTACATTTATAACAAGTACCCTTAAGAATTCTTATGTTCACACACACACACACACACACTAAAAACCACCTTGATTTTTTTTAAATTATTGATTGATTTTTAGAAAGAGAGGGAGAGAGAGAGCATCGATGTGAGAAAGAAACACCCATCAGTTGCCTGCCTGAAAGCATCCCAACGGAAGATCAAACCTGCAACCAACCTAGGTATGTTCCCTGACCATGGATCAAATCTGAAACCTTTTGGTGTGCGGGATGATGCTCCCACCAACTGCACCACCTGGCCATGGCCTTGACTTTTTTTAACCAAACCATATGTTCTTGTGTAAAAATTTGCCATAGCTCCCAACCATCTAAAGAATGTTATGTAAAAGATTCATGCTGGCTTTCAAAGTTTTTGGTAAATTGTTCAAAGTACCTGCAGTCCCTTCCTTGAGGGGCATTATATAGCCCTATCCCACTGATAGCAAGCTTGGCCATATGACTTACTTTAGCAACTGAAATGCGAGCAGGAGTTAGTTATACATGTCACTTTCAAACAGACACAGGACTGAAGGTATCACAGAGAGGGGCTGTTTCTTCAACCTAGGCCACGCTACAGGCAACCCACAATTGAAAGGAAATAAAAATGAAAATGGCTTGTTGTATAATGTGATCTGGAGATTCCTTTGCTCCTGCAGTCTAACATTGCCTAAGCTGACTGACACAAATTTCTTCACAATTTGCTTTTCTCACTTTCTTTCCCATTACTTCCTAACACGTATTCCAACTCCTGCTAAACTGGATGACTTGCTTTTCCACACTTACAAATTTCTCAGACTCCATGAAGCTGTTTGCTTTCTATTTCTGGCCTACCAACCACACCTCTCAAAATTTGACCTCAACCTTCACAGTCCATCTCAAATGCCACTTTCTGTGTAGCTTTCTTCATCCCTTGCTGCATTAGGAAGCCTTTTCCTTTCGACCCTCTAATGGCAACTACTGTCACTTATTTGTTTCTTTATTTGTTTATTACTGGATGCCCTGACTGGAATCAAACCAGCAACCTTTTGATATGTGAAACAACACCCAATCCACTGAGCCACAGACGTCAGGGCTATTTATTTTTGTTGTTGTTGTTGTTTTAAATATTTTTCTTATCATCTCCCCCCAAAAGATCATAAACCCCTTGAGATTAAAGACAATCTTTACTGATGAATATATTCACTGAAATAAAAATAGTAGGCATCCATACAAGTATTTACTGAATGGAATGACAATTGTCAATCAGAGAACTGCTGTTTAATAGATGTATGGTACTTTTAAAGGTAGATTTTAAAGAATGTTTAACAGACTTGTTGAAGAAGCAAAATTAAGATACAAGTAGAATTATTTATAGAATCTAAGGTTCTTGCTGAATAAATACAAATGAAAGTCTAATTAACCTGTGTGTGTCTTGAAATCATCAGCAACAAACAAACAAATAAAGGGAAACAAACACCCCCCCCCCAACAACCAGGTCCTGACCTTCATCCTTTTCTCTCCCTTGCTGAGCCCAACAGGTCTTCAGCAACACTTCATCAAAGAAGAACATGTATTATAAAGTGATTGTTTCTGTCATTACATTCTATATGCCAAGGGCAATAATTTTTACAATTATGTCTCAAATTAGCTGATGCGTTTTCTTACATTCAGAAAAATGTACTTTCCTTATAATTAAAATTCAACAAAATATCATTCCAATTTCAAAAATACGCTTACTCGTAGCAAAGAGAACCCTTACTCCTGGTGACGAGCATCTGTCTCCTTTCCCACTCCTCTTCTAGCCTCCATTACCCTAATGCCCTCTGAAATATTTTAGCAGTAATTGCAAAACTTCTTCAGGTTTACCTGAATCTAGTTTGAAAAGGATAGGAGATATGATATTTGTTCTGCTTATCGATCTCATGATGTGTGATGTTTTACTACAAGCCGAAGGTGAAAGTACTTTGTATTTAGTAGGGATGCAAAGTTGCTTGCAGAACATGTGACATCGGCCCTCTGTGCTGGGAAAACACCATCCATTTGGCCTCTTCATTATCTCAGGAGAGGACACATTTTATCTACTCCCAACTCAAAGTGACACAAAAATACATAAAGATTTCTTTTGTCAGCCATTTGCCATCTTCAATAGCATGATATTCTAAATAATATTTTGTGGAACAATAGTGTCTCTGCAGGTATGGATAGATGTTTAGCAAAAAAGCAAGGGCTTAGGGGGGAGGGGCAGAAATCAGTAATCAAATAAGCCTGAAGAAAATGGAAAATTGGGCCCCACCCCCTTCAGGGAGCCATTGTTCATATGGGATATTAAACATTCCACATGATCCTGAAGTGAAACAGGAGGCATGAGCATGTTTCCTAATTTATCTGACCATGGAATCAACTTTTATTTTTATGTTTTATTTTGTTTTGTATTGACACATCCATTAAATTAATCTCACGGGACACTAGTATTCAGCAGGACTTGAACTGAGAAATAGATTCAGGGAGGTAAAGTTAAATACTCCTTCTAAGATAAAGTGTTAAGAAAAAATTATCTGAGTTGAAAATTCTGATTCACACAAGTACCTCGAAGACTGAGTGGCTTCCCAACACTATCCAAGAAAGTAGAGCTAATACTATAGTTCTGAATTAAATGTACCCAAAAGATCTCATAGTTATGCCCTTATTTAATTGCTGAACTGTTTCAATGCACTTAATTGAATTTCTAGGATTTGTTTCAGATCCGGCTGATGCTGTTGGTCAAGGTCCATCTGTTTTTCTCTCCATCACACTTACAGAACTTTCATAGCTGATGTTTTCAAAGCACCTGTTCACATTTTCACACTGCTCACTGAGTATACTCCTTGTATTCTTTCTTCTCCTATGATCACATAATTCATTATTCTGTACATCGGTCTAGATATTTGCATTCCTTTTGGGTACATGCCAGGTTGTTTTCTGTTCTAGGAAGTGATAACTTCTCCCTTATTACTGTAATTTTAAAATGTACCCACCGAAGTCGTATTATTATCATTTTTTTTAGGACTCACCACGTTGATCATTTTTTTTAGGACTCACCACGTTGAAGAATTCCAGATTTTCCTGGAATTCAAGACATTAAGAGATAGTGCAGTAGTTGGTAATTTAACAAAAGCATGGTTATCTGCTATTTTCTGTTCCAAGTAAAGTTATAGTGATTTACCTGTTAAGGCTTTTTCCTTAATATGAAAGCAGTATCCATTGTATATTTTAAATTTCCTTAGCAGGTGATTTGGGCAGGTGGAGCTAGATTTGATTTTAGCTGTTTCTCTTCAATACTGATTTAAAACCAAATATTAGTGGTGTTCAGCGAGATTCGAATCAGGTTCTCAGACAAGAGGAAGGCCTTCATGGAACAAAGGACAAGATAATTGCTATTTAACAATGTTATGCCAAGAGCATCACCAAGACGGTGGGATAGAAGGCTCATGACTTTCCCTCTCTCTTTGGAAACACCAAATATACAGCTACACATGAATCAATTTCATTTGAGTAAAATCCCAGAACTAGTTGAGTGACTCCTACACTCAATGTGCTCTGCATATGAATGATTGAGAAAATTCATCAAAATGGGTAGGAAAGGCTAACACACACTTCTGCCATATACCCCACCTCCAGAGCAGCACCTTGCAAACAAGAGGGAATCCCAGACTTCCAGATTCTCCCGAAAGAGCAAAGGGTTTGGACCACATGTCAGGGCCTCTACTTCATGGCTGCTACACGAAGGACAGGCCCACAGATCATCTACCTCTCATAGGACTCAGCATTCAGGAGTCTCTCAGGAACATATTAAACAAAGCAGCAAGATAAAAAACTCAGTTCTGTTTGTATACACTAACAACAAAGTGTTGAAAAAAGACATTAAGAAAATAATTTTATTTACAATAGCTTCAAGAAACAAAATACTTAGGAATAAATTTAACCAAAGAGGTGAATGACCTATAAGCTGAAAACTATAAGATATTAATAAAAGAAATTGTAAGAAGTTAAACAAATAGGTTAAAAGATATTCTGTATTCATGGACTAGAAGAATTGCCCACACTATCCCAAATGTTCTACTGATTCAATGCAATCTCTATTAGAATCCCAATGTCATTCTTCTCAAAAATAGGAAAAATGATCCTAAAATTGGTATGGTACCACGAAAGACTCCAACAGTCAAAGCAATCTTGATCATGAAGATCAAAGCTAGAGGCATCACACTTACTGATTTCAAACAATATTACAAAGCTACAGTAATTAAAACAACATGTATTGGCACAAAAACAGACATACAGATAATGAAACAGAAAAGAGAGCCCCCAAATAAACCCACACACATATGATCAACTAATTTTTGAAAAAGTCACCAAGAATACACAATAGGGAAAAGATATTTCTTCAATAAATGCTATTGGGAAAACTGGATTTTCACAGTTAAAGTAATGACATTGGACCTATATCTTACAACAAAAAATCAATTCAAAATCAAGAACTTGAATATAAGACCTGCAACAGTATAGAGTTCCAGCCAAGATGGAGGCATGGGTAAATACTCTGCCTTCTTGCACAACCGAAAGAAGGACAACAACAAATTTAAAAACAAAAAATAAACAGAACTGCCAGAAAATTGAACTATATGAGAGTCTGACAACCAAGGAGTTAAAGAAGAAACATTTATTCAGGCCAGTAGGAAGGGTGGGGATGGACACCTGGGGTGGAGAAGACATTCAGCAAGGCGGTGTCTGGTGAACCAGGTGAAGCAGCATGATAGAGCATGTGGTTTCCCATTTGTATGCAGATAAACCAGGAGGAACCACTGGGGAGCGAGACAGACTGCACAACCCAGAGTTCCAGTACAGGGAAATAAAACCTCAAGATCTCTGACTGAAAAAACCTGTGTGGGTTGAGGTGGTGGAAGAAACACCCAGCCTCACAGGAGAGCTCATTGGAGAGACCCACAGGGTCCTAGAATGTACACAAAACCACTCACCTGGGAATCAGCACCAGAAGGGCCCACTTTGCTTGTGGGTAGTGGAGGAAGTGACTGAAAGCTGACCGAGACCTGAGCAAGCAGCATTGTTACCTCTCAGACCCCTCTGCCACATACAGCATCACAACACAGTGATGTGGGTTGCCTGGTCCTGGTGAATACCTACAGCCCTGCCCCTTGTTATGTGACAGGTGCACCAAGACAAAGAAATATGGCCCAAATGAAAGAACAGATCAAAGCTTCAGGAAAAATACAACTAAGTGATGAAGATATAGCCAACCTATCAGATGCAGAGTTCAAAACACTGGTAATCAGGATGCTCACAGAAATGGTTGAGTATAGTCACAAAACAGAGGAAAAAGTGAAGGCCATGAAAAGTGAAATAATGGAAAATGTACAGGGAACCAACAGTGACAGAAAGGAAACCAGGACTCAAATCAATGGTTTGGACCAGAAGGAAAAATTAAACATTCAACCAGAATAGAATGAAGAAACAAAAATTTTAAAAAAATGAGGAGAGGCTGAGGAACTTCTGGGGCAACTTTAAAGGTTCCAACATCTGAATCATAGGGGTGCCAGAAGGAGAAGAACAACAGCAAGTAATTGAAAACTTATTTGAAAAACCAATGAAGGAGAACTTCCCCAATCTGGCAAAGGAAATAGACTTCCAGGAAGTCCAGAAAGCTCAGAAACTCCCAAAGAAGTTTGGCCCAAGGAAGCACACACCAGGGAACATCATAATAACATTACCCAAGATGAAAGATAAGGAGATAATTTTAGAAGCAGCAAGAGAAAAGGAGATAGTTACCTACAAAGGAGTTCCCATTAGACTATCAGCTGATTTCTCAAAAGAACCCTTACAATAAAGAAGGGGCTGGAAAGAAGTATTTGAAGTCATGAAAAACAAGAACCTATGTACAAGAGTACTCTATCCAGCAAAGCTATCATTTAGAATGGAAGAGCAGATCAAGTGCTTCCCAGATAAGGTCAAGTTAAAGGAGTTCATCATCGCCAAGCCCTTATTATATGAAATGTTAAAGGGACTTATCTAAGAAAAAGAAGATAAAAAATATGAACCGCAAAATGACAACAAACTCACAACTATCAACTACTGAACCTAAAAAAAATGAACTAAGCAAACAACTAGAACAGGAACACATTCACAGAAATAGAGATCATATGGAGTGTTATCAGTTGCAGGGGGGAGAATCGGGGTAAAGGTACAGGGAATAAGAAGCATAAATGGTAGGTACAAAATAGGCAGGAGGAGGTCAAGAATAGTATGAGAAATGGAGAAGTCAAAGAACTTATATGTATGACCCATGAACATGAACTAATGTGGGGGAATGATGATGGGAGGAGGGGTACACAGTAGAGGGGAATAAAAAGCAGCAAAAAAAGGGACAACTGTTATAGCATAATCAATAAAATATATTTTTAAAAAAGACCTACAACTGTAAAACTTCTACAAGAAAACTTAGGGATGAGCTCTTTGGCATTGATCTTGACAATGATTTTTGGCTTGGCAATAAAAACAGAAAAAACAAGTGGGATTACATCAAATAATAAATTTCTGCACAGCACAGGAAACCATAGCAAAATGTAAAAGCAACTGAGAAAATATTTGCAAACCATATATTCAATAAGAAGTTAATATCCAAAATACAATAAGAAATGCATACAACTCAATTGCAAACACAAATAATCCAATTCAAAAGTAAATATTTTTCCAAAAGAGATGTATAAATGGCCAACAGGTATATGAAAGATGCTCAATAGCACCAATCATTAGGAAAATGCAAAAAAAAAAAAAACCCAAAACAAAACCCACAATGAAATAGCACCTCACACCTATTGGGATGACTATTGACAGGACAAAAGATAAAACTACTGAGTGCATGTAGAAAAGATCACCCTTGCTGGTAATGGAGCCATCATGGAAATTAGCAAGGGGGTTTCTCAAGAAACTATGAGTATTATTACCATATGAATCAGCAATTCCACTTCTAGGTATATATGTAAAGAAATAAAATCACTATTTCAAAGAGGTATCAGTACTCCCATGTTCATTTAGCATTATTAGCAATAGCTAAGGTATGAAAGCAACCTAAATGTCTAGTGATGGATGAATGGATAAAGAAGATAGATACATATATCTGTGTGTGTATAAATAATATATATAAAATGAAAAATTATTCAGACATAAAAAAGAAGAAAATCCTGCCATTTGTGACATGGATGAACCTAAAGGGTATTATGCTAAGTATGATAAACCAGGCAGAAGACAATTACTGCTGTTGCTAATTTCTGAGTTGCCTCAGTCTTCTGCTTGCCTCTCAGCTCCTTTAATACTGGGCAATCAATTGTTTTTAAATTCTTCCTGTCCATAGTACTCAAGTAGTTTTCCCTTTCTTGGTGGAACCCTGACTGCTATAATACTCAGTAAAAGAGTGAACTGTTCTAATCTAGAGGAAAACTCACTGGAAGGGCATACTTATGATGTGAAATGTAGATTTCCCCTATGAAACCTTCCCAAAAATAATTATCCAAAAATTTCACCCTTAACATTGTCTTTAGACCTTAGCATGCATAAAATGCAACTCTCCGTGCAAGTTTGGATGGTCAACGCTGAACCCTGTTGCTCCACAGGAAGATCTAGTTTATCAAGTGCTTGAGATACATCTCAGAGATTTAGATATGAAAGAATAAATAAGTGAGAATGATTTCTATTTTTTATCTTTATTGTAATTTTTACACTACCATTAATCCACTTACAAGCCCCTACTCCCAGCAATCACCACACCGTTGTCCATATCCATGAGTCCTACCTTTTTGTTCAACCACTCCATTCCCTCACACCGCCCCCACTAGTTGTCATCTGTACTCTACCTATGAGTCTGCCCCGTTTTCCTTGTTAATTCAGGTTTATTTTTGGTGTCAAGTTGTGTAAGTACTTTATAAATTTTGGATTTTAACTCCTTATTAGAGTTATCTGCCAATATGTTCTCCCATTCTGTAAGTTGTCTTTTTATTTTGTTGATAATTTCCTTTCCTGTGCAAAAACCTTTTAGTTCGATGTAGTGCCATTTGCTTATTTTTTCTTTAGTTTCCCCTGGCCTGGGGAGATACTGTATGTTGCTATATATAATGAGCACTTTTTTGCCCAAACTTTTGAGGGAAAAATAAAGATGTGTATTATACATGGGTAGTACCTGACATACATCTTACCTGTTCTTGTGATTCATAATTATTTGTTACATAAAAATTCTTGTACCATAAGTTCAAAACCAATGCTAAAATTCCTTTATAATATAAAAAGCAAGTATCAAAATAAAAATAAAAAATTGAATTAAAAATTAAGATGAAAGATTTTTTTCCTGAAAGTTTGGACCAAAAATGTGGGTGCACATTACACATGGCAAAATACCACATATCCAGTAAAAGTTTGCTATGTGCAATGTCCAAAATTTTGTTGCTTATGTTTTCTTCTAGGATTTTTATGGTTTCATGTCTAATATTTTGTCTTTGATCCATTTTTAATTTATTATTGTGTGCAGTATAAGAAGGTCATCTAGTTTTATTTTTCTGCATGTATCTGTCCAGTTTTCCCAATACAATTTATTGACTGAACTAGATTTAGCCCATTGTATGTGTTGGCTTCCTCTGTCAAATATTAATTGACTAAAAAGGTGTGGGTTTATTTCCAGGCTCTCTACTCTCTTCCATTGATGTATGTGTTTGTTTTTATGCCAGTACCATGCTGTTTTGATTACAATGGCCTTATACTATAGTTTATTAGGTAGCATGATTCCTCAAATTTCATTGTTTCTCAGGATGACTTGCTATATGGGGCCTTTGTGGTTCCATATAAATTTTGGAAATGTTTGTTCTAGCTCTGTGAAATATGTCATTGGAATCTTGATAGGAATTGTGTTGAATCTATAGATGTTTTGGGGTAGCATGGACATTTCAATGATGTTAATTCTTCCTACCCATGAACATCGTATGTATTTCCACTTATTTATATCTTCTTCAGTTTCTTTCTTCAGTGTCTTATAATTTTATGAGTACAGGCCTTTTACATCTTTGCCTAGGTTTATTCCTAGGTATTTTATTCTTTTTGAAGCAATTGTGAATGGGATTGTTTTCTTAATTTCCCTTTCTGTTAGTTCATTATTGGTATTTAAAAGTGCAACTGATTTCTGGGTATTAATTTTGTATCCTACTACATTACTGAATTCATTTATCAGTTATAGTAGTTTTTGGTGGAATCCTTGAGGTTCTCTATGTACACTATCATGTCATCTGCAACCAATGACAGTTTTATTTCTTCCTCTCTGATTTGGATGCCATTTATTCTTATTGTCTGATTGCTGTGGCTAGGACTTCCAGTACTATGTTGAATAAGAGAGGTGAGAGGATATCCTTGTCTTCTTCCCAGTCTTAAAGAGAATACTTGTGTTTGCTGGTTGAATATGATGCTGACAGTGAGTTTGTCATACGTGGCCTTTATTATGTTAAGGTATATTCCCTCTATTCCCACTTTGCTAAGAGCTTTTATCATAAACTGGACTTTATCAAATGATTTTTCTGAATCTATTGATGTGATCAGGTGATTTTTATACTTTATTTTGTTTATGTGGTGAATCACATTTTTTGATTTGCAAATGTTGTACTAACCTTGCATTCCCTGTATAAATCTCACTTGATCATGGTGTATCATCTTTTTGATGCATTGCTTTATTCAGTTTGCTAATATTTTGTTGAGGATTTTAGCTTCTATGTTCATTAGGAATATAGGCTTATAATTTTCTTTGTAGTGTCTTTATCTGACTTTGGAATTAGGATAATGCTGTCATAAAATGAGTGTGGCAGTCTTCTCCCCTCTTGAATTTCATGAAATAGTTTGAGGAGGAGAGGTTTTAGTACTTCTTGTAATGTTTTATAAAATTCACCTGCGAAGCCATCTGGTCCAAGGCTTTTGTTTGTTTGGGATTTCTTTTATTACTGCTTTCAATTTCACTAGTTCTGATCTTCCTGTTCAGATTTTCTGATTCTTCCTGATTTAGTTTTGGAAAACTGTATATTTCTAGGAATTTATCCATTTTGTCTAGGTTGTCCACTGTGTTGGCATATTGTTGTTCATATTTTTCTTATAATCCTTTGTATTTCTTTGGTTTCAGTTGTAACTTCACCTCTTTCATTTTTTATTTCATTTATTTGGGTCCTTTGTCTTTTTATCTTGATGAGTCTGGTTAAAGGTTTGTCAATCTTGTTTATCTTTTCAAAGAATGCCTCTTGAAGTCATTGATCTTTTTTATCATTAGTTTAGACTCTATTTCATTTATTTCTGCTCTGATCTTTATTATTTTCTTTTTCTACTCACTTTGGGCTTTGTTGTTCTTTGTCAAGTTCCTTTAAGTATAAAGTTACATTTTTATTTGAGCTTTTTCTTTTTCTTTTTTTTTTTTTTTTGAGATAGTCCTGTAATGCTATAAGTTTCCCTCTTAGGATTGCTTTGCCCATGTCCCACAAATTTTGGATCATTGTGTTCTAATTCTGATTCGCTTCAAGGTGTCTTTTGATTACTTCTTTGATCTCATTGTTGACCCATTCATTGTTTAATGCATGTTATTTAGCTTCCATGTCTTTGTGTGTTTTTCAGTGTTGTTCTTGTGATTGATTTCTAGTTTCACAGTATTGTGGTCAGAGAAGATGTTTGATATGATTTCAATCTTCTTAAATTCAATGAGACTTGTTTTGTGTCCTAGCAGGTGGTCAATCCCATGTATGCTTGAAAAGTATGTATATTCTACTGCTTTGGGGTAAAATGCTCTGAAGAGATCAATTAAATCCACTTGATGTGTTTCATTTAAGGCTACTCTCTCCTTGATTTCCTGTCCAGAAGATCTATCCATTGAAGTCACTGGGGTGTTAAAGTCCCTGACTATGACTGTATTTCCGTATTTCTGTACATCTCTCCCTTTATGTCCATCGAGATTTGCTTCACATATTTAGGTGCTCCCATATTGGGTACACAAATGTTTACTAAGGTTATATTCTCTACTGGATTTTTCCCTTTATCATTATGTAGTGTTCTTTTTTTGTCTCTTATTATAGCCTTGGTTTTAAAGTCTATTTTTTCAGATATAAGTACCGCTACCCCAGCTTTGTTTCCTTTTCCATTTGCATGAAATATCTTTTCCCATTCCTTTACTTTTAGTGTGTGCCTTTTTTGATCTGCGATGGGTTTCTTGGAGGCTGCATGTACATGGGTCTTGTTTTCTTATCCATTCAGCTACCTTATGTCTTTGTTTGGAGCATTTAAGCCATTTACACTTAAGGTGATTATTGATAGATATGTATGTAGTGCCATTTTATTATTAGACTGTTTTTCTTATTTTTAAATCATTTTTCTTTCTTCTTCTTAAAGCAAGTCCTTTAACATTTATTACAATACTGATTTGGTTTCCAATCTTTTAGATATTTTTTTTGTGGGGGTAGCTCCTTATTTCTCCTTCAATTTTAAATTATAGCCTTGCTCGGTAAAGTAGTCTTATTTTTAGGTCTTTGCTTTTCATGACCTTGAATATTACTTGCCACTCTCTTCTGGCCTGAAATGTTTCTGTGGAGTAATCAGAAGACAGTCTAACTGGTAGTCCCTTGTAGGTAACTACCTGATTTTCTCTTGCAGGTTTGAGGATTCTAACTTTGTCTGTAAGCCTTGTCATTTTAATTATGATGTGTCTCAGTGTAGGCCTCTTTGGGTCCAACTTGTTTGGGACTCTCTGAGCTCTTGGACTTGTGTGTCTTTTTCCTTCACCAGATTAGTGAAGTTTTCAGTTATTTCTTCTTCATATAGGTTCTCAATCCCTTGCTTGCTCTCTTCTCTTTCTGGTATTCCCATGATATGAATGTTGTTATGCTTCACGTGTCCAAAATGTTTCTTAAGCTCTCCTCACTTTTTAAAATTCTTTTGTTCACTTTGTTATTCTCCCTGGGTGTTTTTTCTATGTTATCTTCCAAGTCACTGATTCAGTCCTCTGCTTCATGTAACCTACTGTTATTCCTTCCAGTGTAGTCTTTATTTCAGATATTGCAGTCTTTGTTTCTGACTGGTCCTTTTTTTATGGTTTCTATGTCTTTTTTCATGCTGTTGAGTGTCCTTATAATCATTACTCTAAACTCTATATCTTCTAAATTGCTTGCCTCCTCTTCATCTAATTCTTCTTTTGGAGAATTCTCTTATTCTTTCATTCAGGATCTATTTCTTTGTCTTCCCATTTGGCTGCTTCTTTGTATTTTCCACTTTAGCTGTTAAAGTAATCAGCATGAAACTGAACAGCTATTAAACTGATCAAGCTTAATCAGCAGCTCAGCTTAAAGCTCCACTGGTGGGGCCTAGTAATTACTGGGGGCAGTGCTATTGCTTCCCCGGAGGCTGATGCCATTCTGAGGCGAGGGCTCTGCCAGAGAAAGATGGCCTCTGGAGTATAAGGGATGACTCAGCAGAGGTATTCTGGTGGCTGTTCTTTCAGTTCTCACCCCAGAGCCACCAACCTGTCTTTTTTCAAGTGTCTGTAGTCCAATCTGTATTCCCTCTGCTGGAGCCCAGGGTAAGCGGCTGCAAATAGAAATTTGTGTTGGCCCATTTAGAGGCTCTGTGAGCCTCCAGCAGTATCTCCTTGGCAGACAGAACCTCTGCTGCTTTTCACAGCTGAATGTTATCTGGGTCCCTTTCCAGCTCTGGTTCTATAGGGGGGAACCCAGCTTGGTGTTTAGACCACACATTTCTCAGGGGACCACCCCCCGACAACAGTCACTGTAATACCCCTCCAGAACTTTAACTGCTGCCTGTAGAAGCCTAGCCAGCCTTCTTATACCTCCTCCACTCTCCCTGCCAGTCATATTGTGGTGAAGTGGTTTGTTCTGTCTGTCCATGGTTATAAGGCTTCTCTCCACCTGGTGCTCACTTGTTTATTCAGGAAAGTTTTCTACAATTTTGTTGTAATTCCAGATTGGTCCTGGGAGGAGGTTTATGCAGCTTCCACTTACTCATCCACTATCTTGGATCTATGTCCAGAAATGTTTTAATAAAATAAAACCTTAGAAATCAAATACTTGCTTATTTAAAAATAGAGCTGAGTTTTTTGTGTATTTTTTACTGAAAGAGAAAATACTATAAGTAGTACAAATGATTTTACACAAGTAATGCAGTATCATGAATATTTTACATTACATTATTCAAAGTCTATAAAATAACTTTTCCCAAATCACATATTATAAAAATAAACAATGTTTCACATTGCCTCCAAAACCAGGGTAGATTGGGCCCTGAATTATAGCAGAAGTAGTAATTAGATATAATTTTATATTAAAACATTTAACATTCCAGGGTCTGAAAATAGTCTTTTTGTTAAATAAATGGAAGAATAAAATTATTGGGTTTTTAAACAAATTTGAGGCAAAAATCTGCATTAAATTATCCACACCAAGGAAAATATATCTAAAAGACTGCTTGATTTATCACAGACATTTCACCTTTCTAAAGTGCTCTTTCATTATCTCTGGTCTTCTGGGTCTGGTAACCGAGCTCTAAGCACAATGACTTCTATACTCTCCACTGCTTCTCTCGGAGCGTTTGCACTTAGGCAGCGATTACTCGGTACTGACCCATCAGATAAAATTGCAGTGCTTCAACTTGATCAGAACGACGCACTCTTGTTTATGTAAAAATATAAATTTCAGTATGCTGATATTTGATAACTTCAGCTTTAATTTACTAGCCAAAGGGGATTAAAACTAAACCATAAAATTTTAACTTAGGAAATATTTCACATTCAAAACAAAACTTCACAAATTTATCAGGATGACAATAAAGAAATGCAAGTTAATATACAAGGGCAAAAGTCAGTTTGCAGTTGTGAATACATGAAACAGATTTTATTATTATTAATTATTGTATTATTTACCATACAAACACCTGTAATATCTACCTTTGTCCGACCCTGTGTATACCCGGTCCCACACAAATATTGCTGCCTAACCTCTAACACTAATCTGAATTTAGGTAATATTAGTTGAACTTTACCCTACATTGTATCCTGGCACTTTTTTTTTTTTTTTGTCATCATCAGGTATATCATGTTGTACTCATAAAATGACTTATTTTCAGTGTCCTGCCTGCATTTTTCTCTAGACTCTTTCTGCTCTGGTTTTTACAAATAGGTATGTCTAATGCAGCTGCAGTGTCCCATGTGTGGGAAAGGCCATCCCGCCCATGCCCCCATGTTCATTCTGCAGGGCTTCAGCAGTCAGTAGTTTGAGACAATTTTTCGTGGATTTAAATGTTTTATTCAAGCCAATTAGTTACACACACTTTTTATGAAATGTGCTCTTCTCTATATTTACAGAATAGCAGATTTAGATGGTGGGGGAAAGGCCAGAAGACCCTAGTGATAATTATTTTCTTTAACAAGATGGAATTAAAAGATGAGAAACTCTAATAGTATTTTAGCATCCCCAAATTTTAAGATTACAAATTCATAATAGGGAATATGCCAGTGACTGTTTTAAAATAAAACCTGAGTATTTACATGCTATAAAAATTATATGGTCACAATTTTATTTCAAATTTGTTTTGCAGCTTATTTAATGTTATCTGAAAATCAAGCAGGTAATGAAAACTATGTTATTTTGAACATGTATTCCATGAGGCAATATACTGGAGACTCTAATAAAGCCAGTCACTTAGAAAAGCTAGTCCATTTATCTGATATACTCAGGCTCCACAGAACTGTCATGAATTCTAACTGTGCTCAAATATAACTTCTTCAATGCTGCTTTATATATCCAACTGAAAAACTTTAAAGAGTTGCTAAGCCCTAACAAAAGCAAAAATGAAAATACAGTCTATGCAGTATCAGTCATTACTACTCTCTCTATAAAATGCGTAGAACACATAAGGTGTTTGGCATTGCCTCTTGAACTAGTGAACTTGCAGAATCACATAATCTGAGAGCTGAGAGGAACTTGGAAGACAATGAGTTTAGGACCTCACTTTCCCCTTCAGAATAGCAAAGGGAGGAATGACCAGGGAACCAGCATTTATCAAGTACACAGGCGTGGGGAGCTGGGCACTTCCAACTTAACTATATCATTTCTCACAGTCCCAGGTAGGTAGCATTAACCTCCATTTTACAGCTAAGGAAATACAGGCCTACCTGGATTAAATAATTCCCCCCAAATAAATACACAATTGGGAAACAGAGGGAATCAACCCTACCTCGGTTGATTCCTTGGTTGATTTCTCCTTCCTCGGAGTCATGATTCACAAAGTATGGTCCTGGGACCATCAGCAGAGACATTACCAGGAGACTTGTTAGAAATGCAAATTCCAGGCCTCCCCCAGACCTACTGAATTAGAAGCTCTGGGTGGGGCCCAACAAGTCTCCTGGAATGCTGATGCACACTCAAGTTTGAGAGCCCTGCCAATCTTTAGCATGTTGTCTCTGAAACTTTACCTGGAGTGTGTGTATTAAAATATAAATAACTTTATATTTAAGCTACTACAAAAGTCAAAAGAACTTAGTGTATTATTGGGTTGGCCAAAAAGTTTGTTACTTTTTTTTTTTTTTCAGTAAAATAAAACACATTTTTCATTTTCACCAATAACTTCACTGATTTGGATATTTTGAGTGTGTCACATGGCTATCTCCTGCTATTGGCTTCTAGTAGGTAGGGGCTAGGGGTGCTGCTACACATTGTCTAATGCATCAGACAGCTCCACAGCAAAGAATTATTTGGCCAAAATGTCAATAGTACCATGAAACTTCACAAACCACTTCTGACACATTCGATCAGACACAGTATCTTCTCCATACACCACACAAATCTTTTTTTGCACTTCAGTTGTTTTTATCTTTCTCAAAATAATACAGCATAATGTGTCAAAATGTTGCTTATATTCTTCCATCTTCAATATTAAAGTGGCTACACAATAATTCACCAATTTTGATGTTTTTTTAAAATGCATGCTGATATGACAGCTGTCACATTACAATCTAACAAAATTGTTTCAAATGAAGTTAAAGACGACTAAGCTCTATTAGAGTCACTGTATGGAAAAGATGTAACACCCTTCATGACCAACCCAATATTTATACCAGAATAATTAAGTCAAGGATATCCTTCAACAAAATTCAACTTTGGATGTTACATAGTTTAACGATTGACAATGATTTTTTTCATAAGAAAATAAACTGTGAAAGCTATTCTGAGTAAGAAAATATTGTTGATAAGATTGTAAAGAACTATTTTCACATTGTCTCAACAATAAGGCTCTTGAAACAGAAATCTGCCAACCTTGCAAGGACCAGCTGAAATTAACAAATACTTTTACCTGACTGACTTTATTTACTACTTGCTATAATTACAACTAAGTATAGGGAAACCAAGCAGAGAAATGTTAAATGCTTAGCATACAAGGATCTAATAAAAAAAAAAAGGAAAAGGGACTCATGGACATGGACAACAAACAGTGTGATAATTTCAGGAGAAGGGGGTATAAGTGGGATAACTGGCAATGGGAAAAACAATAAATTAAAAAAAACAAAGTTAATAAAAGCAGCTTTTAAAAAAGAAATCACATTAAAATTAAATTAAAAATGAAACATTTCATAAAGCACCTTGTTAAAAGTTAATTTGGGAGTTTTACTTTAAAGTTGCAATTTGGAAGTCTTTCTTTACCAACATTAAAGTATCATGAAGGAAATGTCTTCCTCTGATTTGTCTCCACCTCAAATCCCCAACTCAAAAATAAAATCACATTCATGTTACCCAAAATTCAAAGTTTTCATTGAATATTTTGCCATCTCAATCAGCATTTTGACAAATATGCCTAATCAGAGAATATTAATTACATTTCATATGTAATTTTCCTTAAATGTATGCCAATGATTTTACTTGGCATTCTAATAGTTTATGTATGCTGCATACAGAAAATTTTATAGGAAACCATTATTTTTAAATGCAACAGTGTTATAACGATGCTTAGCTTTGAGATACATAAACTATAACTTTTTAGATAATCAAAATATTACAATGAAAATAAGGTAATCTAATGAGTTAAAGATTTCAATTATCATGCAATCCTTATACCTGATGGCAAAACAAAAAAGCTTCATGTTAATACAATAGTAAATTCCCAGTAGTCATTATTTGCTTCTAATTTATAACAAATTCATCCTCTGCCCCCAGTTTATGACATATTCTTAAGATTTAAAGGAAAATTTCCTGTATACATATAGTACACAAACTAGAAAACACTGTATTATTAATTTTTGTATAGATGCATGAGGGTGACAGTACAAAAAAAAGGAAAGGTAGGTCTAACTATTTTAACTCTATGTAAAAATACACATCAACTTATTCAAATGGAATTTTTGGTATTTAACAAACATTGAAATAGAACTGTAACTTCAAATTCTGTAAATTAAGAAGCTCAGGGAGTTCCGGCCAAGATGGAGGCATAGGCAGTCGCACTGTGCCTCCTCGCGGCACCAAAACTAAGGACAACAAAAATTGAGAAACAAAAAACAACCAGAACAGAGGGAAATTAACTGAACAGAAGTCGGGCTCCAGTACATCCAGACCGGTAAGGAGGGGCGGAGTCGGAGGCCTGCGGAGAGGGATCGAGGGGTCCCGGTGGGAAGAAGCGGTGGCTGGCAGGTGAGGGTGCGCAGGGCGCAGACGGCAGCGGATGGACCGGTGACGGATCCTGGGCACGGGAGGCGACTAGCAGACCCAGTGAGAGACTCAAGACAGCTGGCTGTCCGCTGTCACACATTCGCGCGCAGACAAACTAAGAGAAAATGGGTAGTGACACGGACCGCACGGCCCAGGGACCCAGCGCCGCTGGGTTTCAAAGCTTAAGAGCCCTGACTGGGAGCTGAGGCCGGGAGATTCTCTCAGCCTCACAGGAGACTTCTCGGGGAAGCCCACAGAGTCCGAGAAAATGCACAAGCCCACCCACCTGGGAGCCAGCACCGGAAGGGCCCAATTTGCTTGTGGGAGGCCGTGGAGGGGACGGAAGTCCTAGAGAGAGCGGAACAGGCGCCATTGTTCCCTCTCAGGCCCCGCCCCCACATACAACGTCACAACCCAGTGACTGGGGTGCCCCGCCCCGAGAACACCTAAGGCTCCGCCGCCCTTACGAAACAGCCACAACCAAACCAAAGGAAAATAAAAAATAAAAAAGATGGCTCAAACAGAATTGAAAGCCCCAGAACCAATTTTTTTAAGTGACCAAGAGATAGCCGAACTATCAGATGTACAGTTCAAAGCACTGGTGATCAGGAAGCTCACAGAATTGGTTGACTTTGGGCATAAATTAGATGAACAAATGCAGGCTACGATAAGAGAAATGAAGGAAAACACACAGGGAAACAATAGTGAAGGGAAGAAAACTGGGACTCAAATCAATGGAGTGGACCAGAAGGAAGAAAGGAACAACCAAACAGAAAAGAATGGAGAAATAAGAATTCAAAAAAAATGAGGAGAGGCTTAGGGACCTCCAGGACACCTTTAAACGTTCCAACATCTGAATTATAGGGGTACCAGAAGGGGAAGAGGAAGAGCAACAAATTGAGAACTTATTTAAACAGATATTAAAGGAAAACTTCCCCAATCTGGCAAGGGAAATAGACTTCCAGGAAGTCCAGGAAGCTCAGAGAGTCCCAAAGAG
>PVIA01002358.1:0-66867 GCA_004024845.1 Tonatia bakeri | reverse complement strand
GACAGGCAAGAAGGGGCTGGAAAGAAGTATTCCAAGTCATGAAAGACAGGGACCTACATCCCAGATTGCTCTATCCAGCAAAGCTTTCATTTAGAATGGAAGGGCAGATAAAGTGCTTCTCAGATAAGGCCAAGTTAAAGGAGTTCATCATCACCAAGCCCTTATTATATGAAATGTTAAAGGGACTTACCTAAGAAAAAGATTAAAAATATGAACAGTAAAAAAAAGTCATCAAATGGAGGGTTAGCAACAGGGAAGTGGGAGGAGTAGGGAGCGAAAAAAGATAGAGAATAAGTAGCACAGACAGTAGGTAGAAAATAGACACGGAGAGGGTAAGAAAAGTATGGGACATGTAGACACTAAAGAACTTATGACACATGGACATGAACTAAAGGGGGGAATGTAGGTGGGAGGGGATGGGCAGGGTGGAGGGGAGTGAAGGGGGAAAATGGGACAACTGTAATAGCATAATCAATAAAATAAAGAATAAAAAAATAAAAAAGCTCATATATGTCATATCACCATTTAAAAAATCAGCACATAATATACTACCTAAATAAGTTAAATCTGCAGATGTCACCGATAATATTCATCTCTTATTTCTGAGAATTTCCTAAAATATTATTTAGTGATAAAGAATATCTCAAAAGGGGAGAAATCAAGAATTATAACAAGTGAGAATGCTTAAAATAACATTTTATTTATTTGCTATTATGAAAAAAGTATTTCTAATGCCTACTTTGTCTTCTTTAAAGGTATTCTGTTTCTTCAATCAGCACACAGAGCATTAGTGCTACCAACCTTCCCATAGCACCTTATAGAAAGCCTTGCCTTCCAATGAAGTCACCCTGCAACCCCAAACTGGCCCTGCATGATCGACTATGAGTGTAAAGGAAACATGAACATTCCTCCTACAACAAGGCTTCACACCTTTGAGAGTATCCACATGTCACCTGTGAGCTCACATCTACAGCAACAATGAACCTTACTCATCAGCTGCCAGGAAGAAATTGGTTTAATTTAGAATTATCTAAGTCAGGCCGATAGCCAATATTTCAGGGTTTTTTTAATCAAAATTTATTTACAGGAATATGTGTAGGTGCATTACATACCTCTTAATGGCCTGAGCTCCAAAGAGCATTCATTTAAGAATTTTAAGGCTACCTCATCTTTCAGTTTGGTGTTAGTAGAGATTCTGATGTTCATGTAACAGAAAGTCTTTCTGACAACACAGCAGACTTCCTCAAGTCAAGGTCATAATTTGAAACATTATACAATAATGAGATTTAAATTATGTATGGGAAGAAAACTAGAAGACTACAATGAGATATTTAGATTCAGAAAAATATAAACATGAGCCAACACTGTTCTAAGAGAGGTAATCTCTCCCCAACATTTCCAAAGGCCTGCAATGTGGTTGCTGTGATCCTAGGGCCTTGATGCCTAGATTTCTGGGTAATCACAGGGTGCAAGTAATCTATCACAATTATTTCTTGAGAAGATGAACCCTTAACTACAAAGATGCAGAAAGAAGTCCTCAGTTGCTCACTCTACGGCAGCAGCAACCAAATACAAAAATCATTCAGATAAATAAAACTTAAGAGGAAAAAATAGGTGGGTGCACAAAGCAGCAGTAATTCTTACTTCAGTTAACCAATCTAATGGTGCTTCCTTCTACAGAGGCTGACGATCTTCAACTAAAAAAACAGCTGAACAGCTGCCTAGAAGTCCTCCTCAAGATCAACCCAGCATGTTAACTGAGGCTTACTGCTTCCAGAGTCCCTAATGACAACACATGATCTGAATAACATGTGAACACAGGACGCATGAACCACCAAAAAACTGGCTGTTTGTCAACCTCTTCTTCTACTTAAATAATTTACAATTTGAATGTCACCTCCACTGTTTTGACTATTTTACCTTGTAAATGGCTGATGGTATTGGCAAACTAACAGCAAAAACAGAAAGTACAGGTAGCTAGATAATAAACTTCAACCAAAATTAGTCTTTGAGTAACTGAAATGTTACTTCATTAAGTTCTTTTTTAAGAGAAAATTCCTTAGATGTCAACACTCTTTACATGCCTTTACCCTGTGTCAAGCTAACAAAATCAATATTACTTTCAGTTTAACAAGAATTATTAGTGGCACCAAATATGAGAACAGTAGTCTGTTTTTAAAGTATAATATTATAAAAAATCTTTTAAACTAACATAATATAGGAGTTCTTAAGCCAAGCAGAAAGATGGCTAAACTTCACTTTAGACTCATGGTAACACCAAAGCATTTTTAAGACTGTCAATAAGATAAACTGAAGCTAATCATAGAAAAGGGAATTTTTTAAAAATTGATTTGAGAAATTAATCTTTTTCTTAAAGAAATTGGCTCTGATTAATCAAAAGCCTGGATCAATCCTGGGACATATGAGGTCTGTCAGGAGAGTCCAGCCATTTTCTTTTTCTCTTTTTTATTGTTGTTCAAGTACAGTTGTCTCCATTTCCCCCCAACCGTTCCCCCCACCCCAGCCATCCCCACCTCCCACCCTCGATCCTACCTGCCTTTGGTTTTGTCCATGCGTCCTTTATAGCTGTTCCTGAAAACTCTCCCCTTTACTCCCCATTATTCCCTCCCACCTCCCCTCTGGTTCTTGTCAGTTTGTTCTTAATTTCAACATCTCTGATTGTATTTTGCTTGCTTGTTTGTTTTGTTGATTACGTTCCATCCATGCTGTGACAAAAGGCAGGAGCTCCTTCTTTCTTTCTGCTGCATAGTATTCCATTGTGGAGATGTACCATAGTTTTTTGATCCATTCGTTTACTGATAGGCACTTAGGTTCCAGCACTTGGCTATTGTAAATTGTGCCACTATGAACACTGGGGTGCATATGTTCTTTTGAACTGGTGTTTCAGGGTTCTTAGGGTATAATCCCAACAGAGGAATTGCTGGGTCAAAAGACAAACTCCAGTTTTAGTTTTCTGAGGAAATTCCATGCTGTTTTCCACAGTGGCTGCACCAGTCTGCATTCCCACCAACAATGCACTGGGGTTTCCTTTTGTCCACATCCCAGCCATTGTCAATGTAATGAGAATGGTTTGTGCAATGTCCATGTAACCTGGCAGCCAAGGAGAGTGAACTGGAATATCTATGTGTGAACAATGATGGCTTCACTGCACTAGTCAGTGGACACGGCAGACACCACTGAATGAGCATGTGTACTGTGTGGCTGTCACATTCAAAATGACTGAATGAGTAGAGCAATGAATCTGCATCAAATTTTGTGTTAAGCTTGAACATCCCTCTATGGAAACTATTCAGATGATTCAGAAGGCCACAGCTATGGACAACTGGTGATAGGCAGCTTACTTGCTTATGCATCAGGGCTCATGTAAAGTTTTTTGGCGAAACATCAAATTACTCAGGTGACTCAGTCCCCCTACATCTCAGATTTGGTGCTCTGTAATTTGTGGCTTTTCCCAAAACTAAAATGACCTTTGAAAGGAAGAGGTTTCAGGATGAGAGTCAGGATGAGAGTCAGGAACATATGACGGGACAGGTGATAGCAATTTGGAGAACTGTGTGAGGTCCTAAGGTGTCTACTTCGAAGGGGACTAAAGTGTTATTGTCCTATGTATAATGTTTCTTCTATCTTGTATTTTCAGTAAATGTCTCTATTTTTCATAGCGTGTGGCTGGATACTTTCTGGACAGAACTTGTATGTGCATCAAGATGTCTACAGTGAATAGAATCTAGGAGCAGCTGCATAATAAGGATATATATATAAGACCTAAGTTTAAGAGTTAAAATTAGGGGTGTTTTATATTTAATTTAAGCTGCACAGAGGAAAAATTCAAATGTAATTTTTAAAGCAGAGATTCTTCTTGTCTTCTTTCTTTGGTATTTTACCCATTAAAATCATTTTTTTTTAAAGCTAGAATTATTTAAAAGAGAGGCATCCAGTTCTATAGTAATCTGGCACATTCATATGTGAAAAAAACTCAGAAATCAACCAAAAGATCTATAATATGCAAATATATATAAACATTTTATTTTAATAATTACTCTTTATCACTTCAATTTAATTCATTCCATTATGAAAATGTCTTAATTGAAGAGAGAATATTTCTTCAAAACTCTAAATTAAGCAGAGCTTTATCAATTAAATTTACAGCAACACAGCCTTTAGAAATACATGATTCTTCATTTTGCAATATTTCCCCTTTAAAAATTTGTCATGGTTTGTCACAGATTTAAAATACAAGGCACCTAATGCTATGAAAGGATAATACAGTATATGTAGTGTAAGTGAACCACATCTTTTCTTAAATAGTTTCTGAAGTCCAACCAAATTTGCATGAACATACTTTTACATAAATTAAAGATTTTTTTTGTGTTAATTTGCAATATTCTACTGAACTCAAAAATATAATCTGTACCCATTACAGGCAGCTTAATTTACAATTTTACCTGTAAGAAACACTGATCTACATACTAAATGATTTCTTGAAAACATTTTCATAATATAGTCCAGCATTTAACAAATAATATGTAAGGATAGTCTCCAAAACATTAGGATTTTATCCCTTGATTACCTCAAATTATTTCATTAGCTGAATTCCTTGAGAGGCGTAAGGCAGATTGGTCCTTTAGATGGACTACGGACTGAAACTTCCTATATAGTGATATACACACAGCTACATAGCAAAGTACTTCATTATGAAAATGAAGAAAACCAATATGAAGAAAATATATTTTAGAGTTCCAAAGAACTGAAACTGTTATCTTTCAGACTAGGCACTGAAACATTTTTCTCCAAAAACTTGCCAGAGATTGTCTCTTCGCTATACAATGTTCCATTGTCAAGCTGAAAATAAAGCAAACACAAAGTCCTCATTAAATAACAACTGTCACAGCTTTAATTTTCTACAGTATATATTTAAAAAATGAAAATTATCTTGACATTGAAATATATATCAAACACAGTATATGTCTACATAAATTATATATAATTGGGTATTTGCACTTGAAGCAAGTACTGAGAACTCATGAAAGTGAGTTCTACAGCAATGTCAAAGGCTTATACCTACTACTCCTTAAAGATCATGCAGTCAGTTTAATTATGGTGTATTTCACCATTACCCCCGGTGACAGACACTCCTGCACAACCTGTCCTACTTTACTGTATTGTAGTCCACTTTCGTTAGTGTTTTCTCTCTCACCTTCAACCAGTTCTCATGTCCAAAAATACGGAAACCTTCCCTGTGTGGGGGGTGGCCATAAATGTGAGTATGGGAACAATGAAAAACATACCAGCGAGGGAAAATGCTTAAGTTACAACAATAAAAAGTTTAAAAAAGTAACTATGTGTATATTTTTTTAATTTAAAGATGGCAAATAAACACATATTTAGTTCCACTCTGTCCCTGAAACCTCAGTGAAAAGGCAATAAAGGGATTTTTTAAAAAGAAATAAATCACATGGACAAAGAGAAGAACAGAGAGAAGAAAATAGTAGCTAACTCTTAGCTAGCAATGAAGAAATATGACCAGATATCTCTCTAAAGTGAAGACTCAACTGAAAACAAGCAGACTGTTATAAATTTTATAGAAAAAGCAGTTAGACACTCAGATGCCTCTCTTATTTTTCACAGATGGTGCCTCTGATCTATATCAGGAGAAAATCTGAGGTTTATTCCCTAAAAATGGTGGTAACCTAGGGTCTCTGGATTGGGGAAATAATCACAATCCTATATGGCTCAGGTAAAAGTAACATGTGTTTAGTCATAACGATGTAAATATTGGTTACAGATCTATTCAAAATTATGCAATAACTATACTGGATGAAGGAGGAGGAAGGAATGATAAAAGTTTGGGAAACAGGTGAATATGGGAGGAGCTGGGGATGGAGACACTTGAAAGTAATCTATGTCCATTTACCATAGTGGGAAAACCAACTGACTATGCTGAGAAACTGAGAAATCAAGAAATAGAAATATAAGCATGGTACTTAGAGAGTTAGGGAGAGAATACCAAAAGACTTGACTAAGGGTTTAAAGTGATTCCTGAGAGTGGGAAAAGAATGAAAGCAGGGTAGATGGCGCAGAGCAGGAGGAGGTGCCTTGTACAAGAAATCTTGTAGAACTCTGAACTGCAGGAATGTATAACCATCACAACAAAAGGAGAAATGACCAATCACAGCAAAACACAAAACAAAGACAATTAGCTTTAGTTTAGATGTGAATTCACCATGAAGAATTTACTGAAGGGCAGTGCGGTTGCAAGGAACTGACAGGAGTTCTTCAATGTTCTGGGCGGGCAGGGGAACCCCCGTTGTAATCAGGAAACGATTCCATCTAAATTACCTAAAGTTTTCTCAGAAGAAAGAGGCCTGAATCTCCAGAATCTCACTAATCTACTCTGATATCTCATTCTAAATAAATAATCACTTCTGTAACTGCCAAAGATACATGTCAAATACATTTCAAGCATTCAGTCAGTGAAGCATAAAATATCATATACTTTCTATTGTGTAAGAAATATAAAAGGTGATATTTCTTGAAACACTGTTCAGTGGAAAAGCATAGTCAGAAAATCAGGTTATACATTGTGTCAGTTATGGTAACACACACATGCACAGAAAAAGACTGAAATACACCAAAATATTACATTTTTTTCCTGAATTTTATACTCAGGGAAAAAATGTTTCTAAAGTATATCATTAAATAAAATGAATAAAAATAATAGTTAAAATTTGGGATCACTTAGTTTGGGTCAGGAATTAATACTATACATGCTTCAAGCTTATGAAGTATTTACTACTTCCAACAACCTTATGAGGGAGGTTCTGTTGTAACCCCATTTCACAAATAAGAAAACTGAGACACGGAGGTTAAGAACCTTGTATAAAGCCACACAGCTAGTACCTGGGGAAACTGGAGTCGAAACCAAGCACTTCGACTCTGTTAGCCTCTAGGCTCTACTGACTTTCAAACAACTAATTATGGAAATTCAATTCTGCATTTAAGTAACAAACAATTAGAACCTTAGTCAACAGTAATGCTAGCCAATGTACAAACCTGGACTACTGACAACAGCTAACTCACTCCATCCTCCTGACAAACACCGTGCATAGGAATAAGACTCTCACACTGTTCACTGTCTTCCGGAACCCTTGAAAACAAAGGCATAGTCAAGAAGAGCTTTAGAGCTGAAGGGAGCCCACAAAACTGATCTGCACAAATGTCTGAAGCTATGTGGTCAGAACTAAGACTAGGGAAAAACTCCCCAGTAACTTGTCCCAAGTTCTTTTTATAATAGAATGTGAAAAGCTCTTCCTCTTGAAAAAAAATGAGGCAATGTTATCATATTTTATTAAGAATTTATTCAAACCAATAAAAGTTTTCTACATTTAAATGTTATAGCAAAACAGTAAGAACCTTGGTTTTATCTGTGAATCAAAACACTTTTAAAAACCAGTTGTGAAGAAAAAACTATTTTATTACCCAAAGGATCTGAACATACATTTTAATTTTACCTGGCACAGTACACTTACAAACATAATCTTTCAACGATTCCTCACAAAATCTCTAAAAGGTATCATGATATGATACCCAGCTTATTTAACAATTATCTTTTAAAAGTACATATTGTAATTAAACCTACCTCTGAATTCGATGTTTTCTGCATATAAAGGCAAAAATTCTTCTGATTCCCACCATCACAGGATCCCAATTATTATAATGGCATAAAAGAGTTACAATAAAAAATGAAAAAAATACAGGGACAGCGCCTGCAAAAAATAACCAGGAAAACTGCACCTAAAAATAAGAGATAGGAAAAAAAAAAACCCACAGTTATCATAAAGACAATTTTCTTCTTTAATGTATTTTCCATTCATGAAAAGTTGCCGGAATAAAACAAAATACCAAGAAAATAATACTAAGCACTGACAATACACTACTAAGTAAATTAGTATTAAATATAAGGATTCAGGGATTTAACATACTAACACTTGCATAAATTACCAACAAAAGCATTTCTCACTTGGAAAACAGCCTAAAGGAAAGCCAGGAAAGCCTGCTTTGCATTCATTAGTCACAATATGCTGGGGACAGAAACTTGTGAAACTTTAAGCTTTTATCTTACACATCATGTTGCCCATTTCTTCTTTCTCGATTACTGCCTATTCTCAAGCTGATCCCTCTCTTCAGTTTCTGAAGTCATCGACAAAAACTCACATTAAAAACATGTTATGCTCTAGTTATGATATGTTGTGTTGTTACAGTTCTTTTCATATGACGGTATTAAAAATATGAAATTCAACTGAATTTTTTCTAAACCTTTTATTAACAATTTGTAACAAACTCTAATCCTCACACTTAAAACAAGCTTGATTATCTAGTAACAAATGAAAAAACTCAAAAGGAAATTATGACTAAGTAAAAACTATAAATAGAAATACTTTTACTGAGAAATGTGAGCCACAGAAGAGAAACGGTAAGCCAAGCCTCACTGGTGCAGAGCCCTAAGACATCACTAAGTCTGACCTGCCAACCCATCACTTCATCAGAGTTGTCGAGAAAATTAAAATAAGAGATACATAAAGTTAACCCCCCCTCAAAATCATTCTTCTCTTTCAGTAGTTTAGGTTTACCACATTCACCTGGGACAAAAAAAAAACAAAACAAAAAACCCCGTCAAAGAAGCCTGCACTGAGGAACTACTACTGGTGCCCAACTCCAACACAGTGGTGGTTTGCTTTCAAAATAATGACAAACACAGTAGCTCCAGCTTTTAAAATAAGGAGGAAAAACTGCTTGTCCTCTTTAAGGGTTAAAAAAAACAAGGTTCAGAATCATAGACAAGACTCCCTCTGGTGGGAAACATACACTGTTTCATGTCATAGCACCACTAGAGCAAAGGAGCTTTGTGAGAATAATGTTTCTACAACAGACTCACAAAGCGTAACTCATGAATAATCACTGACAAATTTTAACATGTCCAACCTGCTTGTACTGTACATAAACGCGGGTTGATTCAGCCTAAGAACACCCGGGAAAGCTCAGTCAGTAAGAGAAAATAAAAAGCCTTCATGTTGCTATCAAACTATTGGTATAACAAATTCTTGGAACATTTGCCAACCTACTTAATAACCTAGAAAAACCATGATGTGCTTAAATAACCCAAGACCAGAAAAGTATGAAAAACTTAAGACTAATAGGAGCTGAAACTGGAGATCTAGTTGACAGAATGACTTCATGAATATTCAACTAAAAACCCCCTTTTATAACTGAATTAAAGCAAACTTTATAAAGGTAGGTAAAAACTTAGATGACTTTTAAAGATTTTTTTTTTTTATTTATTTTTTAGAGAGGGAAGGGAGGGAGAGAGAGAGAGAGAGAACCATCAATGTGCGGTTGCTGGGGGACATGGCCTGCAACCCAGGCATGTGCCCTGACTGGGAATCAAACCTGCGATGCCTGGTTCGCAGCCCGTGCTCAATCCACTGAGCTACACCAGCCAGGGCAACTTAGATGACTTTTAAAGGCAAACTTCACACTTAACAAAGCAGGTATGTGTTACCACATAATAAAAAAACTTCTAATTTGACTTTCAAGAAGCTAGGAAGATAATTTTTTAAAAATGAAGACAGTTATTAACAAAGAAAATTGCCTACATAAACAAAAAATGTCTAATTCCTAAATATATCTGAATATAAATCTGAATATACAACCCACGGACATGAACTAAGGGAGGGAATGCAGGTGGGAGTGGGGTGCAGGGCTCAGGGGAATAAAGGGGAGAAATGGGACAACTGTAATAGCATAATCGATAAAATATATTAAAAAATATATCTGAATACAATCAGGGATGGTTCCTAATACATAAAATATCAATTATAAATAAGTTAAAGTAATCAATTTGCTTTAAGCACAATAAGTATTATTAATAAATGCTAAAATTTCAGAAACTACATATAAACATGTTTGGCTAAAAGAATAAAAAACCTATAAAAGCAGATTTCTCCTGCCATGCATCTAGTACAGCTCTGGCATATAGCCTGCTACCTTCCAGAAGGTATCTTCCTCCCCTCAATTCCCAACAGAGACTCCACCTATTCATTTAAATGGTTGCCTAATAATATATGTGAAGACAATCAAGAAAAGACTATTTGGTTATATTATTCTAATTAATGACATATATATTTTCCCTTTTCTTGTGTTTTGCCTTCATCTTAAAATATTTGACTAAACAGATTATAAAATCATTTAATAAAATTATATCCCCTGTGACAATTCTTTTTTTAAAACACCCTAAAATTAACCATCAGTCTTTATTTTTCAAATCTATAAAAGCTGATGTTTCAAAACACCAGGAAAGTCCATGTCTGCAGTGGTCTGCCCAAACCCTCTACGAAGCAGCCCTTCCCGTCTCACTAGAGCAATTCTGACTGATACTCAAGATTAGGACCCTGAGATGCAGAAGGACTTGGATATCATTTACATCTATAAAAAAATCTAATATGTATAACTTTAATGTTACATATATACTTTATAATTCCACATTCTTTGAAAATGCATGGTATGTAAGATATTTAATTCTCAATTAAGGAGATCTCCATTTTTAATCATGACAAATAAGAATTTAGTGAACCACAAAATAAGTTAAATATCAGCACAGAATTTTTTTTAAATAAATAAGATAGATATCATTGAGAGTATTTTGCCTTTACCCTATAAAGGACACAAATATCTAAAGAAAAACAGCTTTCAAAATCTGATTATAACTTCTACACATTATAAGCCTTTGGCTTTGAAGTATTTCCTATTCTAATTATATCAAACCAACATCTCCCCCAGCCCACACACACTATTTTGTTACTTCAAAGCTTACGGATATTGAACTGGGTGATACATGGCTACACTACACCTTTTAGCATTAACAAATGGCACATCTCTTTTCTCCTTGCTAACCCCTAGAAATACTAAAGAATCTCCTCCCTAAGGCTGCTGGGAAGGATACAGGTCCTCTTTTCCAAGATGTTCCCGACGGTGCCCATATTTACCACAGGATCCCCGTATCCAGGCCAGGACTTCACAGAAGAGGGAAGAAGCCCCTGCCCTGCTGAGTCCAGGCAGAGATGAGCATTGGCTGAGAAACAGCACTGCTAATACACCTCCCATGTCTATAGTAGTATGAGCATAGTGTTAAGGAGTTTATCTTAGAAATCAAAACACTAATACTTATATGACAAAATATGCCTCCTACTCCAAACCACTGACTTACCAAGAATCAATGGAACAAAATCAGCTGCCAAACTGAAAAACTACATATGAAGATACTGCTCTTAAGATAAAAAAATTGACAAGCTAAAAATGCAAGAGACGACCCATTTATTTTGCTACTTTTTATATCTCTATGTAGTAAAGTACCTTGGGAGAGAAGGCATCAAATATTATTCATGGTTGTATCCCTTATAATTTAGTCATATCCCTTAACTTTCATTATCTCTTTTTAATAATATACCTAAAATGTCCAATAAGTAGTTTGCCTTACCTTTTGCATACACATGTCAGCTATGATGGACAGAGGTATTGTAAGGCTTAGTGCAAGGGTGCCTATCAATGACGAGGTAAGAAAGCAGCCCCTAAACAGAAAAAAAGAAAACACATATTTCCATATTAAAAAAGTGAAAGGACCAAAGAAAAACAATAATCAAAGACTACCTATCCTAAAATATAGATGTGAGATCAAAAGCAAAACTAAAAGCTCAGGATGAACTGAGACATAATAATTAATAAAGTTACTAAGATAATTCTTAAAGTTTATCTTCAAATATCAAAAACCCAAATATAAGTATAAAATTTTGAAGTATTTATGATATTTTCAAGACCTGCTTACAGATACTTTCAACGTTGAATGTATAACTAATTTTTCCTTAACATTGTTTACAAAACTGCCAAGAGTTGTGAAAATGATACTTTCCTAACAAAGAGGGAGGTTTACTAAAACTGTAGGACAACACCTCACAACACAGACTTTACGAAAGTGACAAGCCAACATGTTAGTCGGTCATCAAACCAAAAATATCTCGTAAGAACTAAAAGCCTTTATATGTGTGTTGCTCTTTTGGTTTTGCTTAGTATTGAAAAGAAAAAAAGCAATTGTTTTTAAAGGACATTTCTTTGTTTTCCATTTTTCTAGCAATTGTCTTAACCAAAACCTATTTTATTTTTACCATAAACTATCAATATTAGTATCAAATTTTAAGATATCAATCTGCATATAAATTTGTTTAGCTGAAAACAATGAAGGAAAGCATGTATTATATCAAATACATGAGCTATTTATAAAGACTAATAATTTAGGTCAATAAGAAAATGAATTATAGGCCAAGGTAAAACATAATGTGTATAATTAAGACTATAAACCCATGGAAATTATAAACAAGCAAATTCTAGCCTAGGATATGTTAAAATTAATAATGCTCTCCTACAATAAAAGAGGCTATCTCTTGAAAGTGTCACGTGAAGTATTCAACAGAGGCTAGACAATTAGTTCTTTTTTAAATCATTTTGTATTATTCAATTACAGTTGACATGCAATATTATATTAGTTTCAGGTATACTAAGGGATCATCCCAATAAAACATAGTTATTAGAATATTATTGACTATATTCCCAGAGTTCTGGCCAAAATTAAGGTGTAGGTAGAGACCCTTTGCTTCCTTGCACAACCAAAAGGAGGATAACAACCAATCTAAAATCAATAAACAACCAAAAGTGCCAGAAAATTAAACTGCATGGAGCTCCAACAACCAAGGAATTAAAGGAAAACTCAATCAGAACCACCAGACTGGTAAGGCTGGGGACCACCAGTGCCAACTCAGAAAAGCCTCCATGATGCAGCAGCCCAGGGAATAGAGCTGAGTGAGGGGAAAACTGAGACTCAGAGGTGACTGTGGGCTATGGCTGGGGTGGCTATGATGGGAGATATTCCCAGTCTCACAGGAAAGTTTGGTAAAAAGTGCACCAGAGAAGAGCAGGAGAGCTGCACTGCTCTCTCTGGCCCCTCCCGCCACAGGCAGCAGAGTGTTGCCCTGCCCAGCGAATACCTAAGGTCACGCCCCATTACAACCTATCCACTGTACCCAGACTAAGAAATACGGCCCAAATGAAAGAACACGGCAAAGCTTCAGAAAGAGAACTAAGCGAGAAGGAGACTGCCAACCTATCTGATGGAGAATTTTAAGCCCTAGTAGTCAAAATGCTCACAGATCTGATTGAGCTTGGTCAAAAAATGAAAAAACAAATGAAGGATACTCAAAGTGAAATAAAGTAAAATATTCAGGAAACCAACAGTGACAGGAAGGAAACCAGGACTCAAAGCAACAACTTGAAACAAAAGAAATAAATAAACACCCATTCAGAAGAAAAGGAAGAAACAAGAATTCAAAAAAAGTGAAGAGAGGCTTAGGAACCTCTGGGACAACTTAAAATGTTCCAATATCCAAATTATAGGGGTGCCAGAAGAAGAAGAATAGCAAGAAATTGAAAACTTATTTCAACAAATAATGAAGGAAAACTTCCCCAGTCTGGCAAAGGAAATAGACTTCCAGGAAGTCCAGGAAGCCCAGAGAGTCCCAAAGAAGTTGGACCCAAAGAGGAACACACCAAGACACATCATCATTAAGTTACCCAAGATTAAAGATAAGGAGAGAATCCTAAAGAAAGCCAGAGAAAAGGAGATAGTTACCTACAAAGGAGTTTCCATTACACCAGCAGCTGATTTCTCAAAAGAAACCTTGCAGGCAAGAAGGGGCTGGAAAGAAGTATTTGAAGTCATGAAAGGCAAGGACCTACATACAAGATTACTCTGTCCAGCAATGCAATCATTTAGAATGGAAGGGCAGATCAAGTGCTTCCCAGATAAGGTCAAGTTACAGGAGTTCATCATCACCAAGCCTTTATTATATGAAATATTAAAGGGGCTTATCTAAAAAAAGAAGATAAAAAATATGAACTGCAAAATGACAACAAACTCACAACTATCAACAAATGAACCTAAAAGAAAAGAAAAACAATGAAAACAAAAAGTAAGCAAACAATCATAACAGTAACAGAATCAGAGAAATGGACATCACATGGAGGGATTTCAGTGGGGAGGGGGGAGGATTAGGGGGAAAGTGTACACAGAAGAAGGAGCATAATTGGTAGGCATAAAACAGATGGGGAGAGATAAAAATAGTATAGGAAACAGAGGACTCAAAGAACTTATATGCACAACCCATGGTCATGAACTAAGATGGGGGGAATGCTGGAGGGTTGTGGGGGCAGGGTGTACAGAGGATAAAAGAGGGAAAAATTGGGAAAACTGTAATAGCATAATCAATAAAAATACTTAAAATAGAATATTATTGACTATATTCCCTGTTCTGTAATGTTATATCCCCATGGCTATTCTGTAACAACCAATTTGTACTTCTTAATCCCTTCACCTTTTTCACCCATCCCACAAATCACTCTCCCAGCTGGCAACTTCAAAATGTTCTCTGTATCTATGAGTCTGTTTCTGTTCTGTTTGTTCATTTATTTTGTTTCTTAGATTCAACTGTTAATAGATAGGTATCTATTGCCATTTTATTGTTCATATTTTTATCTTTTTTTTCTTCTTCTTCCTAAAGGAGAACCTTTAACATTTCAAGTAATACTGATTAGGTGGTGATGAACTCCGTTAGTTTTTTTCTTGTCTGGGAAGCTTTTTATCTGTCCTTTGACTCTAAATGACAGCTTTGCTGGGTAGAGTAATCATGTTGTAGCTCCTTGCTTTTCATCTCTTTGAATATTTCTTGCCACTCCCTTCTAGCCTGCAAAGTTCCTGTTGCTCAATCAGCTGTCTGTCTTAAGGAAGCTCCTGTGTGGGAAACTAACTGCTTTTCTCTTGCTGCTTTTAAGATTCTCTCTTTGTCTTTAACTATTTACATTTTAATTCTGATGTGTCTTGGTGTGGGCCTATTTGGGTTCATCTTGTTTGGAACTCTATGTGCTTCCTGAATTTGTGTGTTTATTTCCTTCACCAGGTTAGGTATGTTTTCTGTCATTATTTTTTTCATATAGGTTTTGAATTCCTTGCTCTCTCTCCTTTAGGCACCCTCATGATATGAATGTTGGTTTGCTTGAAGTTGTCCCAAAGGCTCCTTACATTATCTTCATTTTTTGTGGGGGATTTTTTTTTCTTTTTGCTATTCTGATTGGGTGTTTTTTGCTTCCTTACATTTCAAATAATTGATCTGTATCTCAGCTTCATCCACCCTACAGTTGATTCTCTATAAATTATCCTTCATTTCTGACTTGTTCTTTTTATGGTTTCTATGTCCTTTTTCATGCTCTTGAAGTTCTCACAAAGTTTCCTGAGCATCCTTATAACCATCATTTCAAACTTTATATCTGGTAGTTTGCTTGGCTCCATTTCACTTAGTTCTTTTTCTGGAGATTTCTAGTGTTCTTTCATTGGGACCTATTTCTTTATCTCTGCATTTTGTCTGCTTCTCTAAGTTTGTTTCTATCTATTCGGTAGAGCTGTCGTGTCTTCCAGACATGGTAGAGTGGCCCTGTATAGCTGGTGACCTATAGGACCCAGTGACACAGCCTCCCCAGTCACCCAATCTGGGAGTTTATGTTTTTTCATTACTTATTAATTTTACTGCTACTGAGTTACTACTATAAATACTCTTAAATGCTTGAGTATAGAAGTGCATCTGAAAAGTAAACATTGAGATCCTGAAAAATCTATCCCAGATAAGGAGAAACATAGTTTGGATCATAATACATGACTTTCAGGGTCCAATTTAATTAATCAATAAACACTTATAATACACAATAGGGAATATAAATAGTTCTCTGTGGAGAATGATTTTGAAATTCTCTATCAAATCTAAAGTCTACTTGTTTGACTCTGTCTTTTCCATTTAGAGGCACTTATCCTACAGAACACTACCATATATAAAGATACTCAATATTGTATTACTCACAAAGCAAAAGACTAAAAACTTAAAACGTCTCTGAATAATACACTGGTAAAACATTATGTTCTATCCATTAGGTAACATAATAGATTAGAATACAGTGAAGGCAGTCCTGAGAGAGAAGTTCATAGAATACAGTACTTTAAAATACAGGCTTTTAAAAAATGAATTGAATTTAAGTACTGTTATGTAAAGATTTACAAGCAAACAATTTGTGAAAAAGTAAAGTACAGAACAATATACATAGTATGCTCCCATGTGTGTCAAAAATAAAACAAAAAAGTAAGAGACTGATACATACTTCTGTATGTACAGGAAATATTGTAGAAGGTTTAGAAGTTAATAGTGGTTGCCTCTGGGTAAAAGGAATAGAGGTTTATAGCAGAAGGGAGATTTCCTTTTGATTGTGAACCTTTTGTACACTTTTGTATGTATTACTCTTTCAATTTTAAAAAAGTTAAATAAAAAGAGAGTAAAATATTATGAAACATGCTACTTGTATTTCTTTAAATATAAAATCTTCCAAGAGAGAGATTACATGTCCCAACTCATATCTGATCATCCCCAAAGCCTACATTATATTCTGCTGAATGCAATGAAACTCTTTTGCATATGTTTATTAAAAATTAAGCTCTCAATAATGAAGGAGCATTTTAATACTTGTGGGTGACACAATCCATCTAAGTTAAATCACAATACAACCGGTAAGTAGTGTTATCTGTTCCAAACCAAAAGTGAAGAGAGGCAAAGAAATGACAGAACAAAAGAAGTGATATGATATATATTAATACATAAAATAAAATATGTAACTCTTTTTGGTTAAAAAAAGTGAGCTCCTAAAATGCATGTAAAGAGAGATGGAAAAGTGAATGAGTAAATGAATACTGAGATCAAAGAGCTTCAGATTAGCAAAGGAACTGAAGTATACAGATTGCCACAACACAAAGTAAACCTGTAAGTGCTACATGAAAGACAGTGAGTTTGAGGATATCGAGAAAGTGGAGATATTTCCTTACCCGGGGAGGAGAAAGAAGTGTAGGCAAAGCATAAAAGAAAGACTTTGTACAAAGGCTATCTTTGTTGCAGTCTTTTGCAACAAAAAACTAGTCATTAGTTTTGTCATATAATAAAATTCATTTAGGAGTTTAAGCAAAATTTGTGTTTCTTTTTAAGTTCCTATTAAGTGGAAGCAGGACTAAGTATCAAGCTCTATATTTGAAAGGTTTCTTAAACTCCATACATGATATTATCTTCTAAGTTTTTTAAGATTATTATCACATATCAACATATTTGATATTACAACACATCTAATCAGACTTTAGGGTTTGCATATGTGGCTTACCCACATTAAAAGTCCTAAGAATAAACAAAACAAAACAGTCTATGAATGGCCAAACAGACAGTCTCTAAAATAAGCAAAGGCTCCTAAATGAGCAAAGCCCCCCCAGATTCTCACTCAGAATTCATGTCATTAATGCTTCCGATACAATGTAGTAAGTTTGGATGTCCACTAGATGACACTTGCATTTGCATAACACTGTAATTCAAAAAACACTTAAAAATTTACTTTAGATCATTCACATTCCTTCATTCTTAAGTATTTATTAAACTTCTTTTATGTGCACAACACTACCCTATACAGTGGATAACTGGAAGTTAAAAGTAAAAGACAAAGCTCCTGCCTTAATGGAGTTACTGTATGAAACTGTAAAGTGTGTGGGGTGAGAAGGCGCACAGGAAGAGCCGTCAGAAGACAAAAGAAACATAAATGCTTAAACTATCCAAAAGTTCATAAACTGGTAATTAATAAATAATAGGGTAATAGTACATACCACAACCACAGGAACTCTGAAAGAACTGTTCCAATAAGGCCATTAATGATAATGCACATTAATACTACTTTATTGGGAAATTCAAAGTCCTCAAATCCAGTATAATGAAGTAAAAAGAAACCTGGCCATAAGAGCAGCAGATTAAACAGACCTACAAAACCTAAACATGTATAAAAGAAATAAAAGTTAGTTTCTGTGATTTATTTAAATTTTCCAAACTTATAACTCTATACTTAGAAAGCAGGTTTGTACAAAGAACTCCAGTAGGTTTCCTTAACTGGAAACAAAAGAAACAAAGAAACTGCTGTTTCTTTGTTTTAAAGTCAGTCCTTGGAAATATAACTCAACAGCAGAGAAAACTCTATCAAGCAACTGGTGATCACTGACTCTTCAAGGTTCAAATATCCACAATACACCAATTCAAAAAGAAGGGCTGCTAACTTTACCTAGTAATAATATACAGGGTGGGGCCAAAGTAGGTTTACGGTTGTTGAGTATGCAACACAGAGTTTACTCTTGTATTTTTATTTATTAATTATTTATTATTTTCCATATGAACACTATAAAGCTACTTTTGCCCAACCCTGTATTGTCCTAGAAAGAAATAACTAGTATATGTGTATGTGTTTATATATTCAACTTAATTTACTTATAAGGAATTTACTGTTTGTTCTGATTCAACTCATTGTTATGTTTAAAGCACCTGTGCTATATTAGGAATAAAGGAGGAAGGGTCCAAAAAAGGGCAAAATTCTTGGTTCCTGCCTTCCCAGAGCTCATAATTAATTGGTGAGATACACATACATAAGTACCTACTCAATGTGTGAACCAAGCACAGACTACTTATAAGGAAGGCTGTAATGTTTAGTGGTTAGAAGTGTGTGCTCTGCAGTCCGACTGCCCTGGGTTCTGACCCCAAGCTCTACCATTCACTAGTACTGTAAACCTTAGGCAAGAGCAGAACCTCTTTTGAGCTTCGGTTTTCCAGTCTGTAAGTGTAGAACAATATTTAATTAGGTTATTGGAAAGATTATATAAAACATAAAATATAGCACAGTACCTGGCAAAGAGTAAACAGTAATAAAGGATAGTTATTATTATAACAATATAAGTTTATATATGACTATATACATGTAAAGACTATAAAGACTGTAAAGAGAAATTATAATAATTTTATAGTAATTTTACTACACTTTCTATACAGTTAAACATTATCACAGATCCACTATGAGATCCATGAGGTAACTAGAAAGCTTTTTTAAAAGAAAGTGAAATTACAGTAGATATATATTTTATATTGGCTGCTAAATAATAAACTAGTATTTAGGATACCTAGTTAAATCTAAACAAGACTGGAGTATCCACTTTCACCTGCCTTCTCTAAAGAACTGTCCCTGGACAGCAAACAAGTCTGCCTTCCCCAGGAAGTTCCCTCCCCTGCCCACCCCACACCCTCTGCAGCCAATGACTGCACCCACAGGGCCAGCCCTGTGGCAGAAACCCCAATGATTCAAGGCCAGGACATCACAGAGGAGTGCCTAGACATTAGGCTCTACCTCCCACCTGCTCTATCTTGCTTCTCTCACTCCCCTGCCAGTTTTTCCTGCAAAGCAACCCCTCAATAAATCATCTACAATAAATCCCTGTCCCATACTCCAAATTTAAGAAACCCAGTGTAAGACATCTAGTGATACAAATAAAATAAAACAAAATGACATACACACAGAAGGGACTCATGATCTAAAAGGCTTGTATAATATTAAAAAATTATAATTAAAATGCCAAAATTTGGCATCATTAAGAACCAAATCTATTTTCTGGTGCCTGAACTATCAAGTCTATGAAATCCCACATAAATTAACAATGTTTGGACCTACAAACCATTTTATCTATTCTCCAGACCCTTCAGAATCTGGCCTGCATATCTTCCTGCTCTTCCCTAAAGTGAATGCTCTAGCATAATCACACTGACCTACTCACTGTGGCCTGCTGTGCTCTCACTTCCCCATACCTAAGAACCCTCCACATTCCAATCATAACTTCTTTTTTCACTAGTCCTGTCTATTATAAAACTCAGATCAAATCCATATTGCTTTCCATATCACATCATATATGAAGAAGACCAAGTTACATATCTATGTATATTCTATTAAATTAAGCAATTTTTCTTAAAAGTTACCCATCTTAAAAAACAAAAATAAATGCTAGCATTTTATTCCATCACAGATAGAATTTTCTATGACTATATAATGGGATATTTTTAAAATGATCTTCATTTTTAAGGTGTATTTATTGAATTTTATACTTAAAAGGAACTTGAGTGACCACTCAGTTTGGTGGCTTTTCAAAGACTGTATTTTTGTTAGTCTTTAGATAAAGATATTTAAACTGTTTTTAGCATAAAAATCTTTTCTACAAATTAAATGATAACGCAAAAAGGCCTACAAGGCAGAGCTATTCCAGTGGAAGCAGCAAAGGAGTCCAAGAAGCAGACCCACACATACAACTCCACAGCTTCCCAGCCCTCCCAGGGTCCTGTGTAAACCGGTGATTTGGAAGTTACGTATCTAATCCCATCTCCGCATTTCTCAGATGCGCACGAGCTAAATGACGTTGTAACAGCTGCATTACAGGTCTCCTGATTCCCCGTAAGCTGCACCTTGAACCCTCATCACCAGGCTTCTTTACCTACTGGTATTCCATTATCTTTTGAAAGGTATCTTCAGATATCCTACAGATAACACAAATTTTTTACTGCGCTGATTTTTGGCAAAAGAGAATTTATAAATCACATCAGGTATTTTATTTACCAAAATTAATAACTGATTCCAAAAACTATAGTTGGGTAATTTGAAAAATCTATGTCATAAAAGAATCCAATTGTCAAAGATAAAGTACAAATGACAAAACCTTAAATGGCCCACAATTTTTAATGAAAATAAGTACACAGACTGGTAGTATTATACATATATCCTTTGGGGGCAGTTTCCCCAATCCTATGTTTCCAACAACTCAAAATGGCAAAAAGTATAATATAACAGGTATACTCTCGCTGTTTATAATACCATGATTCTGTCATATCATTGGGCAACATATTTGATTCACAGGCTGAATACATTAATGCAAAAAAGGAGTTAGAAGGAACTTCTTTCTCTATCTCCCATTGAGGAAACAGGCAGTCCTCAGAGGTGCACAACTCTGAAGGGCAAGGTAAGAGAAAATCATTGAGATTGGACTTCATGATCTTTAAAAGCTGAAGGTTTTAAAGAATCACATGGGGCGGGAGGTGGGGAAGTCTCCCCTATTCCTTCGAAAAACCAAAACCATAACCCTAAGCTAATCATTCAGAGTAAATAGCCTCACAAGTTAAACATTCTTACCAAAGAACATCGGAATATCCAACTTATCTTCTCTGTCTACTTTTCTCTTAATCATGACAATATAGACAGCATAGAGCATGGCTCCAACAAGGGACCAAATGGAACCTGTGAAGATCAACATAATGATTTAAAGGATTTGTTCATTAACTCATTTGAAACACACTTATTTAAAATCTAGCAATGTGTCAGATCCTATTTCAAGAAATGAAAAGGTAAGTATAGCCCACCCATCCTTGTCCTCCAGGAGTATAGGAAAGACTTTAGAGAGTAAACAAATAAATACAAAACCATTCACCTCAATGATCTATTTATGCATGTTATAATACAAAAATTCACGTACATAGCACTGTTTTTAAATTTTGAAATGCATACCTTCTATTGCTCCTACATAAACAATTTTGTCACTTGACACAACCCAACTTTAACATGGCTTCTTTTCCTCTTTAAGCTGTTGCTTAGATTGTTCTCCCCCCTGCATGTGTCATTTTTAATATACATTCCACTACTATCTTCAAGGCCCTGTAAAAGTCCCATCTCTGCCATAAAGCATCCTCTTTCTACTCTGCTGAATTCCTATCCTGTCTTCTATTTTAGACAATTTAATACTCACTATAGTTAAGTGTGGTATTATTTTATTCTCTAGTGGCTTCATTTTGTAAATCTCATATACTCATTATAATCAGGAATTCCTTGAAAACTGCAAACACATAATTTATAATTTTTAATGTCCCCAAATACCTAAAATAACACAGGGCTCATAGTACATGCATAATAAATACTGATTCTCTTTGATGTGTTAACTCATTCTCAAAAACACTGAAGTAACCTTTAAAAACAGCTAAATAATGTGCTGTTTGCCAAGCGACCATAACAATAATCAATTATCTAAAAGTCCAACGTTTTATTAAATATGTTTATTATCACACTTTTTAAAAATAGCAACAGGAAAGCATGTCAACACAATCTCACACACACAACAAATATGTATATTCTTTTACACATACAAGGCTGCTCTAGGTGAGAAAGAGTTGAGGCAATTCAAGACACAGCTCACTGGACAGTAACGAGGGATAGTTAAGAAGTATTATTCAATTAACTTCAAATATCTAAAGTACCCAGAGAAAAAACATTAACTTTGTTTTTGTTAAATCTAAATAATGAATCAAAAACAAGTAAAAAACCTGGCAGACGCTGCCTTAAAACTAACATCATTATTAATGTTACTAGTAACATCAATATCATGTGTCTTCTGATAAAATGTGCTGATCAGAACACAATATTGCTACCATGGTATTCTTACAAAAAAAAAATGCATAACATAAGTTTAACTGTAAGGAAATATCAGATTAAACCAAATTGTGGGACATTCTACAAAACAACTGGACAGTATCCTTCAAAAGTGTTAAGGTTATGACAGACAGAAAAAGATTGAGGGATGGTTCCACATTAAAGGAAACTTAAGAGGCACAACAAGTTAATGCAATAAGTGATCCTGTATCAGAAAAAGAACATTAGTGGAAAAGTAGTGAAGCTTGAAAGGGACTACAGACTACATAATATAATTCCAGCCTACTCATTGTTAACTACTCATTTTTATAGCTGTAATGTAGTTATACACATAGTTAACAGAGAATCTAAATAAGGCTATATGAGAATTCTGTAAACTACTTTTGAATTTTTTAACATTATTCTCAAAGGAAAGTTTTTAATTTATTTATTTTTAGAGACACGGGAAGGGAGGGAAAAAGAGCGGGAGAGAACCATCAATGTGTGAAAGATGCAGTGATCAGTTGCCCCTCCCACACTGCCAACTGGAGGCCAGGCCTGCAACCCGGGCATATACCCTGACCTGAAATTGAACCAGTGACCTTTTGGTTCACAGTCCAGTGCTCGATCCCTCGAGCTACAACAGCCAAGGCAGAAAGTATTTTTTTGAAGGCCTGTTAGTGCCCACCCTCTGTGTTGGTGTGTGATGATGATACGCACAAAACTTCCTTATATAATCTAATGGAAAGAAGGCAGCATCAGATCTTACCTATTGTATTTCTTCCAGCAGATGTTTCAGATCCTGACAGGTTTACCAGCACGACACCTCCGATGCTACAAGAGTCACAGTCATTACTGATGAGTGAGATAATACATTCCTTAAAGCAGGGGTGTCAAACTCATTTTCTCCGGGGACCACATCAGCTTCGCAGTTGCCTTCAAAGGGCTGAATGTAATTTTAGGACTGTATAAATGTAACTACTGCTTAGCTAGGGGCAAGCAGCTCTACATTTGGCCCTTTGAAGGCAACCATGAGGCTGATGTGGCCCCTGGGGAAAATGAGTTTGATAACCCTGCCATAAAAGGACTAATCATAAAGATTATTTATAAGTGACCAAGGCTAATTTTGGGGAAAAATTGTCAAAGAATTCATGATTTAATTAATATCTAACAACAATGTCAGTATAGTATAAGTGCTGTAATATTAACCTATTTAATCCACACAAAATGCACAATATTACCTTCATGGAAATTATTATTGTTACTGCCATTCCAATTTTACACATGAGAAAACTAAGCACAAAGAGGAGGACTTGACCAAAATCACACGGCTGAGATCTAAGAAATCCTCTCAGGAAAATTTAAGGAAGTGCCATGGACACAGAACAGACTTGTGATTCAAACCTAACTCTAATAGCTGATACTAATCTCTCCATTTGAATCATTCTGCCACCTCCTCTGATTTGATTTTCTCTCACAGAAGCCATCGCTTTATCAAACCAACACATCTTTCTTGAGTACTATTGGTAGCAAAGGCCTGTGCTAGATCTATGGTGACACAAACCTTTGGGCCTTCAAGGGATTACAGTCTTGTAGGGAAGACGAGACAAACATACACAAAGTTAAATAAAAATAAAAGATTGAAATATAGTTATTGACAATATTGATGCTACACAGTAATACAAAATGGAGGACTGAGGCTGATACAATCAGAGAAGACTATATGTTAAGATTTCTAGAAGTGGGAAGGGTAAAAACCAGAACCTAAAACAAAAAAGGGAACTTGTTTTAAGAAAAGGAAATGGAAATTTGGGAGGTCATGAGCATTAAGTTGCCACATTAACTTAAATGTGAATGTCCCTACAATACTTAGTAAGTCTGCAGTCATATGCATGGGAACCAAAGCTGCCTAGGGCTCCTTCCCTCAGGTCACCCTCCCCAGGAGAGTTTAGGAAATTAGTCAAGGATGTGACACAGGGTTGAGTACATAATGTCTATTTAAAACTTTCTTTGCCTATACAGTGTATTATAAGTTATCCTCTATCACTATCAGAAAATTTTTAAACATCTTACTTTTAACAGAATAAACCAGCTATTACACTATATTTTTACCTTAAAATTACAGCCAATAGTTTAGAAAGAGTAAATCTATCTCCACTGTTACTTGGAAATACTGCAGCAAGGATTAAAGTAAAAAGTCCTATGGAGAAAAAAAGATGAAAAAGAATATATTAGCTTAAACACTGTCAAAATTACTTACTACCAATTTGATTATTTAAAGAAATTATGCATCTAACTTTTAAACTGAATTTGCCATTTTTAAATAACTATGAATAAGACTGCAGTTACCTAGGCACCTAGGCTGAGATGTTCAAACCATACATGAAAACAGCCTCAGTCTACACTAAACCATGTTTACTTCAACAATACGGATCGAGTACAGTTCTGTTTTTTTAAACTAAGAGAGATAAACTGAGCATTCAGAGTAACATTCTGATGTCATAATCAAGCTTGTATGCTAAAGTTATTTTTGCAGCTTCAAAGTCACTTTTTTTATCTTCTAGAACTGGAAGGTGATTCAAATTTAAAAATATCTTTCACAGGACAAATTATAGTTCTGAGATAAACAATTACATTTAGCCAAAAGGTGTAGAAAAAGATCTTCGGAAAGAATATGTGAAAGAACGGATAACTATAATTAATACAAAGTGCCAGCATATTGGTATAAAATATTATAAAGTATTTATTAAAAATATATATAGCACAAGGCTATGGCATAAGACTATAAAGATTAAGAAGTGGTTAAAATACACTAATCTAATGGGAACAAATGAAATAATTTATAACAAGATAGAAGTGTGTGTGTATGCACACACACACATATTAGAAAGAGACCTCAAGTCACACTGCAGATGCTGAAGACACATTCCTTACCAGAAGTCGAGGACAGAATATTAACGATAGCAACCTGTGTGTCTGAAAGCGCTTCCTGATACGACAAATTTGCCAAAAACCACTAAAGAAATGGAAAACAAAGTGAAACCTAATGAATGACATGTTTATATTTGCCATGACAATTTATAGTCTTCCTCCTCTTTCCCCCCTAACCACTGTTATCATGAGAGGTTTTAAAATCTGCTCTGTATTGAAAAATCACATGCCCAAAAAGAGGACAAACATTTATAAATGGACCTAAGATCTTTTCCCATAAAAAATTAACAATATTTGGTTAAAAATTAGCCTTCAGGTCTTTTCTAAAATGATTAAATTTAACATCAAATCAACTTTAAAATTTTCTTTATTCAAACACTGCTAGTACTCTATTAAGCTCATATAAATCAAATTTAAGTAGCGGCAGATTCTCAAACATTACAATATACACACTTAAACACAGCATGATGAGAAATGAACAAAATGATATCCTATTGGGATAGATGAAACTAGCTAGCTAGCTAGCTAGCTAGGTTGCTGGATAAAAGGCCAAATTTACTTTGGAAATTTAAAAATGTGAATTTACTGGCTAACTGATCATTTATCTGATTCTGTTTGGAGACACAATATAAACAGTTCTCACAACTTCAGATATAATAAAGGAAGTTTTCCAGCTATGACCATTTTTTTCTTCTTTTTTCCCTTTTGATCATCTAGGTTAAGATAGATGCTCTTATATTCCCAACCCGGTGCCTACTTTGATCTAGAGAATAAGAAATAAGACCTCTTTTAATGAAGCCTAGTATGTGTATGTGTGTTTGTCTATGTGTGTCTTGCATGTGTGTGTGTCCAAGGTTCATTCATTGTCACTGTTATCAGATATTCTAATGCATATTTCCACAATTCATCCATTTTTCTGTTCATGGACACTTTTTGACTATTTCAAACAATGCTGCTATGAACATTCTAACATATGCTTCCTGGGGCATATATATACACCCAGATGGCTGAGTCAATTGAGATAAATGAACTACTTGTCTATTTTTGGCATCTCTATTACTTAAACATACTACTGGATAATCATAGTCCACTGAAGAATGACTTGTCTCTGTTAAGAGAGGTATATCTCTTAATCTCTCTCAGAGCTTGTTAAGTGAGTAGCATAATTATTAACATTTACATTTCATTTCAATGAAGTAAAAATCATGAAACATGATTTCTGAGCACTGCTAAAAGGTAGCAGATAGATGAAAGTCTAGTAGTCTCCATTCAGTACATCAAGGCTAAAGTCAGAATAAAACTATGGCAAAGTTATTCTGATTCCACCTGTAGTCTTCTGACTGCCTAGATCAGTGATTTTCAACCAGTGTGCCTCAAGAATTTTTAAAATATGCAATACCTTTTTAGTCAAAGGTACTGACCTCTTTTCTGTTACAATGTCAAATTAAAAATAAAGACAACAGCAGCAGTCCATTGAGAATGAATCAAAATTATATCTATTTTTTGTCAGATCAACAAAAAATATATTTTTTGGTGTGACGCAGAAATTTAGTAATTAGCTTATGTGTACCATGAGATGAAAAACGTTGAAAATTGCTGCATTAGCCGATAGCCACATGGGCTGCTGAGCAACTAAAATATGTCTAATCTAAATAGAAATGTTTATAAGATGAAATTGAGAGGAATGGTGACAGGAGAGATACTTTTGGTCTCTCCCCTTGAAGTTCCAACAATTTGAACAGCTACAACTCAACAAAGGATTCCCTGCTCAACACACAAACACACCTGAGAAATTCATGCATTACAACATCTAAAGGTGGGCAAGTGGGGGCAAACTGGAGGGGTGAGAAGGAAGAAAAATCTGAGGTGAGCTAGGAACGCAGCTCGAGAAATGGGAACCCGCGGCAGGGCTCAGCCTAGAGAAGGGGAAACCCAACTGCGGCTGCCGCTCCCTTCAGCCGGCAGGGGCAGAGAGACTCGGTCACACTCTGCAGGAGCAGGAGTGCGCGCTGTGGCTGAACCCAGAGACCCGGCAATCCTTGTGGCTGCAGTTGTCAGACCGTCCAAATACAAGACAGGGAAACAACGCCACAGACCCTGGCTACCCAGTAGCCTCCCGGAGCTCATCTCCCCTTGCCCTTGGTGTCAGGTTGCAAAGCACATTATTTGCAAACCCAAGAACTGGTACTACAGAATCACTTTTTTTCCCTACGCAAAGGATCCTGTGACTGGTCCTGGGGTCAGGGCACAGAGGAAGTCCATGGAGGTCCAAGGTTACTATGACCAGAAAAGCAAAACAAAAAAGAAGGTGGCTGGGTTCCCCCAGCCCACACCACTTCCACACATCATTGCTACACTGCTGGCAGCATCTGGCTGCAGAGGACAGCACTGGGATTTCACAGATTTGGAGCCCTATCACCCACCACATTCCCCTGTGGGGTTGGACCCCTGGAACTGGAGTTACCAGAGCCAAAGAAATAAAACCATCTACATAGGCAACACCACCCCATGAAGGTCTGAATAACTAGAGAAGTGCAAGAAAGCTAAAAACTTTTGATTTGGTGCCACCTAATGGAAAATAATAGGAAGACCTCTTTGTATTAATTTGCTAGAGAAGTGCCACTCAAAACACAGATGCCTAGACAGAGAAGGAACGCATCAAATACCATGAATAACCAAGGTAGCAGGAAGCTCAGAAAGAAAATGAAAAAGAAAAACAAAATTAAAGACATAGAAATATATGATATAAATGACAGAGAATTTAAGATTGCAGTTCTAAGAAAACTCAATAAGATACAAAGAAAATACAAACAGGCAATTAAATGAGCTCAGAAAATAAATCAACAAATAAAATGAGTACTTTACCAAAAAGATTAAAACTTTAAAAGAATCAATCAAAAATTCTTGAGATGAAGAACTCAGTAAAAGAGGTCTAGTGAGCATTAACTAGTGAGCATAGGAAATACAGAGGACCAGATGGAGGAAAGGATTAGGAATATTAAAGACAAAAATCTAGAAATGATGCAAAGGGAAGAAGAGAGAGACTTGAGCATAAAAAAAAAAAGAACTCTGTGAGGATTATCTGATTGACTCCATCAGAAACAGCAATACAAGAATAATAGGCACACCAGAAGAAGAGAGAGAGAAGGGAAAGGAGAGACTACTCAAATGAACACTTGATGAGAACGTCCCACACCTATGGAAAGAAAGCGCTAGATCCTTAAATACAAGTAACAAACAGAATACCTAATTACCTCAACCTAAAATGTCTCCTCCAAGGTACATTGTATTAAAACTGTCAAAAGTTAAGGACAAAGACAGAATCCCCAAGGCAGCCAGAGAAAAGAAGAAAGTACCCTATGAAGGAACACTCAGTAGCTTATCACTGAACTTCCCAGCAGACACTCTGCAATCTAGAAGAGAATGGAATCAAATATTCAAACTACTGAGAGAGAGATATTACCAGCTAAGAATAATATATCCAACCAAGTTATCCTTTAGATATGAAGGAGAAATAAAGACTTTGCTAGACATACAGAAACTAAGGGAATTTATCACCAGACCTCCACTGTAGAAATACTCAAGGGGGTTATTCTACCTGAAACAAGGAGCAGAAGGTCACAACAGTATGAGCAAGATCACCAACAAACTTACAGCATAAACAGGGATAATCTGTGACAACAAAAACATAAAAGCCGAGGGGATAAAGGTCTGAATTTGAGGAGGATGGAGATCAGATACATTCAAAAGAAAAGAAACTGTATACATGAAACTTTCTTTTTCATAAACCTAATGGTACCACATACAACAAACCCAAAACAGAGATACATAACTTTTAAAACAGGAAGAAACAGAGAAAAGAAGTATGGAATACCACCAAACAAAAACAACAAAGGAAAAGAACCAATGGAGGCACAGAGCTATTAGAAAACAAAAGATAAAGTGGCTATAGGAAACCCTCATACATCAATTATTACCCTCAATGTAAATGAACTGAATTCACCAGTAAAGAATCACAGAGTAGCATATGGGATCAAAAATAAAACCCAACCAGATGCTGCCTTCAGGGGACATACCAAAGCTGCAAAGACAAAGTTAGACTCAAAGTGAAAAGATGGAAAATGATTCTCCAAGCAAATAACATCCACAGAAAAGCAGGTGTAGCCACACTTACAGATATCACACAAAATAGGTATCAAGATAACAAGGGTAACAACAGATAGACATTTTATAATGATAAAGGAGACAATATGTCAAGAGGACATAACCTTCTTAATGTATATGCACCCAATCAGGGAGCACCAAAATATAAAGCAACTACTAACAGAACTAAAGGGAGAAACACAAAAACACAATCATAGTTGGGGACCTTCATACTCCATTGACAGTTCTAGATAGATCATTAAAAAAAAAAACCAATAAAGAAATACTGGCCTTAAGTGACAGACACATTAGACCTAAAATGTAATTTTAGGACTGTATAAATGTTACTACCCTTAACAGTTAAGTGAGAGCTCGGCACTGCCGAAGGGTAGAAACAAGCTGCCAGGCCGGATAAAACAAGGTGGAGGGCCGGATTCAGCCCGCAGGCCTTGTGTTTGCCGCCTGTGCCTTAGACCAAATGGACATAATTGACGTTCACAGAGCCTTTCGTTCCAGAGCATCAGATTACACATTCTTCTCTAGTGCACATGGAACGTTCCCAAGGACAGTCATACGTTCAGTCAAAAAACTGGCCTCGACAAGTTCAAGGTGACAAGATGATTGAAATCATACCGAGCATATTTTCTCTGACCACGTGCTTTGAAATTAGAAATCAACTGGAAAAAGCAAGTAAAGAAACCCCAAAATATGTGGAGATGAAACAATATACTACTAAAAAATGACTGGGTCAGAGAAGAAATAAAAGGTGAGATCAAAAGATATGTAGAGACAAATAAGAATGACAATATTATATATCAAAACTTCCGACATGCAGTGAAAGCAGTAATAAGAGGGACGTTTATATCATTACAGGCCTATCTCGAAAAACAAAAGAAATTCGAAGTAAACAACCTAACATGCCATCTTAAAGAACTAGAAAATGAAAAACAAAAGCAACCCAAAGTCAAAAGAAAAAAAAAAATAGAGAAGAATTCAGTGAAATAGAGAACAAAAGGACTACATAAAAAAGTTAATACAAGAGCTGGTTCTTCGAAAAAAATCAATAAAATTGACAAACCCCTGGCTAGACTCACTAAGGAAAAAAGAAAAAAGACTCATAGAAACAAAATCAGAAATGAAAGAGGAGTACCACAGAGATCACAGAAGTACAAAGGATCACACCAGAATACTACGAAAGGGTATATACCACCAAATTCAATAACCTACAAGAAATGGTTAACTTCCTAGAAATATATAACCTTCCAAGACTGAATCATGAAGAACTGGAAACTCTAAATAGACCAATCGACACTGAGGAAATTGAAACAACCATCAAAATTCGCCCACCCTAAAAAAAAAAGACCAGGACCAGATGGCTTCACTAGTAAATTCTACCAAACATTCACTAAAGACTTGATATCTATCCTTCTTAAACTTCCAAAAAATTAAAGAGGCAATACTTCCTACCATACTTTATGAGGCCAAAATAATCCTGATACCAAAGCCTGACAAGGACAACAAAAAAGGAAAACTAAAGACCAATATCTCTACTGAACACAGGTGTAAAAATCCTAAACAAGATACTAGCAAATCAAATACAACAATACATTTAAAAAATAATATAACATGATCAAGGGGGTTCATTCCAGGGGCACAAGGATGGTTCAACATATGCAAATGGTTCAGTGTAATACACCACATTAACAAAACAAAGGATAAAAATAATATGATCTTATCAATAGATGCAGAAAAAGCATTTGATGAGATACAACATCCATTTATGTTTAAAACACTCAGTAAGATAGGAAAGTACCTCAAAATAATAAAGGCTACGTATGACAAACCCTCAGCCTATATCATATTCAATGGTGAAAAGCCGAAAGCTCCAAAATCAGGAACAAGACAAGATACCCACTCTCATCACTCTCACTCAGCATACTTTTGGAAATCCTAGCCAAGAGATACATCAGTCAGGCTAGAGAAAGAGAAAAAAGGTATCCAAATTGAGAATGAAGAAGTAAAAGTGTCACTCTTGCATATAACATAATTTTATATATAGAAAACCCTGAGGACTCCACCAAAAAACTATCAGAAACAAATACAATGAAGTTGCAGGACACAAAAATCAATGTACAAAAGTCCACTGCTTACCTATATACTGAAAATGACACTTCAGAAGAAGAAATGAAAAAAGAATCCTTTTGCAATTGCAACAAAAAGAATAAAAAACCTAGGAATACACTTAACAGAGGATGTGTAGGACTTACATACTGAAAACTACAAAGCATTATTAAGAGACGAAAAAGACACGCTGAAATGGAAAGACATTCCATGTTCCTGGATTAGAAGAGTCAACAGAGTTAGAATGAACACATTACCCAAAGCAATGCACAGATTTAATATAATCCCCACCAAAATTCCAATGCCATTTTTTAAATAAATAGAACAAAACATCAGCAGATTTGCATGGAACACAGAAGACCCCAAACAGCCAAAGCAATTCTGAGAAAAAAGAACAAAGCTGGAGCTCTCACACTACCTGACTTCAAATTATACTACAGAGTTACAATAATCAATACAGGGTAGTATTGGCAGATAAACAGATACACAGACCAATGGAACAGAACTGAGAGCTCACATGTATATGGCCAAATAATTTGTAACAAATGAGCCAAAATACACAATGAAGAAAAGAAAGCCTCTTCAATAAATGGTGCTGAGAAAATTGGAATGCCACATGCAAAAGAATTAAACTAGATTATAGTTTATCCCCATACATGGAAATTAATGGATCAAAGACCTAAATAAATGATCTGAAAGTATAAATTGCTAGAAGAAAACATGGGTACTAAACTTATGCACCTTGGTCAAAGGGAACATTTTACAGATTTGACCCCAGAGGCAAGGGAAGTAAAGGCAAAAATAAATGGGACTATATTAAATAAGAAGCTTCTGCACAGCAAAACAAACTGCCAATAAAACAAAAAGGCAACCAACCAAAGATAATATTTGCAAACTATAGCCCCTACACGAGGTTAATATCCAAAATATACAAAGAACTTATACAACTAAATACCAAATAGTCCAATTAAAAAACAGTCAAAGGACCTGAACAGACACTTCTCTCAAGAAGAGATAAAATGGCCAACAGATCTATGAAAAGATGTTCAACTTCAATAGTTATTAAGAAAATGCAAATCAACACTACAATGAGATACCACCTCACACCTGTTACAACGGCTATTATAAAAAAGACAGGTAATAACAAGTGTTGGAGAGGTTGTAAAGAGAAAGGAACCCTCCTTATTAACTGCTGTTAGGAATGTAAACTGGTACAATCATTATGAAAAACAGTATGGCAGCTCCTCAAAAAATAAGAATAGAGTTACCACATGACTCAGCAATCCCTCTTCTTGATTATCTACCTTAAAATCTCAAAAACATTTATTCACAAAGAGATACGTGTACCCCTATGCTCACTGCAGCATTATGCACAGTGGCTAAGGCATAGAGACAACCAAAGGGCCCTTCACAGAGGATTGGATAAAGAAGATATGGTACATATATATACTATGGAGTACCACTCAGCTATAAGAAAAGATGAAATACTGGCACTTACAACATGGATGGACCTTGAGTATATTATGCTAAGCAAAATAAGTCAGTCGGAGAAAGCTAAGAGGCACACAATTTCACTAATATGTGGGATATAAACTGAACTCATAGACACAGACAACCACCAAGTATGATGGTTACCAGAGAGAAGGCGACTTGAGGGAGTAAAAGGAAAAGAGGGCCAAATATGTGGTGAGAGAAGAAAATCTGACTGTGGGTGGCGAGTATACAATGCAATATCCAGATCATGTATCATAGAAACATACACTTGAAACTTATGTAATCTTATTAACCAATGTTGCCACAATAATAAAAAGTAGAAACTGAAATTGAAATTATTGAAATTAAATATAAATTGACACTAAAATAGAGGACAGGCTGACAGTGCCCAGAGGGGGGAGGGGAGGGAATTTCAGGGGACAATGGGAAGGGTTTACAGGAACAAATATAAAGGACACATGGACAAAAACTGGGGGGGTTGGAAATGGGAGGAAGGTGGGGAGGGATGGGTGGGGGGGCTGGAATGGGAGTAGGGATAGAAAAATGTACTTGAACAATGATTAAAATAAAATTAAATAAATAAATAAAATTAAATATAAATTGAAATGCTTGCAATTTTAGTACAAGAAAGAATAAATTCTCTCAATAATTTTTATATTAATATGTTGAATATTTTTATATGGTGGGTTAAATAAAAATATAGTATTAAAATTAACTTTCCGTGTTTCTTTTTTTAACTTGTCAACTAGAAAATTTAAAAATATATGTCAACTGCATTTGAGGCTGACATTATATTTCTATTGAACCATACTGCTCTAGGCCGCATCTAAGCTTATAACTTCATTAAGTAAGGTTTCCAAAAAAGCTATAGACTTGGACTATATTACTCTAACTTTCTACAGAAATGCCTTTACTAAAAACTATCATACTTCTGTGCTCTTGTAACTTATTTAAGGTTGATTTTTTTAAAAAAGACTTTTAAAGGTAGAAACAACCCTGCACATATCAACAAACAAATGGATAAACAAAATGTGGTATATACATGCAACAGAATATTAGTCATCCTTAAAAAGGAAGGAAACTCTGACACATGCTACAAGAACATTATGCTTAGTGAAATAAGCTAGTCACAAAAGAAAAAAAATACCATATGATTCCACACACACACACATGAGGTATGTAGGGAAGTCAAATTCATAGACACAGAAAGTAGAACGGTAGCTGTCAGGGGGTGGGGAGGTTGGAAAGGGGTGTTACAATTTAATGGGCATGGAGTTTGTTTCGTAAGACAAAAAAAATGTGCTGTAGGTGGATGGTGGTGATGGCTGCATAACAATGTTAATGTACTTAATGCCACTAAACTGTACACTTAAAAATGGTTAAGATGGTAAATTTTATGGTATGCATATTTTACCACAATGTTTTAAAAACCCTATTATCTGCACTTATCTATCTGTGACTGTGCTACATAGAATAGTGCCTCAGTATATTCTCTCGGGGTTCTGAATTAGGAAAAAGTTTACTTTATGCCAGGACTGGTACTCCCTTTTAATAGACAATAAGTTGTGTGACTCAGGAAGTTTTCCTTTTGCTTTCTTTCCAATTTGCCTAGAAATAAATTGTGTGCTCACCTGAAACAGCTTTCTTCCTTCAAGTCAAAATTCCTAATACAGTCATCCCATTCTATAGCCAGCTTCCTCCACAGGCCAACCCCCACCCCACCCGGACACATTACCCATTTAATCTGGCTCTTACCTTCTCCCACTTTTTTTAACTTTTACTATATAAACCTTTCTATTATGTTTCAGCTCAAGTTTCCTTTGAAAATTAGGTTATGTACAAATCCTAGTCTTGCTTTACACTCATTTAAATAAGCAAAAAGAAATCATAACAGTGAAATCAAAATATATGAGCCTTTAAATTAATTTTAATACATATATAATTATCATATTTCAATTCCAAAAGGTTTTTTGATTTGTATTGGTGAATATAATTAATCACTGTATCACTAAAAAAAAGGTCATTTGGACAGAGGATGGAGAAAAACAGGCAATGCAATACACATGAGAGGCAGATTGTGAAGTAAAAACCTTATAATCAGGCTAATAACATTGACATTGGCACTGCATTATTGAGTGTTTAAAAGTGCTCAGTGTAAATTTAAATCCTAAAGGCTCATACTAAACAAAATTGGATTAGGCTACTTATAATATATATATGTATGTATACATATTTTAAAATACATATATATATGTATACATATTTTTAAAATTCTAAACTTCAGAGATTTTACAAACTCTGACAAGTCTCTAATTCCAGCTTAACCCAAAATAATATTTTACTATATGATCATTCTTTATGAAATCTAAAGCACATTTTCAGTTTTTATATTAAAGTAAGAGAAGTTGTAGAATTACTAAAATTTCCATAAAAATTTTTACTATGAGTGCTTGCTAAAATATTTAACCATATTTACATGAATTTAATATGAAACTGTAAAACACTATTTGAAGAAATCAATATATACAGTAAACTCTTTCTGGATATTTACTAGCCCTTGCATATAGTGTAAATAACTCTTCATTACTCTGACCATGAGGCAAGGCCCAATTCTGAATAGATATAAGTAGCTGTAGTGTTAAAATATTTATTAAATTCTTTGAGGTATGACAAGCATTTATTAAGTTCAATACTCTAATTCCCCAATGATGCCAGGTAACAGAGTTTAAAGTCATGATTAAGCAATTTAAATATCTTACACTTCAATTGTATAGCCGGTATGTATACTGTCTTAAAATTCAAGTTCCAAACATATAATAAAAAGAAGACCTACCACAAAGCAGAAAAAAAAGCTAATTTTTGCTACTTGAGTTGCAGTAAGTTTCCCCACAGTTTTGAGTAAGGATTCTTGTTCTTTCACAGTAGGATATGACATGCGAGACAACTTAGCCTCCAACGCATGGCTTGATGGAAGCTGTCGAATCTCCATGATATTACTGAACCTTACACGAGACTTTTTGGGAGCTTAAGAGAAAAAGTATAGTACAAATTATTAAATGCTTCCCCTTGCATCCAACAGAAGTCACAAGTTTTAATTTACTGGTAAGTGCATATTCTTTAATCCATCCATGATCAGACTTGAAGAGTCAAAGAAAATCAGAGTCAGAGCATTATCTGGGCAGCTTGCTCATGCAAAACAGTAATGTTTTAATCTATAAGAATCTTTTAAAGGCTTAAGATAAGACCAATACTCAACCAAGATTTCTGCAACTGTTTCTATATACAACTGCCTGGTTCAGGATTATAGTATGATTATTATTTTAGCATTTTTAGTAAAACTTCGGATTCTTCCTCATAGACACTCGATTTACGAGAATTACTTTTCAGTCAAGCATGCATAAGATTCCTCTATAGGTCCATTCCTAGCAAGAGAACAGTATAGATAAATACTGTGCCTAATGTTGAGGCTGGTGCTCTTTACTCAATTCACAGAAGCAGCAAAATTCCTCTAGTTTACTATAAAGTTTCTTCATGTCATGGTCGAAGAGAATACTCTTTAAAAAATCTATATCTATATCTATATCTATATCTACCTATCTATATATCTATATCTATCTATATCTATATCTATATATGAAAGCATAGAGATTTCTGATATTTGTAAATTATTTCCATCTTCCAGTCAAACTTCTGGAAGACTACTGACCAAGCCAACACCACATGGAATAAAAGAACTGCCAGGTGATCTCAAAATCACTAAGTTTTGGGATAGCTTGAATAAAGCTAAGATTTCCACCCATTTCTAAGATATGAAATTCTAAGTTCTGCATACTTTTTTCAGTATCAATGCTTGTGTTCTCAGGTTTTTCACTGGGCAGATCATGAAATTTCACAGGAACATACAGAGGTTCACTCTGGAACAAAGAAGCAGAATAAAATATAAACAAAAATGTTATAGCTGATATATTGGCAAAAAATTAAGTGGATGGTATGTAGGCACAGATACTACCCAAAACATGGTTGTACACCCCCATGTTTATACAGTGTAATTTCCACAATATACATTTTCAAGACTTAAAAGTGAAAATCAAGTGATCCACAGAGACGATGACAGAAAAAAACTCAATTTAAAGCTTATAAATATAACAATACAGCATTGGTACATTGCAACACATCACATTTAAATGTCATAAAAGCTGACTTCTCTCTCAACTAACAGTTGACCTCCCATTCCTTTTCATTCATTATTTTAACAAATACATATTGAGTCCCACTATGCTGGGTGCTATTCTAGGTCCTGGGGATATAAAAGCACATAAAGACAAAGTCTCTGTCTTCAGCTATCATGTAGTCTGAAGGAAAAGGGAGACAAGGAACAGGTAATCACCTATATAACATGTACATATATATATTTGCCAAAATGATTCCTCTTTACTTAAGATTCAACTAAAACCAAAAATTCCTAAAGACTTTTATATGACTAATAGATAAGAAAACAATAGCTAGCACTTACCAATTCTTATTATGTACCAAGTACCAACTCCAGAGCAGTTAAACACACATTTCTCATTAGCCCTTGTAACAACTTTGTAAAATGGTGTTTTAAAGTAACTTTTCTAGAAGTTGAGATATAATAATCCATTGGTAGACAACAGAATTAAAGCTAGGTTTATTCTAAAGGTCTATATTTTTAAGTGGTTCTAAATTTCTCAACTGTTTTTGCAAATATTCTTCAGATGATCTACACTTAAGACACAATTCTCCAACTAGGCTGTTTCTTAAATTAACATAACATTGTGTTATATATCTTTAATGTCCCCTTTAAATCCTAGTATAGAACTCCACCAATGAGAAATATTCAGTAAATGAAGACATGACAGGACCTGGAAATAGAGTCTCTTTGTTACATTGAACTTTTCATTACACCATTTGGCCTAGAAAAACATGACATATCATCCTACCGACAGTAGCAAGAAACTACTAGAAGAGTAGTTAAAAGAGTAGGCCGCCATTTCAGCTGTGCCTTCTACAACGAAAGAGACAACTGATAATAATCTTGTTGATGCTTAAGATTCCAGAGAAAATAAATGACATTTTCTCCAAGCTTCACAAACTCTTCAAAGCACCTGGTAAACCTACCTGGCATAAAAAAGCAGTTCTAGAAGCCAAACAAACAAAAAACTGTATTGTCAATAAGGTCACCCGGCTAGTGCTTCATAAATTGGTATTAAATTTTAGAGTAACTTTTAAATTCTTTGAAGAATACTACATTTTGAAAAATACATTAAAAAGAGATGGTTTAGTGATGGCCCAAAAAGAATAGGTTTGGATATACTATCTCTCCAATAAGATTATAAATGCCCAAAATAAGTGAATATATTAATTACTTTATTTGCCTGTTGACTATCTGTCTCCTCCTTCCCAAACATATGCCTTCACACTCTAGAGCATAAGCTGATTTCTACAGTCAAAAGCAAGTGCTTAATACATATTAAGCACTCTTAAAAATTGATAGAATGAAAAAATCTGCTTTTATATTCTCAGTGTCAAGCAAATATATTTGTTTCTAAGTGATAATCATATAATAATAAACATTAAGTGACAGAATTGATAAGGAACAAAGGACAGTGGACTGTCCTTCACTGTTTTCACTCATCTATTTCCCTTCCCCTCACTCCCCCACGGTGGCTACTTTTCTGGCCCGAAGTAACCCTAAGGAAAGGGAGCACCAAACTAAAATAATCACAGAGGGCACCCAATATAGATATATAGATAGATAGATATACATGCATATTCTAACATAGCTGTGATGTTATCAAAAGCTATCAGTCCTTCCCACGGTGACTCAATTCCACATGCCCCATTGCTGACAAGAAAAGAAGTACTTACCAAAGAACTATTCATAGTTGTATCTGTTGTGCAAGCAGCGAAATAACCTTCAGCATCTGCAAACTATTGATAACAGGACAAAAAGTCAATTAAACTCATGTTTAAAGTAGGACCAGTGTTAGTCAAAGCTCAAAAGAATAGAATCAAAAATCCAGAGTGGATCTATAAGAATATAACTATTATTAATAATAATAGCAGCTAATTTCAAGTATTCAACCAAGCAAGGTAAGTATTATCTTCTTGATTTTAAAGAAATTGAGGTTGAGAGATTTCATCTAAGTGACACCATTAGGATTAAAACCCAAGTTAGTCTAACTTCAAAATATATGCCCCTTTCACAATACTATTGTAACATTTCGGATTAGTAGGGAAAAGAGAGAGAGAATGGAAAAAGGGATACAAGAGACAATTTTATATTCTTCAGTCTCAAAAATTCAGTTTCTATTTCTATTAGCATGTTACATCACTAAAAGAATATAATTTGATTGATTAGCCAAACACCTGAAACATGCCCTGAAATATGCTATTTTCACTTTAATATATAAAACTGGAAAGATTTTGCTTCTACAATCAACTTGACACCAATTAGAGGACACTCGTCCAGTCTGCGAAAGATCAGAGATCCAGGTATTCTCCTCATTCCTTGCTTTCATCATCTTCTCCACACCAATTTGAACTTCGGCCAGTTCAAAAACTTTTAATAACTTAAAGAATGTCACGGGGCAAGAAAAAGGAGACTATGTACCTATGATTTCTTACAAGATATTCTGATACCAAGGTGATTAAAAGACTACATTTAAAATTTTGGAGAAAAGTAGATTTTTCTTGTAACATGCTATATTCACTCACTTAAGCAAAGCACTTAAAATTGAGCTACCCTTCAAGAAACTAATACATCTTTAAACTTTGAAAAAATATAACCTCTCTTCAACAAACACTTAAAATTTCAAACTCACAAAAGCAGCATGCTTTCCCCGAAACCCTCGTGTGCACTGCTGTCTCCACGGCTTCCAAATGACAAAGCCCAAAAGGTACAGGACAAACATAGACGCTTTTGCAAAGGTGCTGAAGAACGGCTTGTTGTACTGAGTGAAAACATACTGTAGGGAGAAAGTCACATAAACCATGAGATGGCTGTGCACCTCTTACTTACCTCCAACAAAACAAGGTCGTTAGATGATTTTTAACTCTAGAAGTTCATTTGGAAAGGGAAGCTCTAAAGGGACTATAAAATATTTTAGATTCATTTCTGAACATTGTATTTGCTTTGCATAAAATGGATAATATACCCAAACAAAGCAGGGAACAACTTGCAAAAGGAGTTCTCTTCAACATTCATTGAAAACTTACTATGCAACAGTATTTACACTAGGGGCTAAAGAAAAAACAGCTTTCCCGGAAGGAGATACGTACATGGAGAGTACAGCACATAATGTTCTAAATACCATGATACGGGTATGGAGGGTGCCATGGAAATACCAAAGGGAGACAGACTATTTTGAAGATTATGGAGATAACGAAATTTTAAGAGAAGCTATTTTTTAGCTGTTTGACCAGTTAGCCCAAACAGAGTAAAAGGTAATGAAACAGTATGTTGTATGAAGAAAACTGCATGAAATTTAATATAATTAGGAAATTGCACAAAACTGGAAATTGGTATGAACTCATGATTTTTTCTTTCCTGAAAAAAAAAACAAAAATTCTGCCCTGGCTGGTATAGTTCAGTGGATTGAAAGCTGGCCTGCAAACCAAATGGTTGCTGATTCAATTCTCAGTCAGGGTACATGCCTGGGTTGCAGGCCAGGTCCCCAGTAGCAGGTGCGTGAGAGGCAACCACACATTGATGTTTCTCTCCCTCTCCTTCTCCTTCCCTTCCTCTGTCTAAAAATAAAGAAATAAAATCTTTAAAAGTTTTTCCTAGTTATATGTACTGAAAGGCCCCCCAAACTGACAACCTTGGAGTAATGAGCACCTCTAGAATCCATATAGTAATCTGAACCATTTTGCATATAAGAAACCATGGGTTATTGAAGAAATGAGCACATCCAACCACGAGATAGAAAATGTACCAGATAAGCCTGGGGTATCTTGTGCCAGAAAGCAAATGGGATGTTAAAGACAGGACAGTTTAAGCATCAAAAGAAATAACTACAATTGTTTGAAACCTCAGCTATATAAAAATCCATGAATTTATAATGATACTCAAAAAAACCCTCAATGGTTACTACTGAAAGTTTAGTAGGCAACATTACTCAAATAAATAGAAGAAAAGAATCAAGATGTATATAACCTTTCCTATATTAACCATGTTTTAGGATAACCAAAGAGTAGTTGTGGAAAAAATCTCCTTATAGAATTCCTTTCCAGCTAAAGAATGACCATCAGAAAAATCACCACGTTACCACTCCTAATGAAATACTCTATCTGGGCAATGACCACAAGGGTATTCAACTATTACCTACAGGTTGGTAAGGAAATTTATAGTTGTCAAATTGGCATCACCCAAAGTAAGCTTGCAGCTGTTATGTGCCTCATGTTGTGATATGAAAGGAAGTGTCCAGTTGACCATCAAGGCTACTTTTTCCTAATACTGAAACTGAATCAAATTAAGACTGTATTTCTAGCTACCATTTTACAGTCAAACCTTGGTTCTCAAACATCTCCCATTTCTAACACTTTGGTTCTTGACCAAGTTGTTCATGGAAAAAATGTCTTGTGTATTGGATAAAACTTCAGTTCTTGACCTGACAACACTTATAGACTGATATAGGAGAACCTCGGTTCTTAAACTTAATTTGTTCAATTTGTAAGTGACAAGGTAGAAAAACAAGAAAGGGAGGATACTCCTATTTCACTAATCAAGGAAATGCTTGGGAAACGGAGAGAAATGCAAAGTTTTATTGAGAAATATCACCCTGACAAGGAAATAGCAAACCATGACATAAAATTTTTGAATGACAATGCAATGTTTTACTTCAGGCAAGTGTTAAACCTCTAAGTGGAACGTAATCAACAAAACAAACAAGCAAGCAAAATACAACCAGAGACATTGAGATGAAGAATAAACTGACAGTGATCAGAGAGGAGAGGTGAAAGGGATAATGGGGGGAGGGGGGTCACCAAGAAACATGTATGACGGACACAGGGACAAAGCCAGAAGGGGTCAGTCTGAGGGTGGGAGATGGGGGTGGGTGCGGGGAGGGGGCGTGGTAGGGTGAAAATGGGGATAATTGTACTTGAACAACAATAAAAAAAACACAGGCAAGAACAATCACTGGATAGGTTTTTAGTGAGGCAGAGCAGCTCAGTGAGCCCAAAGCAAGTTCTAGAACAAAGAAACAAAAAAAGAGAGAGAACCCCAGAAAACCAGCTATCTGACACTCTATGCAAGGGCCTCCTCTTCTACACAATAAAGCCTTCCACTCCTCCCCTTACCCCACATTCAGTCATCAATAGCTGTCACCATCAAAGGCAAGTTCCAGTGTGCACATAAACTTTCACTTCTTACTGAACATTCCATTTCTTATTTGTTAAATGTTCACTTATATTTCATGTCCTTTTTGTTTTTAAGGAGTTTATTTATAGATTAAACAGTATATTTGATGGGTATTGTATATAAGAAAGGTTAAAACAGAATCATTTGGAGGTCTGGAACAGATTAATTCATACATTATTTGTAATGGAAAAAATGATTCAGTTTTTGAAAAAATTGCTTCTCAGTCAGCCTTTTGGAATGAATTAAGTTCAAGAACTAAGGTTCTACTGTACAAGAAATAAAAGAGAAAAGTGATTAAGTAAAATGACACTCCAAGGAAGCAATCAGTCAAATCCAGAATGTGTGTGCTAGGGACTAAATGTTTGCGTTCCCCCCAAATTCATATGTTCAAATCCCAAGTAACCTTCATTGTAGTGGTATTAGGAGGTGGGGCCTGTAGGTAAAGGCCTCATGAAAAAGACTAGTGCCACATAAAAGAGAATCCCGTTTCCCACCCCTTCCACCTTGTGAGGAGAAAGCTGCCATCTAAGAGCTAGCAAGAGGCTCTACACCAGACACAGGATCAGCCTGTGCCTTGATCTGGGACTTTTCAGCCTCCAGAATTGTGAGAAATAAATGTTATTTGAGCCACCCAGTCTATCGTAGTCTTGCTGAAGCACCTCAAATAGATTAAGACAGTGTGGTCTATCCCACAAGAAAAATGATATCATTTCTCTAACAAATCAATGGCATAAAAGTGAGGGGGGGCAGGGCAGGGGAATAATAAAAGTGACTTAAAACTTATAACAAGTGGCCCTGGCTGGTGTGGCTCAGTGGACTGACTGCTGACCTGAGGACCAAAGGGTCATTGATTCAGTTCCCAGTCAAGGCACATGCCTGGGCTACAGGCCAGGTCCCCAGGTGAGGGCAGACAAGAGGCAACCACACATTGATGTTTCTCTCCCTCTCTTTCTCCCTCCATTCCCCTCTCTCTAAAAATAAATAAACAAAGTCTTTTTAAAAAGTTATAACAAATGATCTTTTTTAGATCTTAAACTAAAGATATCCTTAACACAATCAAGGAAATTTAAGTATGGACTAGATACCCATATTTAAGAAATTATAATTAATTTTGTTAGGTATGCTAATGGATGATTATATTTTAAAAAATTAAAAGTCCTTTTCAGTTTGAGATGAATATGAAGAAATTTTTTACATGAAATTACAGCTAGCTAGAATTTGCTTTCAAATACTCCAGGAAAAAAATGGGGAAGGGTTAATAAGATTGGCAAAATTGATAATTGTTGTAAGTGATGAGCAAATAAAAATTCATTATACTACTCTCTCTACTTTGTATATAGTATATATTTTCCATAATGGAAAGGTTGATTTTTTTTTGAAATATACAATTAATCTCAAAAGTTTGATAAGTATATTTGGCTGGAGAATTAGACACATTACATATGCTATTGGATAATGAAATTATAAAATATCCTCTGAATAACAGATTTTACTTTTTAAAAAAATAGGGACAAGTTTTTTTTTCTTTGCTGTCAGCATTTTTCTGTCAGCATTAAAGAGATTTATTTTTATTTACACCACAGAATATAAATCTAAAAAAAAGGTTATAGAAGTGTGAAAATTTACAAAAGAGTTAAAAATAAATGGCCTGTTACCCTGGCTGGTGTGGCTCAGTGGACTGAGCGCTGGCCTGCAAACCCAAAAATAAATGGTCTGTTGTATTCCAGAGCCTAATTCCAAAAGGACTAAATATTTATTTCTGCATTGGTACAATGTCAATGCCAACTGTTTACTTAGCTATGCTATGAGATGACCAGCAGTACAAACTGCTTCTTTTGACAATTAAGGCCATTTTATAAATGCTAGTTTACTTTTACATATTATCCCTAAGTTTAAATGCAGTAATTTATGAACTTAAAAGTGCTTTTCTTTTTATAGGAATCATTAAACAAAAAGAAAAAGGTAACTACAGAAGTAGAAAGAAAAACTGAGTTGTTAATTCAAAATACCACAATACGTCATCAACAAAGACAACAGAAAATTTAATTAAAGGCATTCACTGTACTTTTACAATAATGTTTGAGTCAGTGCACAAAAAAATGTGTACGCAATCATGCATGCGCACAACAGTGACCTGTACATGAACACTCTGGTCACTTTTACTCTTTGTCCAAAAGAATTCTTACTCTCTACTAAATGGACAAATGGTTTTGCAGCCTAGATGGCTGTTCTTCTAGAAAATAGTATTTATAGAGAATGAAACTGAATTTAGGAAAAAAAGAAAAAACAGGAACATCTCCCAATATAAAGAAAATATGTATATACTTTCTAAATAACTACCTCTAAAAGGTTCAAGAAAACTGTTTGAAACAACAAGCAATATCCTTTCAGTTTCAACAAATTGACACTAATCCAGTATCAAAGAAAACATAAATAATTCAACAATATTCAAAATACTGCTTTAAGTAACCATGAGAAACAGTAGTAACTAGAGATACTATAGATTAATAGGAATATTATTATTACAGTGCAACATCATTCCAAGCCAAGGGCTACATACCGAAGTAAGTTCTGAGGATGCGACCCATATCACATCAACAAGCAGGAGAATAACAATCCCAAGAGCCATTCGCCTGCGCTGAGTGAACCCACTGCTCTGGGAGTTCATTCGGTTCATGATAAATACACACACCATTTGCAGTCTGTTTTTTAGAAAATACAGAGAAGATTTTAAAAATCACCATAAAAATGAGAAAATTAGTATAACAGAGATATCTGACATTTGTTAGCTAATTAGCAAACACATTAGGTTTGAAAGTCACACAGAATTTACCTTGTTTTAAAGGCCTTTCTGAGATCGTCAAGGGTAATGCCTGAAAACTTGGCAGATCTGTGTCTAAACGGAGGTGAAGAACTCAATGAACCTAATTGGAGGTGAAGAGCTTAAAATAAGATTCATCACATCTTTTTTACTCATCTTAACAATACTAAAGCGTGTTAAGCATAACTGACAGTACTCTCTAGACTTCAAATTACATTCAGTGAAGTACACGGTACAGAGGGGGGAAAAGCAATATTCCACAAACTGCATATATAAAACTAACTAACTACTGGAACATACTGAACTCCATTCGCCTCTCTCCCCGGAGGGACCCATCCCCCCCCCCCCGCCCCCACGCCGCAGTGTCTAGACACGCGGCTATTTCTAAGCGTCTTTTCTGTCCCTGATCTCAAGTGGGGTTCGACAGAGAGGAAGTAATTTGCTCTGAGTCTTGGGGGCACGTTTTCGATCACTTACGTGGCAAAGGGAAAAGATCCTCCACCCTCCTCCACCCACCCCTGTCACTAACCATATCTAGATATTTTAGATCGAAATCGCAATTCACGAGAGCAGTGAGGAAACAGCTGTTAAAGGGAATCCTCCTCCTTTTTTGGAGGAAAAAACTGTGAAGCCAGGGACGCCTCCCCGGGGAGTGAGTTAAAGTCCTGAAGCATCGGTGCACGAGTACTTCTTCAACTGCCAGAGTCTGGACCGGACTCGCAGCCCCCCAGTCAGCTTCCCCCACACTCCGCCCCTACAGACCGTTACCATTTCGGTCTAGGTACCGTGGTTGTCACCAAGGGCTGGGGGTGGGGCTGTTTGTGGCCACTCCGTCCCACCCAGTTTTGGCTCCGGTTGATTTCAGGGCCCTTCTCTGCCTACGTACCTGGCCTTCCTGCCCCGCGATGGCTTCGTGGTGGCACCATGAGCAGACCTGGCTGGCCCTGCCGCCTCACAGCGCCACGGCCGCGGCCTCGGACTCAGAGAGCTGTTGTGGAGCCTGACATTGTGCTGCCCTGGAGGCCCAGCCCCTGAAGCCACAGTGCCCTTCTGGGCGAGGCTGCCAACGGCACCCAGCTCCACTCAGCCCAGGAGGGCAGCAGCCAGTGAGGGGAGGGAACCACCGCGGCAATGGCCCCGGAAGCCCGAAGCTGGACCCTGGAGCCGGACCCGGAGCCGGACCCTGGAGCCGGCCCCACCCCCTGCAGGCCTGCCAGCCCCACGGCCCGCCCCCCGGCCCGATGGCCACGGCGCAAGGGTTACGTCACCGCGACACCCAGGCAGACCTCTGGGGGTGTGGCTCCTGGGTGGTTGGGCTTCTCTGCCAGCTCCGAGAACAGAGCGAGGAGACACAGCGATGATGATGATGACGGAGGTGCTGGGGAGGAGCGGAGTTAACAAGAAATAGAGCAAGGCTTGGTGGAAGAAAGACGGAAGCAAGAGGGCCAGGGTGGCTGGGCGGAGCTTAGGACACAGGAAGTGGCTGAGATGCCTGATGACCATGCACTAGAACAAGAGGTAGCAACTATATTTCTTACAAAGTTCTGCCGCGAAACTCCATATCCCTTTCTTTCAGGAGGACCAAAATGCAAAGTGGCTTGGGAGATTTTTACTTTCTGGAACCTTTTGTATTGTGAACTAGATCCCAGCTCTTGGGGTAAGAAGCTGCATTCCTGTAAATCAAGCTCCTTCACCTCCCTGGCCCACAGTTTTCTTATCTGAGAAGTGAGTGTAATGATAATACCTGACTCATCTATTTTTTTTGTATGTATGCCAAGATTACATGTGTACAAGTGTGAATAATTCATGGCACATAGTAAGAACTCCACAAATGATAGGAATTATTAAACTATAGATTTTTCTTAACCAACTTTTGAATATCCCATAAGAAAAACGCTTGGCCAATGTCCTGATTTGTATTTAGAAAACAAATACGAGATAAGAAGGTCCAGTAACTTAACCATTTGTAACATCTTTGTAAGATGATGGGAAGAAATTAAGTTTTCTTAAAGTGCATTTCTTACCTTTGAAATCTTGTTTTTCTGAAATTAAATACACATTCAAATGACAAAACCATACCAATGGACCCATACCAATTTTTTGTGTTGACCCAAGAAATTATCAGCATAAAGCATCGCTAATAAATCATTCAGAAGTCAATCATGCAGAGAGAAAAATCTAAACCATCTACTTGAAATTACTACTTAGAGAAAATTGGTTGTATGACATTAATCGAATTATTTCAGCATCTGCTTTTTTTTTTTTCATTAACTTTAAGGAGTCAGGCTCATAATACACATATGCTTAAAATTATTTTACTACATGTATAATATGTAAACTGAAAAAATAATAGCATTATGAATAACCCAGTATCTAACAGGGACACTGAGTTCAAATTTTTAATCTGACCACTTTTTTATGTACCCTTAAGTTTATTATTCTCTCTACTGTGCCTCAATTCCCCATAAATAAATATGCTGATACTGTTATTCTTAAATAATGCAAATAATATTACTTTGAAATGTATATAAATATTAATTAGCAATATCGCCACCTATTTCCAGAGCATCTACTATAGGACAACGCAGCAACATTCTTGTGATGAATAAGGTAATTCTAGACTGTCTTCAAGTAGTCTCTAATTCTAAATTCATTTTCTATTAACATTTTTTCCCAGCACACTCTTGAGGGAAATTCCACTGGACTACTCTGACAATGGGACTTTATGTGATTTCTGTGCTGTGACACCATTGTATCCTTAGGCGTTCCTTTCTTTTGTCCCCATATAGTTTGCCCAAGATTAAGTCCTCAGTAACTTTAAGGTCTTTAAAAACTGCTTTCTGATCTGATAACTTTTACTCATTTTTATGTGAATGTCTTATCTTTACCTTTTTCACCCTACCAAATCCCAACTGTCTACAAATATAAGTTCCACAAGAGCAAAGACTTTTGCCTATATTATTCTCCATTGTATCCTTAGCATCTAGAATAGTGCTGGCAGTCAATATTTGTTGAATGAACTTGAACATCCTGTTGTCTCTTAACTTTTTAAAACCTAAGTCCTTTCCCATGTCTTTATTTCTGTCAGCTAGTATCACTATTTTCCTAGTCTCACAAACTTAGAAGTTTGATCTTTCATTTTCATTAATTTTCTTTTTACTCTTCAAAGTCAATTACTCATCAAGTCCTTTTGAAGTCCCTCAATAGTAGACCCTTAAGATCCATCATGTATGAAGTCTAACACCTTAAAAAAATCCCCTGAAATATAGAGAATATAATTTTCCCAGTAAAGTACATATGCCACAATATGAATATAACAGCATGGTTGTATGTGTGTACAGAACAGTCACTAAGTACTCTCCTGTACACCAAGGTCAAAGACTACATTTCAAATTCAAGCCCTTGTAAAATTATAAATGACTATGTCATGAGGCAGGTTGGAGAAGCAAAATATCCACAGAGATTTGAATAAAAGTTCTAAATTTCTATAAAACAGGCATTCCAAGATAGTGCTTGATTGATAGTCACTCGTAGCCATGCCCCTGAGGGCATGGGCCCCGAGTCCTGAGGGCATGATCTCTTCTGGTAAGAATATTTACTGAAGAGTTCAGGAAACAGGTGTATCTGAGCTGGACAGAATGTGTAGGATTTTGATAGAGACAAGGGAGAGGAATGATAATTTTTTAAGAGAATAAGAGTATGAGTGCAGGGGTAAAAAATTCTTTTTTTCTTTTTCTCTTTTTAGCCTCCTAGGTTCCTTGGTAGGGGCCCAATAAAATTAGGCAGATAACAAGAGAAAAACAATTTATTAACATGTAGAGTGCACATCATAGTGGAGAAACTGAAAAGAAGAAAAACTCAAATGAGTGGTTAGAACTTGGGCATATACAGCATATTAACAAAACAACAATAATTGGTAGAGAGGTGATAAAGAAAAGAATTTTGGACTTTGAAGAGCTGCAAACCATGGACAAGTAATACATGAATGAGAGTAATGCAATAAGGATTGTTTGTGCAGGTTCTTGGCTTTCCATCTCCTTCATGGTCATAAAATTTCCCTTAGAGAGGGGATTTATGACAGCCCTCATTTTTCAGAAGTTGCTGCTTCTAGTCAGCTTAGGGAAGGTCCAGGAAGCCTTCTTTCTGCATCTATTGATTCTCAATTGTCTCCAGCTCAAAACAGAGGCAAATGAGGGTGGTTTGCCAAAGTGGGTATTTTGGGGTGGCATATTCTGGTCTCCTACGTAAGCAAGAGAAAAGGGTGTGTCAGATGGCAAGTTATAAAACTGATTTGGCAGAGCACAGAATGTATGTAGTGAAGCAATGGGAAATAAAACAAAATAGATGAATTCTGGGGGAGGTTGTAGCATGCTCTGAAAAATAGGTCAGGGAGTTTGGACTTTAATTTGTGAGAAGAGCCTAAGAACTTTTAAATGAGAGAAATATTGTTAGTAAATGAGAAATTATTGAGTGTCCAATAGATGTCCACCGGCATAATGGTATTCTCAGGGCACTGCATAAGACATGGGGCCTGCCTTCAAAGAAATCATGGTATAGACAGAATTGATGATATAATTAGGGTAGGTATGTGCTAAGCTAGAAGATACTGAATCTACATGTACTTCTCTAGTATCCTCTTAGCATGCTGAACCATGCTGGATACCAAACTGATACTCATTTTGACATGTTCTCACTTGAATATCACTTCCATTTGATCTTATTGTCAAAGGTGTAAATGACAAGAAACTAGATAAGAAAATAAAAGCCCCATCCAGTTGATCCTGAGGAATTTCAAATGGCACTGTTCATGCCTGTGCTGTGCCTTCAACAAGCTGACCAGCTTCCTGTCAGCGGAATGACCATTTCAGCAGGCTAGAGCATGGTAAAGAGCTCATTGACAACCTAAGCCACTTCCCAACAGGGTCTAGACCTCCTCAGATTCTCACTTGCTCTCTTATCTCCTATCTTTGGCTTGTGCTCTACTCCTGACACTTGATACCTGACATCTCTCATCCAGTGCAATCTGGGTTCTTCCCTCTCTTATTTGCAGCCAACACCTAAGCTCACACCTGCTGCCAGTCACTAAGCAAATAAACCAGCCTGAGCCTCATAGTCCCTGGAATGCTACCTCAGCCCACGTGGCCCATGTATAGCTAAGGTTGCCTCAAGTCCCAAGTGAGAAAATTTAAAAAAAAAAAAACTGACTGAGGTTTGGTATGTATAATGAGGTGTTGGATGTGACTCTTTCTATTGTCTCCTGCATTGAGCACAGGCCCCCAAACACAGAACAAACAATATATAGCAAGACTGTAACTGAGTAAGAAAATCTTGATCCTCAGAAAAGAGGAACAAATCTAAGTAAAACAATGTATTGGTCTCTTCCCAGTCATCTCAGCTTCGCTAAAGACTAGAAGTGAGAAGGTAACAAATAAAAAACTGCTTCCTTTGAGAATTCTGTAAGAAATTGAAAACAAGCAATATTCTAAAAGAACTCAACACAAAACGTAAAATAAAAACCAAACAACCCTGATGTCATCAAGGGCATCAGTGGAGTTGCTTAGCAGCACAACAAATGCTGTGAGGTGGAAGTCCTTTATGGGGCCTGAAAATAAAGTGGCTTCCCCCAGCAAGGGAAGGCTTATGTTCATGTACACACATGTTCATAGCAGCACTACTCACAATGGCAAAACAGGAAAACCACCTGTCATAGGCCATTCAAGTTACTATAACAAAATACCTCAGCCTATGGGGACTTCCAGCCAAGATGGAGGCATAGGTACATACACTGTGCCTCCTCGCACAAACAAAAGAAGGACAACATCAAATTTAAAAACAAAACACAACCAGAACTGCCAGAAAATCAAACTGCATGGAGGTCTGACAGCCAAGGAGTAAAAGAAGAAACATTCATTCAAACAGGGAGGAGGGGTGTAGATGGGTGGAGAGAATGCATGGCAAGGCAGCTGCTGGTGGACCAGGCAGTCCCATATTCACATGCAGATAAATTGGGAGGAAAAACTGGAGAGTGAGACAGACCACACAACCCAGGGTTCCAGCATGGGGAATTAAAGACAAAAACTTTGACTGAAAAAACCTGTGGGGATTATGGTGGCAGAAGAAACTCCCAGCCTCACAGGACAGTTCGTTGGAGAGATCCACAGGGTCCTAGACTATACATACACAAACCCACCCACCTGGGAATCAGCACAAGAAGGGCCCAATTTGCTTGTGGGTAGTGGGGGAAGTGACTGAAAGCTGGCCAAGAGCTGAGCAAGCGGCATTGTTCCCTCTCAGACCCCTACCCACAGACAGCGCCATGATGCAGTGAAGTGAGTTGTCCCACCCTGGAGAATACCTAAGGCTCTGCCACTTACAACATAAGTGCGCCCAGACAAAGACATATGGCCCAAATGAAAGAAGAGATCAAAGTTCTAAACACAAAACTAAGCAATGAAGAGATAGCCAACCTATCAGATGCACAGTTCCAAACACTGGTAATCAGGATGCTCACAGAAATGGTTGAGTATGGTCACAAAATTGAGGAAAAAGTGAAGGCTATGCAAAGTGAAATAAAGGAAAAGGTACAGGGAACCAACAGTGATGGGAAGGAAACCAGGATTCAAATCAGTGGTTTGGACCAGAAGGAAGAAATAAACATTCAATCAGAACAGAATGAAGAAACAAGAATCCAAAAAAATGAGGAGAGGCTGAGGAACTTCTGGGACAACTTTAAATGTTCCAACATCCAAATCATAGGGAGGCCAGAAGGAGAAGAGGAAGAGCAAGAAATTGAAAACTTATTTGAAAACATAATGAAGGAGAACTTCCCTAATCTGGCAAAAGAAATAGACTTCCAGGAGGTCCAGGAAGCTCAGAGAGTCCCAAAAACGTTGGACCCAAGGAAGTACACATTGAGATACATCATCATTACATTACCCAAGATTAAAGATAGGGAGAGAATCTTAAAAGCAGCAAGAGAAATGGAGGCAGTGACCTACAAAGGAGTTCCCATAAGACTGTCAGTTGATTATTCAAAAGAAACCTTACAGGCAAGAAGGGGCTGGAAAGAAGTATTCCAAGTCATGAAAGGCAAAGACCTACATCCAAGATTACTCTCTCCAGCAAAGCTTTCATTTAGAGTGGAAGGGCAGATAAAGTGTTTCCCAAATAAGGTCAAGTTAAAGGATGTCATCACCACCAAGCCCTTATTATATGAAATGTTAAAGGGACTTACCTAAGAAAAAGATGATCAAAATTATGAACAGTAAAATAACAACAAACTGACAACTATCAACAACTGAACCTAAACAAAAACAAACTAAGCAAGCAACTGGAGCAGGAAGAGAATCAGAGAAATGGATGTCACCTGGAGGGTTATCAGTGGGAAGGGGGAGGGGGGAGAATGGGGGAAAAGGTACAGGGAATAAGAAGCACACATGGTAGGTATAAAATAGACAGGGAGAGTTTAGGTTTTTCCTCCAGTTTTTCCTCCCAATTTATCTGCATGTGAATATGGGACTGCCTGGTCCACCAGCAGCTGCCTTGCCCACCAGCAGCTGCCTTGCCATGCATTCTCTCCACCCATCTACACCCCTCCTCCCTGTCTGAATGAATGTTTCTTCTTTTACTCCTTGGCTGTCAGACTTCCATACAGTTTGATTTTCTGGCAGTTCTGGTTGTGTTTTGTTTTTAAATTTGATGTTGTCCTTCTTTTGTTTGTGCAAAGAGGCACAATGTATGTACCTATGCCTCCATCTTGGCCAGACCTCTCCTCATTTTAATTTGCCTGGTTTATTCCCAAGAGTATTTGGTGGATATAGGGAACAACCATGTCACCTCTCTGCTTTACTTCTAACCAATTGAGAAGTGGCTCTATTGAAGGGGACTTCCTTCTGTGGCTGGTGTTACATTTCTAAGAAATATCAAGATAAGTCTGGGATCTTTGCTTCAGGTAAAACTTCAAGGGCTTTGTTTTGCTCCTGGAGCTCACAAAAAGACTTGTTAACAAGTGAAGTTTATTCATGATATAATATTTTTTAATATTTAAGATTACCATTTCTACACAGAGGACATCCTTTAGAAGGCATTGTAATACAGGTTTGTACAAATGTGTGTATACATATTGTTCACTATTCTAAATAGTTTACACCTAAAGTATATGACACTGTAATTCCTAGTAATTTTGAAGAACAAAATGTTATAAAACTATAATGCAAAACACATTTCAATATTATGTCTACAAAGGTATTGATTCCGAACATAGGCCTTTTTGTGACAATTGATCAAAAAGTATTTATTGGTTCTCTCTTATATGACCAGAGCCGCACAATGTGGGGATATGTTCATTGACTCTGCAAATATTTATTGAGTACCTACTACATTGGGTCTTTCACTGAAGACACTGGCCCATCTTAGAATGACCTTAACTTCAAGACAGTAGAGATATAGCAATAAACAAAACAAATAAGGCCCTTATATTTTGGAGCTTATTTTCTAGAGGGAGGAGGTAGGCAATGAATAAGCAAACAGATATATAAATAAGTAAATACAGATTGTGATAAATGCTCTGAAAGAAATAAACATGGAGATGCTATAGTCACTAGGAGAGACCAGTTTTCAGTGGATCTGTTGGAGAAGGCCTCTCTAAGGAGGTCACTTGTTTTGAAGACTGAGGAGCCAGTAATGTGAACAGCTGTGGGGAGAGTAACCCAATGGAGCAAATAACAGGTGAATTTAAAAAAGAAGACCAGGTGTGGCTAAAGCCTTGACAGGCAAGAAGTACTGAACAGAAGTGGAGAGGTAGATAGCAGCCAACATTCAAAACCCTGAGCGCCTTGGTAAAAAGTTTTTTAATTTTCTTCTTATTGTAGAAAGAAAGTCACTGATCAATTTTAATCAAGGAGGTAACAATAGTCTTTTAAAAATTATTCAGGCTGCCATATGAAGAACAAACAGAATGCTGGATAACAAGGGAAAGGACAAATCTGAAGGTTATTGTAGGAACCCTAGGAGGCATGACAATGTCTTGGTTCTGATAAGCAGTCATGAAAAAGTAAAGGACAGATTTGACAGATTTTGAAAATAGAACTTGCTGGTAAATTGAATGTGGTATTGACATGAAGAGTATTAAATACCATCCCTAAAGGAGAGACAATCTGAATAATTTCATGCCTAAAAGAGTACTGGAACATGCCTGTATTTGTTGAATAAATAAAATTGACTGAGCATGTAGTAATGTAGGAACCAAACAAGAATTACACAATAGTATTCTGTACTGTATTGTGTATAATTTATGATGTATTCTGTATTATTTCAGAATTTTGTATGTTATCTATAAAGTCCACTGGAGAATATTGAAGATAAAATGAGCAGCCATCAGCTATTCCAGATTGCAGGCAGGTGAGCCATAAAATAAGGTTAATATGTGGCAAAGTGGACCAGAGTGCTACTCAATGCTGGGAAATGGGGTGAGTTAAGAACCTACTACTAATAGGGTTTAGCAACCAAAAAGTGCCTTGCAGGAAGTAGAGGAATATAAATCTTGTTGAAAATATTCTTAATTTGACTCATAAAAGATATCTATCTTTTAAGCAATGAGCTATTGGCTGTGTGGATATTTTTAGGTTAGACTTAACTTCAGCTTCCACTCCTTGCAGGAGTTGGCCTTGCTGCTTCCTTGAAGCAGCTGTTATCACTGAAACAGTATGATTTTTGAGATCACTAAGTATGAGAAGGATACATGAAATAGGAAAGTTTTAAAAATGTGGTTGGAGTCCACAACACTTAGCATTAACATTTTAGCAAATATTAAGATAGTATTTTCAAGAGTGTGTTTAGGTTCATGGCAAAACCTGAGAAAAAAGTACAGATTCCCCATATATTCCCTACCCCTGACCCCATAGCCTCTGCTTCTACCAACATCCCACACCAGAAGGCAGTATTTTAAATGTGGTGACTTTATATAGACACAGTTTTTCCACACCTCTCTTGCTTGACGACAATAAACCAGTTAAAGGTTGTTTTTCACAACACGCATTTGTGGCAGTGAAGGCGGAGCCTCTCACGGTTTGGCATAATTGACTCTTCAGTTGTCCTTACAGACCAAGTTGACCACTCCTCCAGGGGCATTAAAACCAGTACCTCTGCATATTCTAGGAAAGCTTTTTCTGTTTTCAATGAAGTGTGTCCATTGCCTTCATCCCACCACCTGCTCTGCCAGGCTTAAACTGCCAATGATTCTTTTCCTTAAATAAATGAAACAATGATTTAAAAAAAAATAATTGCATAACATGCTGGGTATATCTGTCCACATTTTATAATGGGTAGGGCCTTGAACTTTGATTGAAATGTTGTTTCATCATAAAGATTACATGGAACCAACGCAATCCTTCCTTATTCAATTCCTGGGAATATCTGTAAAATATTTAGTATGAACTTAATAAGGATACAGAACAATTTGCAGAAATCTGGTACTTTGACTCATTAGCTTGCTTTTTATTACACACCTGCTATGTGCCAGCTATGCTTCTTTGCTGCACAGTAACAAATAAATCAGAAATGACCCCTATCCCTGAGGAGCTCAGTCTAACGTGATGATATTCAATGAGCTGAGTTTAACCCCTCCCACCAAAGGACACTTGGCAACATCGAGAGACATTTTGGAGTTTGTGACAAGGGGGACGTTGCTACTGGTATCTAGTGAGTAGAAGCAAGGAATGCTGATAAATACCTTTAATAGACAGGACAGTCCCCTCACAAAGAAAGCCAATATTGTCAAAAATAGCCCCCGCCCAAAATGTCAATAGTCCTGAGGTTCAGATACATCAGTCTAATGAATAGAAATATGTTACTCCCAGATTTGCTGAACAGTAAACTAAATCCTCCTTGGAGAATTCCACCTTCTGGAAATCCTAACTTAGAATGAAGTGTTTTTAGGTCAATTCAGACATCTCAATGCTGCAAACAGAAATTGGTCAGGCCAGCAAGTTTTGCTCACTGTGATGTTTTCAGATTCTAATACAATAATTATCAGCCTAGTGACCAATGTAGAATCATATGGCGAATTTTAAAAATTTATGGTGACTAGGTTGCCCTTCTATTTTGGTAGCCAGTAGAGAAATGCAGGACCAGCACAGATAGTTGTAGGCTAACCCTGACCTCATAGTGTGCTTACTAGTGCTTCCCCTTCCTCTCTCTCCCTCTCTTTCTCTTTCTCTTCTTTGTTCCTTTCCTTCCTTTTCTTTCTCCTCCTTTCCCCCTCTCATTCTTTTTCCTTCTTTCCTTCCTTCCTTCCTTCCTTCCTCCCACCTCTTTTGTCCTTTTTTCCCTACTTCTTCTTTTCCTGCCTCCCTCTCTCTCTGCTTTACAGTCTCATTGTTTCAAGAATGGTAATACTGTCTTCCCAAGAGATGACTCAAGAGGAAATTTCATCCCTAATTTTTTGTCTCACCCTGACCTAATATAATGCTAACCATTTAGCAGGTGCTAAGTAATTTGTATTTAGTGGCTTAGGAAAAGATCCATTTCTTAATATAAAGGCTCTGACTGTAGAGACAGGAAAAGAGGGGGAGCATAGAATATGTTATAAATAACAACTAAACACAATGCAATGGCTCACAAGGGAAAACACTATATAGACTATTGGAACAACTGGTGTGATTTGTATATAGACTGTACATTAGATGGCAATATGATGTCAAAGTTAAATTTATTTAATTTAATCATTATTCTGTAATCATTGTAAGACAATGTCCTTGTTCATCAGGAAAAGGTAAAGAGTTATGGAATCTGCAAATTTACTCTTAAATAATTATTTTATTTTTAATTATGTTTTTCTTCTTTTTTGATTTAATTTTATTGCATTTTTCCTTTACCATTTAGTTCCATTACACCCCCTCCTTCCAGCAATACAACAACGCTGTTGTCCATGTCCATGAGTCCTTCTACCTTTTTGCTCAATCCCTTCACACCGTCACCTCCCTCCCTCACTAGCTGTCATCTATTCTCCATCTATGAGTGTATCCCCATTTTCCTTGTTAGTTCGGTTTGTTCATTAGATTTCACATACGAGAGAAAGCATATGGTATTTGTCTTTCTCTGATGGCTTATTCCATTTAGCATAATCCATGGTCTATCCATGCTGTCACAAAGATTAAACTTTTATTCTTTTTTATGGCTCAGTTCTATTCCATTGTGTAAATGTCTCATAGTTGTTTTATCCACTCATCTACTGATGGACTCTCAGGATGTTTCCATATCTTGGCCGTTGTAAATAATGCTGCAGTGGACATAGGGGTGCTCAAGTTCTTTTGAATTGGTGTTTTAGGTTCCTTCAGATATATTCCCAGAAGTGGGATCACTGGGTCAAAAAGCAGATCCATTTTTAATTTTTTGAGGTATCTCCATACTGCTTTCCACAATGAATACACCAATCTGCATTTCCACCAACAGTGCAGAAGGCTTCCCCTTTCTCCACATCCTCACTAGCACTTGTTTGTGATTTATTGATGTCACAATAAGTCAGGATTGCCATCCTGACTGGTGTGAGGTTATATCTCATTTTTGGTTTTAATTTGCATTTTTCTGATGATTAGTGACATTGAGCATTTTTTCATATGTTTATTGACCACCTATGATCTCTTTGGAGAAGTGTGTATTCACGTCCTTTGCCCTGAATTTTTAAATTGGGTGCTTTGACATTTTTTTTTTGGTGTTGAGTTTTATAAGTTCTTTATAAATTTTAGATATGAAGCCCATATCAAATGTATTGGCAAACATGTTCTCTCATTCCATGGGTTGTCTTTCTGTTTTGTTGAAGGCTTCCTTTACTGTGCAAAAACCTTTTTGATGTAGTCCTATTCGTTTATTTTTTTCTTTTGTTTCCCTTGCCTATGGAGATATATCCAATAAATATTGTTATGAGCAATATTTTTGCTGCCTACATTTTCTCTAGGATTTTTAAGGTTTCAGGTACAACATTTAAGTCTTTAGTCCATTTTGAATTTATTCTTGTGTGTGGTGTAAAAAGGTGGTCTAGTTTCATTTTTTGTATGTATCTGTTCAATTTTCCCAATACCATTTATTGAATAAACTCTTTAGCCCATTGTATGTGCTTGCTTCCTCTGTTGAATGTTAATTGAATATAAAAGTGTAGGTTTATTTCTGAGCTCTCCCTTCTGTTCCTTTGATCTATATGTCTGTTTTTATGCCAGGACCATGTTGTTTTGACTATTATGGCCTTAGAGTATAGTTTGATATTAGGTAGCATGATTCCTCCAAGTATGTTCTTCTTTCTCAGGATCACTATGTGGAGCTTTTTGTGGTTCCATGTAAACTTTTGAAATATTTCTTTAGTTCTGTGAAATACCTGATTGGAATCTTGATGGGAATTTTATTGAATCTATAGATTGCTTTGGGTAGCTTGCACATTTCGATGACATTAATTCTTCCTACCCATAAACATGGTATATACTTCCACTTATTTGTATTTTCTTCAATTTCTTTCTTCAGTGTCTCATAATTTTTCAGATATGAATATTTTACTTCCTTGGTTAATTATATACTTAGATATTTTGTTTTGTTTTGATTCAATTGTAAATTAGATGATTTTCTCAGTTTCCCTTTCTGGTAGTTTATTATTGGTGATTAAAATGAAACTGATTTTTGGATATTAATTTTGTATCCTGCCACTTTGCTGAATCCATTTATCAGTTTCAGTGGTCTCTAGGTGGAGTCATTAGCATTCTTTCTGTACAGCGTTATGTCATTCTGCAACTAATGATAGTTTTACTTCTTCCTTTCCAATTTGTATGCCTGTTATTTCTTCTTGTCTGATTGCTGTGGCTAGGACTTCCAGGACTATGCTGAATAAGAGAGGTGAAAGAGGATATCCTTGTTTTGTTCCCAATCTTAAAGGGAACACTTGTAGTGTTTTCCCATTGAGTATGATTCTGACAGTGAGTTTGTCATATGTGGCCTTTGTTATGTTATGTTCCCTTTATTCCCGCTTTGCTGAGAGTTTTTATCATAAATTGGTGTTGGATATTATCAAATGATTTTTCTAAATCTATTGATATGCTCATGTGGTTTTTATCCTTCGTTTTGTTTATGTGGTAAATCATACTAATTAATTTGCCAATGTTGTATCAACCTTACATTCCCAGAGTGAATCTCACTTGATCATGGTGTATGATTGTTTTGATGCATTACTGTATTAGGCTTGCTAATATTTTATTGAGGATTTTAGTGTCTTTGTTTATCAGGGATATTGGCCTATAATTTTCTTTTTGTAGCATCTTTATCTGGTTTTGGAATAAGAATAATGCTGTCATCATAAAATGAGTTTGGGAATCTTCCCTCCTCTTGAATTTTATGAAATAGTTTGAGAATGAAAGACAGTAGTTCTTCTTGGAATATTTTATAAAATTCACATGGAAAGCCATTCAGTCCAGGGCTTTTGTTTATTGGGAGTTTTTTTTATTACTGCTTCAATATCAGTAGGTGTAATCTGTCTATTCAGAGTTTCTGATTCTTCCTCATTTAGTTTTGGATGGTTGTGTGTTTTTAGAAATTTACTCATTTTGTCCATGTTGTCCAGTTTATTGGCATATAATTGTTCATAATACTTTCTTACAACCCTATGTATTTCTTTGGTGTCAGTTGTTGTTTCCCCTTTTTCCTTTCTGATTTTATTTATTTGGATCCTTCCCCTTTTTTTTCTTGAGGAATCTATTTTAAAGGTTTGTCAATTTTGTCTATCTTTTCAAAGAACCAGTGCTTGGAATCATTGATAATTTGTATCATCATTTTAGACTCTATTTCATTTATTTCTGCTCTGATCTTTATTATTTACTTCTTTCTAGTCACTTTGTGCTTTGTGTGTTCTTTTTCAAGGTACTTTTAAGTGGAAAGTGAAATTCTTTATTTGAGCTTTTTCTTGTTTTTTTGGGGGGGTTGTTTCGGGGGGTTCTTTTTTTTTTTTTTTGAGATAGTCTTGTAATGCTGTGAATTTCTGTCTTAGGATTGTTTTGCCAGTGTCCTACAGATTTTGAATGGTTGCATCCTCACTTTTGTTTTTTTCAAGGTATGTTTTGATTTCTTCCTTGATCTCATTGTTGACCCATTCACTGTTTAACAGCATGCTATTTAGCTTCCATGTCTTTGTGTATTTTTCCATGTTGTTCTTGTGATTAGTTTCTAATTTCATAGCATTGTGGTCAGAGAAGATGCTTAATATAATTTCAATCTTCTTAAATTTATTGAAACTTGTTTTGTGTCATAAAATGTGGTCTATCCTAGAAAACTTTCCATGTGCACTTGAAAATTGTGTATATTCTGCTGATTTGGAGTGAAATGCTCTGAATATATCAATTAAATCCATATGATCTATTGTGTCATTTAAGTCCACTGTGTCCTTGTTGATTTTCTGTCTGAAAGATCTATTCATCGAGTCATTGGGGTATTAAAAAATCCCTGACTGTATCTGTTTTTCTGTCAATTCCTTTATGTCCATCAAGTTTTGCTTTACATATTTAGGTGCTCCTATGTTGGGTGTGTAAATGTTTACTAGGGTTATATTGTCTGGTGAATTGTTCCCTTTATCATATGTAATGTCCATCTTTGTCTCTTAGTATAGCTTTGGTCTTAAAGCCTGTTTAAAACCAAGATATAAGTACTGCTACCCAAGCTATTTTTCCCCTTTTCATTTGCATGAAATATCTTTTTCCATCCATTTACTTTTATCTCTGTATCTTTTGATCTGAGACGGATCTTTGGAGCATATCTATGGGTTCTGTTTTCTTATCTACTCAGCTACACTACATCTTTTGGTTGGAGCATTTAAGCCATTTACATTTAAGGTGATTATTGATAGTTACATATTTAATTCCATTTTATTGTTAGACTATTTTCCTCTGTTTTTTTTTTTTCCTATGTCTTTTTTGTTCTTCTTCTACTTAAAGCAAGTCCTTTAACATTTGTTGCAGCACTGGTTTGATGTTACCAATCTCCATTAGATTTTTCTTGTGTGGGTAGCTCCTTATTTCCCTTCAATTTTAAATGATAGCCTAGCTGGGTAAAGTAGCCTTTGTTGTAGGTCCTTGCTTTTCATGACCTTGAATATTTCCTATCACTCTCTCTGGCTTGAAATGTTTCTGATGAGTAATCAGATGACAGTCTAATCAGTGCTCCTTGTATGTAACTACTTGCTTTTCTCTTATGGCTTTTAGGATTCTCTCTTTTTCTTTAAGCATTTTAATTATGATATGTCTCAGTGTAAGCCACTTTGGGTCCAACTTCTTGGGGACCCCCTGAGCTTTCTGGACTTGTGTGTTTTTTTTCTTTACCAGATTAGGGAAGTTTTGGTCATTACTTCTCAAAATAGGTTCTTGATCCCTTGCTTGCTCTCTTCCCCTGGAATTCCCATGATGCAAATATTGTTATGCTTTATGGTATCCAAAACGTTTCTTAAGCTCTCCACATTTTTTAAATTCTTTTTTCTTTTACTGCTCTGCCTGGGTGCTTTTTGCTACCTTGTCTTCCAAATCACTGATTCAATCCTCTGCTTCATCTAACCCATGTTTATTCCTTCCAGTGTATTATTTATTTCAGATATTGCATTCTTTATTTCTGATTGGTCCTTTTGTAGTTTCTATATCTTTTTTTCATGCTGTTGAGTATCCTTATCATTACTCTAAACTCTCTATCTGATAATTGTTTGCCTCCATTTCATCTAGATCTTCTTCTGGAGAATTCTCTTATTCTTTCATTGGAGGGTTGTTGTTTCTTAATCTTCCCATTTTGGCTGCTTCTTTGTATTTTCTGCCTTAGTTGTTAAACTGATCAGTGATACAGCCTCAAGTTGAAATCAGCAGCTCAGCTTATGCTGCACAGAATGGGGTAGAGTCATTCTTGGGGGTGGGACTGTTGCTTCCCCTCAGGCTGAAGTAACTTGGAGAGAAATGCTCTGTATAAGAAAGATGGCTTCTGCCATATGGGGAATTACTCAGCATGGGGATCCTGGTGGCTATCCCTTCAATTCTCTCCCTAGAGCCACCAACCCCAGACTCTCCTCAAGTGTCTGTAGTCCAGTCTGCCTTCCCTCTGCTGGAGCCCAGGTTAAATGGCTGCAAACAAAATTTTATGCATTGGCCCCTTAAGAGGCTCTCTGAGTCTCCAGCCAACTCTCCCTGGCAGACAGAAATTCTGCTACTTTTCACAGCTGGATGTTATCTGGGTCCCTTTCCAGCTCTGGTGATATAGGATGCGGAACCCAGCTTGGGCTTTAGACCTCACACTTCTCAGGGTGAACCCCCAGCCACTGAAATATCCCTCCAGAACATTAGCTGCCACCCATGGGAGCCCAGTCAGCCCTCTTGCACATCCTCTGTATTCCCTATTATTCTCATTGTGGTGAAGTGGCTTCTTCTGCTAGCCTTGATTATAAAACTTCTCTCCAGCTAGTGTTTGGTTGGTTATTCAGGATGCTTTCTCTACAGTTTTGTTGTAATTCCAGATTGGTCCTAGAAGGAGGTTAGTATAGCTTCCACTTACTCCTCTGACATTTTGGATCTCCTAATAGCTCTTAAATTTTTCAACAACACCAATGGCAGTATTAATAATAGTACATGTGTGTGCAGTTTATGTATATATAGCTATAAAGAGATGGTGATAAAGCAAATATGACAGCATGTTAACAATTAGAGAATACAGAAAGAGTATTGTACAATTTTTGACAATTGTTCTATAACTTTAAATTATTTCTAAGTAAAGGATTTTTTAAATTATATATATTGAAAATATTTTACAGAAAATTAACTTTGGCTTGGCATTTATTTGAATGTGTACAACAAACAAAAGTGAAAGGTAGTTTTCTGGAATGGAAATTACAACTTTGCCACCTGCTAAAAATACAGTTTTCTTTTGTAGCTACAGAAGGTTCATGTGTGAGATGAATTAAGCTAACTAAGGAAGCATTGTGATTTTCTTATTAGGTGACATATGTCAAAGCTACAATTATATAAAAACCTACAAAACTTGTATGGAGAGATTTTTCTAACTTCCTGTTTCAGCTGAAGGAACAGTGCCCAATTGCTTTTTTCTATTTTGTCAAGAAAAAATTCACTTTTCCATTTCCCCTGGAATGTCTAAACAGATCAATGGAGGAACATGATCAAAGTGAAAATCAAAGGCCCTGGGGGGAAATGCCTAATTCATCCCTCATCTCAAGCCCTGAAAATATTCTGACCTCTAGTCTATTGCTAATTCTTTTAGGGGACTGGTTTAATTTTTTCTGCTATGGCACTTCAAAATTTTATGTTATTTCTTCAAAGGTTTTTATACCCCCAATACCTGAAATTTTTTAAATTCTATCATGATCTAGGGTGATTTCAAACCATTACATATTCTGATCATCTCATAACAGTGAAGTCAACTACTCATCATCCCCATCACCCGAAGTTTGGAGCATCATTGATTGTTTGAGTCACTGAATCATTTAATGAATACTTAATGAGGGGCCAAACTCTTCCTCTCTCAGCTTCTCACCATTCACTCTGGGATATGGAGAAGTATTACCCTTTATTCATCTCTTTTTTTTTTTTTACACCCAGGTACATCAACAAGTTCTGCTAGTTCCAGCTTCTAAATATGTCTTAAATCTAGACACTTCTCTTAACCTCCACCCCCACACCCTAGTCCAAACCACCATCCCTCTCACCGTGAGTAGCAAAACTGCCTCCTTATGAATCTGCTTCTACTCTTGCCCTATATAATCTATTCTCCAAATTAGAATAGATGTTTATAATGATCTAAAAACATAAATCAAATCATATCATTCCTTTTCTCAAAACCATCCCAGTTTCCATCATAATAATATAAAATTCTTACCAAGGCCTACAACACCTTAAATACACTAGCTCTTACCTATCTCTTCTATCATTTACTACCTAGCACACAATGTTCCAGCCACACCACCTTCTTGCTGTCCCTCCATCATCCCTAGCCCTTCTGGCCTTAAAGCCTTTGTCATTCCCTTCCACTGGAACACTATCCCTGAAGTGTCCAAGTCATCTCCTCAGAGAGATTTTTTCTAATTCTTCCAAACTAAATGAGTGCCAACTTCCTTTTCTCACAGCCTTTGACCATCTCAGTAAATGGGTCTACTATTCACCCACCACCACACACACACACTTACTACTCTTTATTCTCCTACCTGACTATAAACTTTTTGTCATAGCACTTACCACTAACTGAAAATATAGTATATATATGTATATATATATACTATACTATATATACTATATATATACTATATATGTATATATAGTATATATATATATACACATATATACACACATATAGTATATATATACAGATTGATCGATTGATTGATTGGTTTGTTCTCTACCAGAATATCAATTCCATGAGAGCAGGAACTTTTTCTGTATTGTTTACCATTGTGTCTCCAGCATCTGTCAGTGTTTAAAACATAAAAGGAACTAAATTAAAAATTTTTATTATTGTTCAAGTACAGTTGTCTCCATTCCCTCCTACTCCCCCTCGCCCCAGATAAATTAATATTTATTGATGAAATGAATGCATGGCAAATTCTCTCTGACAAATTTTCTTAAAGAAGCCCCATGCTCCAAAGTAGCTGGCCAGCAGTTAATGTTGACAAAGCTATTTTCCTCAACTTTTCAGAAGTCTTGCTTTCACTGCACCCTTACCTTTCTGGAAACTCTTAAACCTCAGGAATACGAAGGAGTAGAGAAAGAGATCAGCAGTTTGAAGGAGATTCATTCACTTTTCAAGTTTGGCATTGCACATTGGTGAGAGAGTTGGTCCCCTAATATATGGGATCACCGGAGAGGACAGGTAAGGCACCTGTGACAAAATATACTGCCTCCACTAAACTATTACATAGCCTGAAATTCTATTCTTAAGGATTAAATTATTAAGTCATCTACATCAAGGTATTGATTCTTCTTCAATTATTCAGTCCATTTATAAGTTCTTAATGAATCATGCTTTTCTCTATCTTCAGTGTCTGGCACATGACTGCACAGATATGTATTCAACAAATTTTTGTCAAATAAATGAGTACACTCCCTTCGTTGAGTTTACTATCTCATTTTCTTGCCATCACTTAAGTCCCTATTCTGCATATGTTTTCTTTACCACTTCAATCAATGATAGTTCTTTTCCTAATTAAATTGTGTGCCTGGATTTTTTCCAGAAACAAATATGCCAGCAACTGGTTAACGGCAAAAACCTTGGCAGCTGAGATGAAGGGCACAGATGCTTCTCTGAAATCTAATCTCTTCAGCCTAGCATTCAGACTTGCCAAAGGACTGATTCTAGCCCATGTGTTCCAAATGTATCCGTGCAACTTCCCAGACTGAGCTCTGCATTGCAAGGCGGCTATCTTCCCCACTGTCCTTCGTGTCGTTTTTACTCTCACCTTAGTAACTGCTCTACCCCCTTTCCTTCTCAGCCTATGGGAATGACACTCATTCTTCAGGGTTTGGATCCAGGAAGAACTCCTCCCTAAATCTGTCTCAGGTCATGCTAAACTAATCTCTCTCTCATCTGAAATCCTGTAGCAATAAGTATTAGTACCATTTGTTTGAACACATAATTATATATTGTCCTGGATCATGATCTAGTTTTTCCTGAATTAGTCTTCTCTCTCTAGCTTGACTGTATTATCAGGGAATTTTCTTTTTCTCATGTATTTCTCCTATATTTCACAAACAGCCCTGCTGGTTACTTTCACACAATGCTAGAACTCAGTATTTGTTGAATCAAATTAAGTAATGAATTAAATATATTTGACTAAAGGAGAGAAGTAGCAGCTGTCTGTGAGGCTGGATAAAGCCAAAGAATTCCAGTTCTTGGTATCTATAGATGTGATGCTGCTTCTGTTTCTACTGAAGAGGGGTGAAGCTGACAGGACACATGGTGGCGATCGTCTGCCCTTACTTTCTTTGAAGTGAGGCCTCTCTAAATATGGCTTGGCTTTCCTTCAGAAATGCAATGATAATCATACCGCTGCATTAAACAATTTGAATTTTTACAGAATATTTCATGTACAAGTTGTCTTCATAACAAAATTACTTACTTTTCAACAACTAAAAGTAAACTATTTAGATACATTAGAAATTAAATTGCCCTCCATCACTAGATCTGTCTACACGTCATAAGTGTTGAATGCCTAATTTCAGGTTTGGAGCATATTGTCCTACCAGAAGAAAGGAAGATACCGAAGATTACATAGTCACATCAAAAAGATTCAGAAGCAACTTTACAAAATTTCTACTAGCAAAAGATAGAAATTTGAGCAAAATCAGAATAGTAAAATTGCAATAAATCTTGAAGTACCAAATATGTTCGAAATCCATAAGTTAATTTTTAAAAGTCTTTAAAACTTCTAAATGCTAAGAATCTAATTATTTTGAAAGACTGGCATGTTTTTTTT
>PVIA01002357.1:0-213960 GCA_004024845.1 Tonatia bakeri | reverse complement strand
GCATGTGCCCTGACTGGGAATCGAACCTGCGATGCCTGGTTCGCAGCCCGCGCTCAAGAGTTCAAATATTTTTTAAAAAATTTTAAGTTAGCCCTGGCTGGTGTAGCTCAGTGGATTGAGTGCGGGCTGCGAACCAGGCATTGCAGGTTCGATTCCCAGTCAGGGCACATGCCTAGGTTGCAGGCCATGTCTCCCAGCAACTGCACGTTGATGTTTCTCTCTCTCTCTCTCTCCCTCCCTTCCCTCTGTAAAAATAAATAAATGAAATCTTTAAAAAAAAATTTTTAAGTTAAAACCAAGGAAAATAAAGAGAAAATTTAATGATGATAAGTTAACTTTGGTCAGGTTTTATCTTTTCACTAAGAAATAAATAGAATTATAAAATAAAATGACATGGAATGATTCATTTTAGAAATCCTCCTTTCAGTCAGTGTTGAGAGAACTGAGAGTTTATGAGTACATGATATGCTTGTTCAAACCAGTTTTGTGAGAACAGAGTAGTTACAGTGTGTTAGGGGCTGAGCTAAACCAGGTGAATAAGCTGCAGCATGGTGAGGCCTACTCACCGGGACTCGGGGCCAGGGTAGAGTGGCAGACACGTACAACTCATCCAACTTAGGTTTGACCGTGAGAGTGTTGTAATGTTATACTCCAGGAGCACAGAATAAACTGTCCTTCATTCTGACTGGGAATTAATAGCTTTCGTGTTGGAGGTGACATCTTAGCAGAGAGATTAGTAGTAATCTTACATTTGCAGAACTTTCTATTTGGCCATAAGATCTCCAACATTTAGGTATTAGTGAATCCATGTAGAGAACTTGAATAAGTATTAGCCACTGAAGCTCGTTCCTTGGAAAATAGGTATTGTTAGGATACACATACTGGAAATGCTATAAATAATATTTATGGTATAAATAAATTTTTGTTCTAATTTTGCTCACGATAAGTTACATAATTTCTGTCAATGCTAATTCAAAGACCGTAGAGTTGAAAGAGATCTTAAATGTCATCTGATCCTGTGGTTGTATTTTTTCTAACCTTTATTTTTACTGAGCTGCTTTCACCCTTTGATTCTTGTGAATAGTGTGGATATGAACACATGGGTGTACAGGCATCTCTTAGAGGGCCTGTTTTCATTTCTTTTGGGTATGTTCTGTTCATTTCTTTTGGGTATATTCCAGAATTGGAATTGCTGGATCATATGGTATATTCTGTTTTTAATTTTTTGAGAAACTGCCACTCTGTTTTCCATAGAAGCTTCACCACTTTATATTTCTAACAACAGTTCATAACATAAGACTTCCAGTTTCTCCACATCCTTATCATCACTTGTTATTTTTTCTCTCTCTTTCTTTTTCTTTTTTTGATTGTAGTCATCCTAGCAAGTGCAAAGTGGTACTTTTACTTTTTAAGTCAGTTTCTTTTCTTTTTCTTTTTCTCCTCTTAATCTTTTTCCTCCCCCTTCTCTCTTTCTCTCCTTTCCTTTCTCTCTTTGTTCTTTCCTTCTCCTCTTTCTCATAAACAGATTTATATGTAAAATGGTTATTTCTAGAACTGTTTTGAAGAAATGGGTCTGGGAAACTACAGTTTCACTCCTATTCCCCTTTATTTCCTGAAGTGGTGAGGAGAAGAACAGAAGAGAAAACCTGGATCTATTTTGACATTCTTATTTTAAGGTTGAGGAAACTGAGACCCAGAAAAATGAAGTGAGTTGGCCACAGCCACACAGAAAATTAAGGCTACAATTCTCAACTTATTACTTAATAGTTTCTGAAGCTATAGGGGCCAAAGAAATCTTGAGAGACATCTAATAATATTTTTCTAAAAAAGATTACAAATTAGCTTTCTTGGGGTTATCTCTTCTATAGCTGAATATTTTCTGAATCATGGCTGTGAATGTGGAATGTGAAATGATTTTAAGTATCTAAGATAATACGATGGACTGCAGGTGGTTTTGAGAAAGAGCTTTAAGAAAACATCAAATCACAGAGTGAGGAAATTATTCCTTCTTCCATTCTCTGCCACTCACTTGAAGTAATTAACAAGGTCAGTTTGGTGTAGCATGTCTGTAATACCTTACAAGTATTTGCTGATCTTCCCCCACTCCCACATGCACACTAAAACAAAACGAGCAGGATTCAGACTCCGAGATAACAGGCAACAATAGCTGGCTAATGTTAAGTAACTGTTACGACATTAATTATTTTGATTGTATTGTAATAGTGAAAGGTACAAGGTACTAGTCATTCATTCCTTGTTGTGTTATAAAAATTTTTCAAGAAATTTAGAAATTGGGAAAACATTTAAAGAAATTATTGAATATATTAAAAGACAGGTGGTACATTGAAATGACATATTGTGGCTTTAGTTCCAGTGCTAAAGAAGCAAACTCTCGATACAAAGATTTTTGTTCAAGTATTTGTTTGGGAAATGATCCCTGTAAAGGGCAGTAAGATATTGGGAAGTTTTTATTGTTATGAAATTATAACTGTGTATAATTGGAGCTGGACCACATTGGGGTAATCTAGGAGCTAGTGTTAATGCTGCATCTCAGAGTTACCCACCACAGGGGAGAGGAAGCCTCTGGTATTTACATTTACTATCAGTCATTGGCAGAAGGCTCCTCCTGTCAGAAGGAATTTACTGATATTTCTGGCTAATGTGTAGGTAGGCAAATAGGATGCTAAGTATCTAAGAAATCTTGTAGGCAAAGAGGTACCGTAGTTTGAAGCTAGACCAGTGTCCACTGAAGTGGTAAGAGTGAGCATCTGTGGGCATGGCATATACAGTGTTTGCTGCATGTGCTATATATGTGTGAGAAGAATGACTGCTTTTGGTAATTTCTGTTGTAGCTAGGCTTTTCAGAGATATGGATTTTATATCCATCTTTGATATAGGCTCTAAAGTCCTGAAATAGCAAAGGAAATTTTTCTTGATACCTAAGTATGGCTCTTCTTTTTGCTGCTTGAGTTTATCTTTTCAGATTTTTTTCCTTAATAGGCAGAGAGTACTGAAGGTCTGTTTGCATAACATTACTTCATCTAGTTGAATAAGTGCTGTTAGCTATTCTCACCCCAGCCTTCTGTTTCCTACTAACACACATGATTGTAAACTTTCTTTGTTATTTCCCAATCATTTAGTAATTTATATTACTTATTCCTGGACTTTCTCCAACTTCTCATGATACTTAAGTTGATGGGTCTATTTTCCATTACTGCTTTTCAAGATAATACGTTTATTGAAGTCTTACATATTTAAATTTCTGGCCACATGTAAAAATTCATATTTTATTAATAATCTATCATTATTTGAATAGTAATTTATTTTAGTTAAACAGATTACTGAAATTATCCCCAAGTCAGAGCAAATCTGTATCAATTATTCAAAAGTTATTATATTGTATTTTAGAGTGGTGTAAGTGGAAACACTGATTTAATCCTAAGTACTTTGCTCTAATGTAAACTTAAAATTAAACAATAGTAATTAACTATGCTGCTAAAGACATTGAATTGGTTACATTATTTTGTAAGTATCTAAATTCATTTGCTTTATCTCATTAACTCTTGGCAAAAAGAAAAAGTACTGTATTCTTGGCATTGTAAATAGACAACTGCTCTTTAGGTAACTCACTCTTGATAGTGACTGGTAATAGCCCATTTCAGTGATATGTGTATGTGTGTATACACACACACACACACGTATGTACACACACACACACAATAGCAAATAAATTGATTTTTGCCTCTAACCAGCTTTTCTCTTAGAGTGAAATAATTCAGTAATTGTTTGGCTTTATTACAAAAGGACTCACTTTGTTGTTAAAACATAATAATCTGAAGAATTTTTGTTTAATTATGTTCTTTGCCATTTTTCCTACAGATGTTTTAACATACTACTGTGGCCACATATCATTATGGGAAACTTAATAAATTATTGCTTCACTTTTCTGGGGGGAAAAGTTTACCCCTCCCCCTAAAATGCACACACACACACCCAGTTGCTTATCTGGACACTGTAGAATAAAGCATCAGTTCTCAGTGGCAACTAATTGTATTCTATATGTGTATTTTACAATAGTAGAGAAAAGAAGAAATATTTTATATAGTTTTCTGCCTTTTTAATACAGTCTTTAGGAAGCTACAATTTATTTATAGTGCAATGTACAGATCTTAAGTGACAGAGTGTGCTGTGAGAACTGATTCTGTCTGTATAACTTACACTTGGATCAAGATATAGGATACTTTTATCACCCTAGAAAGTTTTCTGTGCCTCTTCCCAGTCTGTCTCTGCCCTCTTCTCTCCCCACCCCCTATCCTAGAAACAAGCACTGTTCTAATTCACATTAATACGTGTTGTTTCATTTGAAACAATCTTGTACCTCAGAATAATTTATAGTGAAAGAGTTGATAATTTATTGTAGTTTGTTTTAGATGACTGATTAAGACTGAATATTGATACTGTGATTCTAAGAACCAATGATTAAAGATATGTAATCAGTAATTTTAATACTCTTTTGGACTTTATAAGTATTTCATAATTGGGACTTGTATTGAATTGAAGCCTACATATAGCCAGCATGCGCTCATAGAATAACTTCCTAGAAATCACTTGAAATGTTTTTGGCCATCTAAAAAAAACTTGTCTGTAAACCTGATTGGTTATTAATTTAGGCCCAAGTTAACCATAAGCCATTTTTGTGATCCCTGTCTTTAGTCTTTTGTCTCTAGCTTGAATATATTTTTGCTTTTATTATTAGTGTAAAAGTATTTTTCATATAAATAGTTATCTAGTATATTGTCAGTGCTTACAGGGCCCCATCTTTTTAATTTTATAGAAGCAGCCCTTCCATGGTAGAATTTTTTTCTATTCCAATGAATTTTATTTAATATAGCGTTTATGGACAGTGGTATTAAATATAACATATATGAAGTAAAGAAAAATAAAACTGCTTTATTTAGGAATAGTACTAGAACTGAATTTTCCCTGCTCCCTTCACTGTCATCTTCTCTTCATTTTTCCCTTACCTGGTGTGCCATTCGCCTGGGTGATTTTTTTTGTTCATATTGTTCCTTGGTAGCACAGAGCTATTTGTTGAATTTCGGTTTGTGCCTGCCTCCCTTCCTTCATCAAACCCTTATTGAAGATTTACTGTGTACCAGGCATTGTTACAGGTGATAAAGAAGAAAATAGACATTGTTTCTGCCTTCATGGGGTTTACTCATGAAACAAACTTCTCCTTCCGTCATAATTAGCATTGTTTTTGCAGGTAAGTTAGTTACACAAGATGTAAATGGATGACAAAGTATAAGATTTCAATGATCAACTACAGTGCTTAGGAAAGGTCAAGGTTATTAGCTCAAAGGAATCATTCACCTTTGTGAGGTTCCAGGCATTTTGGCAGCCAGGTGGGAAAACGATTTTAGGTGGCTGAACTTTTCCAAAATTGTCAGGGACACCTTGATAGTTAGATTGGTAATACCTTTTGTTTGTTTACTGAGTTGAAAACCATGGATACAATAAAATAGATTGATTAAGAAAGTAAGTTCCTTATCCATAATCCTGACAGGACTGTCTGTCAATGCTTTAAACATTGTATTCAATGCATATATACAGAGAAAATACTGAAAGAACTCTGGTGATTGCATATATCCTGCCATCTTGTGAAATAGGTTTTATGTTCTAAGGTTTGATAATAATTATTATACTCCTAAATTTCCAGTAGGTGCTTTACCCAATAACTTTGAGGGTTTTTTGTCTTTTGATTTTTTTTTTACTTTGTACCTTAAATGTTAAAACAAATTTGAAAAAGAACTAGCTTTTTATTTCCCTAAAATTTTTAAATGTAGCAGGAAATTAAAGATTATGTTGGTATATATGTCAGTTTTAATTAAAGAATATCAGTGAGAGTACAGGCAAGGAAGATGGAAGTGGTTTTGAGTATAGTTGCTTCTCTCTGGAATCCTGAAAATTCATGGTGGTGGAAAATGGTAGTAACTGTTGCTTTGGAGTCTGTGTGGATTAGTTTTCTATTACTGTGTAACAAATCACAACAAATTGAGTGGCTTAAAACAATACCTGTTTATTGTCTTCACAATTCCTATAGGTCGGAAGTCTGTGTGGGCTCCACTGGGGTCTCTGCTTTAGGTCTCACAAGACTAACATTAAGGTGTCCGAAATCCTGGGCTTTTATTTAGAGGTCCTGGACAGGAATTCAAGTCCAGCCTCATTCAGGCTGTTAGTAGACTTCCTCTTCTTCCCTCAGTTGCAGGACTTGAGGTCTTTATTTCCTTGCTGGGGTCTGCTCTCTGTTCCTAGTTACTACTTCTGTGGCCCCTCCACCTGCAAAGCAACAAGGATAGGTTGAGGTCTTTGACTCTCTGACTTCCTCTTCTGCCACCAGCCAGAGTAGCATTCGACTTTTAAGGAGTCATGAGGCTAGCTCACTTCTACCCTGTTTTGAACTCCACTGTGCCATATAATGTGACATAACCACACATATAATATTTACAGGTCATAGGGATGAGAGTTTGGAATCTGGGAGCAGGGGGGTTTTTAGAACTCTGCCTACCACATTACTCTGCATGAGGTTTACAGAGATACCTGGATGAGTATCTCTGTTGCAGGCCAGAGATAAACAGGATGAGATACTAGATAAAGATATCTAGTATCTTTATTAAACCTCTTGCATACAAGTGAATTAGGGTGAAGCAACTAACTCACATAGAAAAGGCCATAAAGAAGGCCTAAATTTAAAAATGAGATTTTTGCTACAAAGACTGTATGGTAAGACTACTATGTTGATGGATGGGAAGATGCAGCATCATACAGAGCTGATTTCTTTTTCCAAACAAATGCATAATCTCGATATAATCTGGCTAAAATATCCAGCAGAGTTTTCTTGCAAGTTGGAAAGCTGATTCTAAAGTTCATGGAGAAGAATATACAAAAGAATAACCAAGAAAATTGAGCAAAAAAGAATAGCAGTGGAGGAAGGAATTTCTCTGTCTAATATCAGGAGATAATATAAAGCTATAGTAATATAAACTGAGTGATTCCAGACCAGGAGGAAATAAGCAGATTTATATATAAATGAGAGCATAGTTTGTAATTAACATATTAGTTCAAATTTTAAAAAATGTGTAGTGTATTTAATGGTGTTGAGGAAAATTTGATATCTGTTTAGAAAAGAAACTAAAAGTATACCTTTATCTTACTATCCAAAATAGACTGTATGGATAATCAGTTTTAAAACTACAAAAACAATACAATTAGAAATAGGAGACTATTTTTTCATAATCTTAGGGAAGAGAAGATCATCTTATGTAGACAAACATCACAAGGCTTATAGAAAAGAAGTTGCTATGTTTTGCCAAGTAATAATCAATAAAATTATAAACACAGATAAAGAAAAAATGCATGAAATGCATAGGAATAAACATTTAATCATATTTAACAAGACCCTATAATTCATTAAGGGAAGATAAACGATGTAATAATTAAATGGGCAAAGAATAAGAATAGGCTATTCACAAAACATGAAAAACAAATGGCCAGTAAACATACGGAGATTAACCCCATAAAATGTTTGATAAAAACCAAATGTATTCCTTCTTTACAGAAATTTTTAATAATAGAAAAAAAGTAGCCTGAATGTCCATCAATAGTGGAATAGTTAAATGTTTCATCTATACTATGACATACTGTGAAACCAATAAAAATAGTTGAGCAAGCATGTATATGCAGACAGCTGTGCATATACTTGGAAAGAGCTCCAAGATGTGCCCTGGCTGGTGTGTCTCAGTGGATTGAGTGCTGGACTATGAAGCAGAGGGTCACCGGTTCAATTTCCAGTCAGGGCACATGCCTGAGTTGCAGGCCAGGTTTCCTTGGTGTGGGGAACACGACAGGCAACCACACATTGATGTTTCTCTTCCTGTCTTTCTCTCTCCCTTCCCCTCTGTCTAAAAATAAATAGATAAAATGTTTAAAAAAAGAAATAAAAAGAAAAAGGAACTTCAAGATGTATTGTAAAGTGAAGAAAAGCAAGTAGTAGGGAAACACATTATATCTCACCCAGTTCATGGTTCATATATGGATTCTTCAACAAAAAGATATTGTATCAGAAACATACAATGTTCACTTACATATTTCCCTGATATTTAGGTTGGGTTCTGTGGCATATTTTGAGTAGTAAATTGTGAGCAAAATTGGCATGTATTATTTATGAGTCAAGGCTTTTAGGAGCTATTATGCCACCTCTAGAATCTGTCAGCTCCTACAAGGCTACATCAATGATGATACAACTATGAAATGTTAGAGCCTTTGTTAACCAGGGTCTGTAAGTGACCACGTGAAATAGGACCTCCTGCTGCCCCATTGTTAGGTAGCTTAGGAGTTAAAGCACTAAATTTTGATTAGGTTCCACTTATCGGTGAGATCATATGGGAAGCAAGATATAACCAGAGACATGGAAATAAAGAACAAACTGTCAGTAACCAGAGGGGAGGGGAGGGGGGAGGGAGAAAGAAAGGGAATGTTCATCAAGGAACATGTATAAAGGACCCATGGACAAAGCCAAAGGGAGGAAGGATTGAGGGTGGGAGGTAAGTGTGGGTGGGGTGGGGGAAAGTGATGGCAGGAAAAACTGCATTTGAACACCAATAAAAAATAAAAGAAAAAATATATAAGTAAATTTAAAAATATATTTTAAAAAGGGTGTGTTGTTTAATTTCCACATATTTGTGAATTTCCCAGATTTTCTCCCTTAAAATTTCTATTTGAGAAAACAAAATTTATGTAATTTAAATATTTTAAATACTTTGAGACTTGTTTTGCTCTAATATATGCTCTATCCTAGAGATTGTTCCATGTGCTCCTGAGAATAATTTATATTCTGCTGTTGTTGGATAGAGTGCTCTGTTATGTCTGTTATTATTACTTGATTTATAATATTGTTCAAGTCTTTTATTTCCTTATTGGATTTATGCCTAGTTATTCTATCCTTTAAGAGAAGTGGTATATTGAAATTTCCAACTATTATTGTTGAATTGTCTATTTCTCCTTTTAATTTTGTTGGAAAACAAAACAAAGAACTGAGTTTGAAGAAAATATTTTTAAAACATTAAAATTGTCAATAAATATTTACAGATTGAAAAAAACACTGACTTTTGGAAGTTGTTTCTTATTACAGTCACTGTTAACTCTCCTGGTTAGTAGAGACGTATATACAAATGAAGGTGAATTTCTTGGTAGGGGATTGGAGAATGACTGCCATCCTGCGGTTAATCATTGTCTCCTAGAAGGAGAAGAGCAGGAAGTGAGTGTGTGTATAAAGCAGGAGGCAATCACATTTTATTCTGATTATTTCTTCATTTTTTTGAACCTTGTGAAACTATATTTATGTCTAACATAAAATATTGGGGTAAATAAATTGTGATAATGCTAAAAAAGTAGTGATATACCAGCAGTTTGCTTAAATTAACTTGACTCTTGCTATGGTAGTATGGCCACTGCTAATTTTTTTAGGGATGTAGGTGACTAATAAGTTGATGTAAGTAACTATTTTTGTTTTAATTAAGATATGAAATGTAAAGCTCTCTAAAGTAGAAAGTCTTTTGGTGAAAATTTGTCTTTATTAAGAATATGATTGATAGTATATGATATGTAGCACAGTATTTTCTAATATTCAGCAAACTGCCTCATTTTACTTACTAGTTATCTATAAAGTTACTTAAATGAATTGCTTTAAAAAGAAAACCTTAAGTTTATACCAAAAATTAGAAACTAATATCCCTTGACATAAACAGAAGGTAAATATAAAACAATTAAATACTTAAAAGTGAGATATTAAATGGTTTGGCTGGCTGCCCTTGCTTGACAGAACTCAGCATAGAGGCCCGCTTCCCTGTGAAAGTGAGATTATTAAGTGTCACAGGTGATAAAGACTGAGACCTGTTCTTGACATAACAGAATGATTTAAAGATAATTGAACATGGAATAAGTTCAGAGCATATGCTTCCTAGCTGTCTAATTCCTTTCCTCTGTACCACCAGTGTCACTAATCCCACATTTGGGGAAACACTAGTATTGTGGAAAGAATTCTAGGATTGGAGACAGAAGGCCTGGGAATCACTGTTAGCTGTCACTGACCGTGTCTTTAGGTTGTCTCTATGTCTTTGTACTTAGGTCACCGTTTATAAAATGGGGGTAAAAATGCCAGCCATCTTTACTTCACCTCAGGATTTTTTGAGGAACACATGAAATAATATTGCATATCACTATTAATAATAGTATTAGCAGTAGTTTGATAATATATATAACTAAGAGGTTCTATTGTTTAGGTTACAGTGCTGTGGCTACTTACATGTAAGTTTAGTAATTCATTCTCTTTTTTTTTTAATAGATTTTATTTATTTATTTCTAGAGACAGGGTAACGGAGGGAGGAAGCAAGGGAGAGAAACATCAATGGGTGGTTGCCTCTTGCACGCCCTCTACTTGGGAACCTGGCCTGCAACCCAGGCATGTGCCCTGACTGGGAATTGAACCAGTGACCCTTTTGTTCACAGGCTGGCACTCAGTCCACTGAACCACACCAGCCGGGGCACTCCTCCCCAAGGGAGTCCACATCTCTAACTTTCTTGCTCCATTACCATGACACTGAGAGTATGAATCTGTATCTATGTATTCTCACCGGGAAATACGTTTAGAGTCCATATTCTAATGGTCAGTCTGGATTACATCACTTAATTTTTTGCAGAGTTAGATTTTCTGATGTGCTGCTCACATTTAGTGATACTTAATATTTCCGTAGTTTCATTTATTACTAGAAAGACTAAAGGACTCTCTTGTTCCATTTGGAGCCTCTACAAATACTGCAGTAAGGCTGGTATACTGAGCTTAATTGCTCTTTCTGGTCACCAGAGTGTTAGTAAATTCCTTCCAGAAATCATTACTTAGTTTAGTAGAATCTTAGTATTGGTTGGTCCTGTTGGGCCCCAAGGGAAATAATGTTTAAGACTGTGGGAATCATGATAAAAAATGTTTTTCACTTACAGGAGTTAGTTGTTACTTTGTTCCTTCTGACTTACACAAATAAGTATATATATTTTATGTAATATCCATTGAACTTGTCATTGAGAAATTATTCTAAACTAAGTCTGTTGTGAGTTACTTCCCTGATCCCAGAAACACTGCCCCTCTTGCCTTTGGAAACATGCTTTACCCCTTTCAAGTAGCTTCTGCTCCCTGATGCTAGTCAGGTATTTTGAGGTGATAGATAATAGGCAGTAAAAGATGATTTACTGAACTAATTCACTCCCTATTGATTTCCTTACTTTCATGTGGTCAGAAGTGCAAGAGAGTGAGCCAGGACCTTATTGTCTACTACATTAGCTTTCATATGATTTTAACTTAAGGTCTAAGTATTACAATAATGGTTACACTTTTCTAACAACTTTTAGTTGCTCATAGCAGTCACATAGTTTTAGTAAATTATTCCTATGAAGCTTAAGTGTCATGTTTAACTACAGCCCTGCTGAACCATCAGGCTTTGTGATATTTATTGGATTTGAATGTGCTAGAAGCATCATTTATTTTACTTAAAGTCTACTAGGAGAAAAGCATATCCAAAAATCTGAGAGTGTTTCTGAAAAACAGAAGAAGCTGCCTAGCTTATAAGTGAGAGAATCGACTAACACAGGGCCAGTGAGTGAATTTACAGTGTAAGCGAACAAATTGCATATTCTACATAAAATGAATTATGTCATGTAAATGAGCAATACCCCGTTTTCCAACAGTCCACATTTATCACATTCTTTGAAGTGGAAGGACTATTATTCCTATAAGATTAAACAGGAATTTTGTAGTTACGAAATATCCTAGGAAGAACTTTGTAAATTAATGTTCAAAATATAGGGAAACTTCTTGTTCTTTCCCTAAAAGCCAGCCCAGTGAGAGAATTTAAGTAACATTTTTTCCCAATCTGCCCTGTCACTTAACTATACTCTTTGTTCACTGTGATTTTTTTAATCATTAATTATAAACATCCTTTACTAGCAAATTGCTTTGAGCATTCAAAATAGTTGTAGGATTCCTTCTTGGCAATATATATTAAGTAACCTTGTGACATATGATCTATTTTACTTTTTTAAAAAATATTTTATTCACTTTCAGAGAGAGGGAAAGGGAGAGTAAATGAGAGGGAGAGAAACATCCGTGTGTGAGACACATTGATTGGCTGCCTCTTGCCAACCCCCAACCAGGGACTGACCTGCGACCCAGTCATGTGCCCTGACTGGGAATTGAAACAGTGACCTCTAGATTTGCAGGCTGGCACTCAGTCCACTGAGCCACACCAGCCAGGGCTAATCTGATGCGGTCACCGGCCCGCAGTGTCTGCAGCGTTGTGGCTGAGACGAGACAAATTCACATGGACTACCGAGTCCTGTGGAGGAAAAGGGACAGCACGGCCACTGTCTCAAAAGGAGACCACCCTGACCCTTGCCTTGTAAGGTTTTTATTGCTTTTCTGGGCACATTACATTGAGGATGGTCCTCATTTACTATGCACAGGTTCACTTTAGGTGGTTACCTTTCACAGAAAACAGAGGAGAGGGTGTTGCTAATTACATCAAAAAGAAGGATATGTGCAAATGCAAAGGGAAAAGTGGTTGAACTGGTTACATTCATCCTTGGAAGGTTTAGCATAGATTTTAGGAAATCACTTTAAAGATATGCAGTAAACATTTGCTGCCTCTATTCAGGGTGAGGGAATTTTAGCAAAAAGCAAGTCTCAAAGTGGTCTAGGTACAATGCAGGCCTGATTCCCCATGGGAGAACCTATCTATGAGTATGGGTCCTGTGTACCAGACCACGCTTTCCACTGGCCTTTCCAAGTGGGAGCTGGGCCCACACCACGTAAAACGGTCTCCTATACTAATTTATTTTACTTTTAACCAAGCCTGAAGATCATGGTTTTAGGTGTATGATTTCTATTTCCGTTATGCATGCCTGTGGAGGAAATTAGTTTTTTCTTTATGCCTTTTCCTTTCTTGCATCTTCCCTTCTAGCATACTCACACTGTACTCTGTCAAATTTTTGATTTATCTTTCTTGAATCTCTTTAATTCCCTACAGTTTGACTGGATCAGAAATATTGAATGAGTTGATTTTCTGGATGTTTTACTTCTCTGCTGACATTTTATTAATAGCTATTCCAATGAGATCCTTCTCCTCTTGTTTCACTTTTGGTCAGTCACATAATAGCCTGTAACATTTCCCATGTTAGAAGATACTCTTAACACCACATCTTTTTAATCTGCTAAGAGCTCTCTTATATCTCGTGTGGATCTGTTAAAGCCATCTTGAAGTAATTTTTGACAATTATTGGTACTAAGATTTGAAATGTTTGATGCCAACCAAATGTGTAAGGAAAGAATGCTCTTACATGAAAAAGGCAAAAAAATCTTGACATAATGAAGACATTTTTATAAAGAGACTAGTATTGTTCTTAGCTGACTAGTGAGTTTAACAATTGTAAATGATTTCATTTACTATTGAAAAGGATTTCTTTTTTGAAGTGTGATTCATTTTTCTTGAAGCACATTCAAAACAACATACTGCATAAATTTATACTCAAAATATACTAATTGATTCTGTTGAGCTAGCACATTTTCCTGTGGTATGTAATTTGTTTTGGTGTTCACTTCCTTTATAAATAATAATTATAAAAATGTACAAAAATAAGCAAGTAAATTATAATACTATATTTGAATAGTAATAAGAGGTACTTTCATTTAAATATATATGAAAGTGTTGTGTTGCTTATTTCATCTAGTATCTATGATATATTGTTACATATATTTATATTTTGGGAATAATTTTTTTCCCTCAGCTGACAGAGAATGGATAAATTTCTGGAACAGAATGTTATTATGGTTAGAGTTTCTAACCAACATTCTGATGGACTAGATAACCTTTTAGAAATAGCTCAAGGTCATTTTTATTCATTGGACAGTTAATTATAGAAATTGTTGATTATTTCAGCTAATTCTGTCTCTGTTCATCTCTTTTCAGTTAACATTTTCACCACTTTCTTGTTTATTAAAATTCAAAAATGATGATTAATATTTGTTTATTCTCTTTGGAAACACATCTGAAAATTTATTTTGGTAAAGACAATGAAATTAAGATAATTAATTTCTTATAGAATTTACTTAATCATTTTCTTCCTCTCCCTGAAGGGCTGGGAAGCTGTGATAGTTTGTAAATTTCTCAAAGATGGATAGGAAATATAGTCACTGGGAATGATAATAAAATGCCTAGAGAATGCTAGTTTCTTCTTTTTTCAGCAAGATGACCTGAGTAGTTTCTGCACTAAAGTATGGCAAATAAAAAATAAACTTATAATAGATAATAATTTAGTGAATATTTGAGCAGAAATTAATATTTAACATAAGAAGAGCATCATATAATAATTGAACAAATTGAGTCACAATTATTTTAGGCAAGAAAATAGTGTGCAACTTTATTTTAAAATTTTATCTTTGGTCATTAATGTATTAGATGGCATTAAAAGTGATCATATCAGTTCATTTTGAAATAATAAACATTTCATGGTAGTTTCATTATATTTTTGAAAGACTAATACATTTATCCACATTAAGAAGATATTGATAAATTTTATAGATATTCACTGGGCATTTCCTTTGCTAGGTAAAGGCAGTATTTAATTATTGAGTAATTATTAAATATTTACAGTGTGTTTATACTGTATTGGGTCTTTTGGAATATATTAACAATATAAATGTTGCTTCTCTATGTGTGAACTTGGGCCAGGGGTAAGGGTAAACTGGAGTTCTGCCATTTGCATTTTCCATCCTGTGATTGGGTTTGTTGATCTCAACATACTGGTTCTGTCGACACACATCTCTTCCTGGATCTGACTTTAATTGAATATAAAAGGGAGCATTTCTGTGGCTCTCCAACTAATAACAGAGTCGCACTTTCCTGGAAGGAAGGAAGGGAGGGAAGGAAGGAAGAAAGGAAGTTAAATAACAGATGTTCAACTAAAATCTGAAAGACTTTACAACGATTTAAACCTCATTGGTGAAATGGGACATGTACACATAAGGTCGTTTTTTTCCTTTTATTTTCTTTTTTCTTTCTATTTCTGTTCCTTTCACTCCTCTTTTTTATTTCGTCCACTACCATTATACCCTTAAAGGAGTACCTTTTCAAACCACAGGCACAGTGTGCAGTTCTCCATTTCACTGTCGCCGAACTGTTGCAAGGACATCTTCAGCCCATTTTCTAGGGGGTGGTAGAGAAACAAATAATAACGAAAATTGTATCACCTTCAGAATATAGTAAAATTCAGTATTTTCACTATTGAGTTTATCTTTCATTTACTTTGTCAGTTCCCTAACTTGGTAGATAATGTAAAGAATTATGCCCTATTTTTACGTTGTACTAAAAATGTCGATGTGATCAAGGGACATATTTATATATTGCCATCCTAGATGAGTTAGCCAGTGTCTATCCAGACTTCTTTGCCAAGGTTCTTGACACTTTTCATTTCTACTTTAATTATACAATTTCATAATTTGAAAGAACCCTTGGCGAACATACATTGTGCATACTTACGGCTGAAACCAAATGGGACATAAAGATGAAATTTACACCTATGTGGAAGACAAGACTCTTAGTTTTGAAGTATTTAATAATTTCACTAACTTTCAAGATGAATTGTAATTATTACATATGCCTATACTGTGTTTTGTTTATTTAGTAGTTTTGGATCCTCATAAAAATCCTTATAATAGAATAAGTATATTTTCTATTTTGCACACAAGGCAATTATTATTTAAAGAAATACATGGGCTATCCCAATATAAAAACAGCAACTATCAGCACAAGGAGTTAAAATTAGTTCTCTTACTTAAAAATTAATGGATTTTCCACCTCACCATATTGGCTACGTAAAGTACTACCAGTTAGGAACGTAAATGAGTACTAATCCATGTGCTACCACCTGTATGAATGAGTTCTAAGAGATCGAAAAGATAGGAATAGTCAGTCTGTCATGGGATAAATTAAGTTATAGAAGGATTTTTAGAGAAACCAAATTTTTAATCAGGCCTGGAAGGAAAGTGGTGTATTTCTTTTGTTTGATGAGACAATTTATGTAGAAAAAAACAATATGAGCTATGAGAAAATACCAAGAATGGTACAAAAAAACCTTTTACCCTCACTGAATTGCTGATTTTAGGGAGCAAGGGAGAGAGCAAGGGGTTGGGGGAGAAAGATGTCATCTGTTGCCTCCTACACTCTCTCCAACCAGGGATCGAACCCACAGCCTTTTTGTGTATGGGTCAATGCTCCAACCAACTTAGCCACCCATCCAGGGCAAGAATATGCAAAACTTTAATATATAATTATAAAAAAGCAGAGAAGCTGTGCTTAAAAATACCCATCAATGTTTATATGGCATTAATAGGATTTTTGTATCCTGGTCTTTTTGATTATTTTTTATCACTGAGGAATTTAGGCAGAGGATTTTATGAAAAAACAATGAATATTGTTTAAGTGTTAAAGATCAGACTTTCACCATTTAATTTGTATGATACTTGTATTTTTTCACAGATGGCTTTTGTCGAATTGGGAGTTCCCTTCTATCTTTTGCTTACTGAGATGTTTGTTATTTTATTTTTTATCATGAGTGGATTTTAATTTTGTCAAATGCTTTAATAGCATGTGTTGAGGTGGTCATACCATTTTTTCTTACTGTTAATTTGGCAGGCTACGTTTATAGATTTAAAATACTAAACATGACATTGCCGTCTTGGCTACACCCTACCTGATGGTGATGTATTGCTGGAATAGATACACAGTTGACCCTTGAATAGCACAGGTTTGAACTGCACAGGTCCACTTATATGTGGATTTCTTCAATAAAATACAGTTGTCCCTCTGTATCCCTGGGTTTTGCAGCCATGGATTCAATCAACCACATATCAGAAACAATATTTTTCTGTCCATGGTTAGGAATTCTTGGTGTAGAGGACTAATCATATGCATTGTTTTACTGCATTTTGTAAAAGGGACTTGAGCATCTTGGATCTTGGTATCTGCAGGAGTTCCTGAAACCAATCCCCCTATAATACTTAGGGAGAATTGTATTATCATTTTATAATGATATTTGTTGTTATGTTCAGGAGAGAAATTACTCTCTAGTTATCTTTTCTTGTAACGTCTTTCTGGTTTTAGTCTCAGGGTAAGGCTAGCTTCATAAAAACAGTTGAGAGATATTCCCTTCTTTAATTTGTAAAACATGTATGTTAGGTTGGCTTATTTTTTACTTCCTGAAATGTCTGATAGATTTCACTGTTGATCTAGAGTTTGTTGTCTCTGTGGGAATGTATTCAATTTCATAATTCAGTTTCTTTGGTATTTTGTATCTTTTAAAGACTTCATTCATTTAATCTAAGTAATTGAATTGCTTGGCATTAATTTGTTCTTACTACCCATGTTTTTTTTTTTGTCTTTAGAATGTATTTCACCTTTCCTCCTTGGTATTCATAATTTTATCTTTTTTTTTCTCCTAAGTCTGCCTTAATGTTTATCATTTTATTGATTTTTTTCTCTTGTTTTTTCAGATGCCTATTTTATTGGTTCTTTTTGCTCTTCATTTCCTTTTTCCTACTTTAGGTTTAATTTCTTCTTTTTTTTAAGCTGGTTAATGTTGAAACTTTAGATTTATTGCATTGGGTTTTTTTCCCCTTATAAAAATATTTAAAACTGTAAATTTCCCTCTGTGCACAGCTCTCACTATACTCTGCACATTTTGATATATTGTATTTCAGTATCATTTAATTTAAAATATTTTCTAATTCCCCTTGTGATATTTTCCATGAATCTTAGATATTATTAAAGTGTATTTTTCATTATATAAGTACTGGAGGATTTTTCAGATTTCTTTTTATCTTTGATTTGAATTATTTTTAGTCAGAGAACATGCTCTATATCATTTTAATCCTTTAAAATTTGTTAGGACTTGTTTTATTGCTCAGCATATGAGTTTTCATGCTGCATGTTCAGGTATATAAGAAAGCATGTGTTGTGCTGTTATGTGGATTGTCTAATATAGACTTCATCATTTAATAATGTTTTACAGCGACTCCGTGGATGTTAAACATTTCTATAGAGGAAGTCACAAAGTGGTTAAATAGTATGCCTATTTATAAATTGCCTTCCTAGACAGCTTTCATCTTCATGTTACTCCTTACTAATTGGAGCCAGGTTTTTGAAGATATTGTTGACTCCAGATCTAGGACAGGAAATGTAAGAGATAAATCTGGGATATTTTATGGCAGAAAGCAGGGGAGTTAAAGATCACTCTGGTCATGTCAGAAGATACAGGATCCAATTTGAAGGAACTAGTGTTTGTCAAAGATGGAACATTTTTGGAAGAAAAGACTTCTATAATTGAAAAACATGAAATATGTTCAAAAGCCAAGAGTTATAAGGATACAAACTAACCCAAACCAAACTGAAAACTACCTGGCAAAACTACATGGGAAGGGAGCTAGGGAATAAAATCATTATTCTTTGTACTGGGTAAAGAAAAGAATCATGTTTTTTATTATTATTTTTTTCTTTTTTACTTTTTTTAGTGATGTATTTATCTTATTCTTCCTGTACAAACCCTATTTCGAAGTAACCAAATACTTAATGAGAAAAATTTTTTTATAGATGTCTACTAATAAATGAAAATGTGTAACAGAACTAAACTACCAAAGTTTGCAACCTTTATTAATTTGAAATACTATCTCTGGAAAAATAGTTATCATTGGCTATTATTATACCCAGGTAAAAACATGGATAGGGAGTATCATAATAAACTGATCCAGCTGATGACACCTGACCCCACTGCTTATCGTTGCAGAGAGACAGCCAGTTGTTACATGCCAGCCGATAATAATGCGATGGGAAGTACACAGCTTTTCAAACTTTGAACTTGTTTAAGGCCCACGGTCTAACTGCTAGAGTATATGACATACAGGAGGCGCAAGAACTTGTTAAAGTGTATCTCAGGGATGCTATTAGCCAAATCTAGAGTTCCAGGAATTCTACACTATGAGTGATCCAGTTTCTTCAATAAGTAATGGTCAAAAGGTAAAAATGATGGGAAACTATTAGAGATTAAGAGATAAAGATAGGAAGGATACAAATGTAATGCGTAGACCTTGTTTGGAATATGGATCCTAATATGAGTAGGCCAACAATAAGAAGACATTGGAATAATCATAGAAATTTGAACCATGACTGGATTTTAGATTATATTAAGGAATTACTGTTTTATATGTGATATTAGCATTGTGCTCATGTTAAAAATAGTTCTTATCTCTTAGAAACCAGGTGAAATACTTACCAGTGAAATGATACCTCCTTTTAAATTATCTTGTAAGGGGGTGAAGGGAGATCTGGTGACAAATATTTATCTTGGATGATGAATGCATGAGGTTTATTATAGTATTTAGTCTACATGTAAGTGTTTGAAATTTTTCATCATTAATTTTTAAATTACAAGGTAAATTTAGCTTTAATAAATCAGAGGGAAAGAATTGCATAATTGTCAAAATAAGTGAGGAGCTTTCAGAATTTTCATCCTAAACATTTGAAGCATGTACATATTTACCTACATATCTGTAGGAATGTTCGAATCTTTTCAGTCTGATCGCTGCACTTGATTTTGGCCCAATCACCATGCCCTGACCTTGAAGGATCTTAAGGATCAATCACATCATAAGCCACTCTCACGTTCATCAACACCCTAGAGAAACCTTTGAGGTAAATCTAATGCTGTGTGTTTTTTCATATCTATCTCTCATCAGCATCCTAATATTTATTTTTCAGGTACAGCAGGTACAGACTGTGCAGCAGGTACAACATGTCTATCCAGCTCAGGTGCAGTATGTGGAAGGAAGCGATACTGTCTATACAAATGGAGCAATGTAAGTTTGTGTGTGGGAATCTTTTTAATTCTGCAGCATGGGTCCAGAGATCTTCTACTGGAGCAATTTCCAACAGAAAATATATCCAATAAGGCTTATTTTACATTTGCACCACATAGTGCTGGAGATTTTCACAATGTAGAATGGGATTATTATACACACACACACACATATTATATATAGTTGTGATAATTGGACTGTGAATATATGAGTATATACACACAAGATTCAAATATAATGAAATACACGTAGAAATTCTTGAATAACTTAGGAAGCACTTCAGTCGTCTTTTGCATAGTTCAAAAGGGAATGTTTCCAGGAATTTTTTTAATGCTTTTTTTTTTTCCAAAAGAGGAAAACATACATTTCAAATGTGATTATCTAATTTCTACAACACTGGACTACTAGGAGTAACCTTTTTTAAATTACTGTTCTGTAAAGATAAACTATTTGAAATTCAAGTACAGAAAAATCTGAAATAAAAAGGCAGTGTTGCCTTATCCATTGTGGCTCAGTTGGTTGAGTGTCCTTCTGCAGAGCAAAAGATCACAGGTTCCATTCCTGGTTGGGTCACATGCCCAGGCTGCGGCTTCAGTCCCCAGTCTGAGCATATACAAGAGGCAACCAGTTGATATTTCTCTCCCACTCTTTCTCCCTCCCTTCCCTTCTCTCTAAAAACAAATAAATAAAATCTTGTTTTTTAAAGGCATTATCTTATGGCCATGAGACAAGTGCACTGTGTCAGTGTCATTTGTTCAGGAACCAACTACAGCCTTTCTGTGTGGGTGCTGCTCCCTGAAGTCTTTTGCCGTTATACACACAGACCTTCCTGTCTGGTCCTTAGAAAAACCAGGCTTCTAAAACACTGTTGAATATTGAGGACTACATTGTTAATGTGGATGTTTGACTTGTATTTTAAATATCAAAGATTATTAAATAAAGATAATGTGTGCTTTATGAAAGAAAACCTTTTTTCACCATTCCTCTTGCTGTCCAGGTTATGCATACATTATATAATAATATCACACACAGAGAGACAGAGACAGAGAGAGATTTTCCCAGAAACGACTAGCTCCCTTTTGCTTTCATTTCACTGACCATATTTGTGTAACGTAGGAATCATTAGCAGCCCAGGACTCTAGGAATGAGAATTTGTAGCTTTCCTGTCTGCGTGCTAGAAGGCAAGAAGGTAAAAGGGCAGTTAGGGTAGGTGTTGAGAGAGTCAGCCACAGTGTCTATCACAGTCATTTATCATTGGTCCAAGGTAGGGGGAGAGATTACTATTGTGTGCCCTAGTGAAAGTTATACTATCTTCTTCACTTTTTTAATCCATGAAACAGATATGGTTAGTTTATAAAACTGCTTTGTGTAATATCTGAGAAATAGTGAACACTCAAACATTTGTTATTACTGTTAAGTTATGTACTATAGTTAAGGTATTTTTTACATTTTTTCTCTTATTGATATTCTAAATTCTGTGTGTTGCCTTGTGCAGTTTTAAACTACTCCACCACTGACTTAAGGGTTTTCCACATAATAGGTAAATGTGTGATCAGTGAGTCAATTCATTCACAAAACTTTGGAAAAACAACATCTCTAAAGTTGACTCTTTAAAATTATATGGCCTATTTAAGTGCAGAAATGATTCAAAGTAAATATCTCATGCTAACAGGTGTTTTCTCTGGCCCATTAGCTCAGTTGGTGAGATCATGAGTAATGAGGTCTAGGTCATGAGTTCATTTTCCATAAAGTCCAATTAGCTTTGATTCAGCCCATATGGGCCCAGGTTGTATCTCAACCCCAGCCAGTCATGTCATAGATGTGACCTCTTGGTCAAGGGAAAGAAGATGCATCTTTAAAAACCTTTCATTACGATCCAGTATAATTTTTGACTAAAGATTCTGCAGCATCGTTTTTAGATTTACTAAAGAAACATTGTGTTGCCATGAGTTATATTCAAAATTTTAGTAGCTAGGGCACTATGAATGTTTTTTCTGATATATAACAAAATTTTTTTTAGCATTAGCCATTCCAATTCTTTTTTTTTTTCATTTTGTAGTGCTGACTGACATTTTAGTATATACAGTTTTTGTCTCTGATGTTCATTGTAGGTTCTTTGTACTCCCTCTTTTTATTTGAGATCCTTCCATATTCTGCCACCACTCTGAAATAATATCCAGCTAGTGTTTGATCCCTGACTTGGGTCATAGTCAAATTCATACTTCTGTGTGATAATAAATGTTTTTTGCTGATGATACTCCCAGAAGCTAGGCATACCCAGCTTTATTATTAACTCTCAAGCACCCTATACGTGGGCCTCCAGCCTGTGCATGCTTCGTCAGTACTGGTTCACTGATGCTCCTGTCACCAGCATCCCTGTCCCGAGTGGCCATATTGCATGGGTCTTTCTTAAGAGGTGATGATAGCCCTCACAGAGATGTGTCATCAATTAACGAAAATGTGTAATCATTTCAGTTTGGAGATACTAACGTGTGTACTTGGTTCCCATTATGAATATGGACATTTATGGCCAGCATGACAGGCATAACAGCATGAGTTAGTGAGTGAGCACACGTTTAAACGGAACAGTCGAGACTGCTTTTGCAGTGCGTGGAGTTGGAGTAGAATAACTCTTTACTCAGGGAGAAGGTAACTTAATTCCCTTTTGCTCCTGTTTATTTTATCACTGTGGCCATAGTCAGCCAGGCTCCGCCATCTTTATATTTTCTTACAGTGGTTTTCCCAAGAGGATTTTTTTTAAAGAATGAATTAGTCTTTTTCATTTCTACAGATTCTGCAATTTATGATGTGTAGTCGTGAAGAATACTATAATTAAACCTGCTGAGAAACATTTCATATCATGTAGTGAGAGTCCAATTCAATTGAAATTTCTAGCTGTAGCTAAGAAATGATTATTTTCTTTCCCCCACTCCTTTGTGACTCATACTTCCCCACTCACTCTTCTGTCATGTTAGTCAAAGTAGAAATAAAGATACCATAGTATTTCATGGCCAGACTAAGAAATGTTTTTCAAAAACTTTTTTGGTTTGTTTTAAAGGATTTTCTCCTGTCAACCACGGTTTGAAGCTTATCCACTGTTTAGAGCTGATCTGTTTTAAAATGCTCATGGTATGGGGTGTCTGTCACTATAAGATTTGACCCATAGAGAGCCATCTCATGTCTTCCTGTATATTGATTTCTCAGCAACTCCAGTACCGCATTTATCAAACTGTTTCACAAAATGTTAGTCCATTTTATGGTTATACAAGCAGGGAAATACTGTGTGAAGACCTTTCTTTGTGCAGTAAATTCCTTCTGCAAAGTGCTCTAAATTCCTGTTACTAGTCTTTGAAAGGCTCTGAGTTGTCCTGTAGAAAAGAAATGCAGTGTTTTAAAAACTGAACCACAGAACACTTTTATCTGAGTAATATAACAGCACATGACATACATTGGGTGGTGTTACATTATTAATATATTGACATTGAATGGATTTATTCAAAATCCCTAAGCATGTATACTGGACTCCCATTTTTTTAATAGTCATTGCTTGAAAACAATGTGGTTAGTACATTTTTTGAAGCCATCATATTTTTCCTATACACTTTAAAAATCATTAATAAGGAACCATAAAAGAGAGATTCTTCAAGTTCCTTTTTTGTCTTTTAGTACAATAGTTAGTTTACAGATTTGAAGGTAACATTTTTCTTACTTTTTATTAAACTGCTTTCTGCTTGGAGAAATGGTTATATGGAATTTCTGTAATTGATATGGAGAGGATGCTTACTTTATTTGTTCTTCTACCGCTATACACATTCACACTGGTGTAGGTACAGGGGTCACTAAATTTTTGGCGTCTCTGGGCCACACTGGAAGAAAAAGAGTTGTCTTGAGCCAACATTAAATACACAAACATTAATGAAAATTGATGAGCAAAAGAAGAGGTTTTAAGTAAATTTACAATTTTGTGTTGGTCCACATTCATGGTCATCCTGGACCACATGCTGCCTGTGGGCCATGGGTTGAACACCCTTTGTAGGATCTGGTTTGTCTGTGGATTTTAGGACATATATGACTGGTTACTTAGAAAGTTGCCGGAGAGAGAACTGCCTTTTTGTAGAAGAGAACACCAAGATCTGTCTACAATCAGAAGGGGCCTATTTCCTAAATCCCATAACAGTTCCACTACTCTCCCAAAATGGAAGGCTTTCAAATGTCAGAGTTAGGAAAGTCATGGAGATCATTTATCTCAATTCTGCCACTTCACAGATGAGTAAACTGAGGCTCAGAGAGGTAAATGAATTTTCCTGGCTAGTTAGTGTATAGAGTTCCTATTTTCTGACCCTCGATCATTATTCTTTTCAGTGATCTGCAGGTGATTGTCTTTTGGTCTTGAATTATTTGGGCTGTTAGTGAAGAAGGGTTGACCAGTTTTAAAAAATAGTAAATTTTATCCGTTTTACTATTGTTTTATTATATATTGTATCATAGATCATAATTGAACTTATGACTTTTTAAGACTAAGCTTTTTGTTATATAAGTAACAAACCCATCTTAAACTTTTTTTTTTTTAAGATTTTATTTATTTATTTTTAGAGAGGGAAGGTAGAGGGAGAGAGAGAGAGAGAGAGAAACATCAATGTGCGGTTGCTGGGGGACATGGCCTGCAACCTAGGCATGTGCCCTGACTGGGAATCGAACCTGCGATGCCTGGTTCGCAGCCCGCACTCAATCCACTGAGCTACGCCAGCCAGGGCCCCATCTTAAACTTTTATAGTTAAATTTATTTTATGAATATAGAATGTTCTTTCTGCATTCATAAAATACATGGAAAAGAATGTATGTGTTAGGTTTTAACATCACATATTTCAATCAAATGTCTTTTAAGAGAAAAGGCTATTCTTTGCATGGTGTATATACCTTTTTATTATTTTCCATTATTAAATTAAGGATGCACATTAAGGGTGATTTGTTCTTTAATATTTTCATATCCTATACCTCACATGCAGAATAGTTGGTTCCACATGATAACACTTGGAAGACTTCAGATGCTCATTTTTTTCCTCTTTTCCTCCCCTCTCTTTTTTCTTAAGAAAGGAGGAAATGAAAGAAATCCACATATGCTTTTTTAGGTTTGGAACCAAGTTCTGTTATTAATTTTCATGAACTTCATGAGACTTCATGAAGTTATGAAACTACATGACTACATGAAACGTCATGAACTACATGAACTTCAGAGACCCAGGTTCAAGCATCATTTCTCCTGCTGCCTGTAATATAACCTCAGGAAAATAACATTTTTGTACCAGATTTCCTAATCTGGAAAATAGGGATTAAGAGTTAAAAGCATTACTTAATTAACCAGATCTTACATTGTCTGAAAAAGTATATTCACTTTTAGTGTATTTATTCTTCTTAAAAAACTAACTGTAAAAGTAAAACATGTTAAAAATTTCTGATTGAATGAAAATTTGGAAACTAAAATTAGACATCCTAGTTGGGGAGTATGTATTTGAAATGGTTGGGAATCACAATATTGTGCCTAACAGAGACTAAAGTCTTTTAGGGTATAATTAAAGTTCCCCACCTATATGAAGTCTAAGGCTGACTCATGAAGGCTGAGTTTTGTAAAGACCAGAAGGTTCTAGAGGACAGTGCAAACAAATCCTAGTCCGGCACTCAGAAATAGTCAGACTAATGGGAGTTGCCTCTCAGGGAATTCTCTGGGGCCCAGAACTGCTTTTAGTTCAGCAGTGTACCTGACTGGGTGTTGGGCAGACCGCCTGTTTTCCCAGAGTAGTACTGTATTTGGCACCAGCAGCATACGTACATGCTTTAGCTGCATCCATTTTTCACAGTCTTACTGGACTGTGTATCCATTTCGTTAACAAGTCCCTGATTTTTGTATTCTTCTTTATGGTAAAAACCTTTCCGGATTGACCTCATATTCTTCAGCCTCTTCCTAGCTGGCTTGCTTCTTTGTGTTACAGTGAAACTGCTCTTACGGGGATCATTGGTGACCTCTAGTTTTTAAATATAATAGACATTCTTCCAGATTAAATTTTCTTAATCTCTAATAGTCAACCAGCCAGCTATTCCATACTTGAATCACTATCTTCTTTTGGCTTTTTCTGGCTATATTCTTTTATTTTCTTCCTATCTTATTGTATCCTCCTCAGTCATATTATTGACCATGTAATTGTTTCTGTGATTTGAGCTCTGTGTACATTCTCCTACTGTTCTCTGACAGAAACCACATTTCTTCCACAACAGGACTGTTATTCTCATGACTATTTTAAATTTATCCAACATTTGTCTTTCCTTCACTAGATGTAAGTTTCAGGTAGGCAGGTACCTTGGTGGTTTGTTCCCCATTATCCCTCTCATACCTAAAAGAGTTGCATATGGTAAGTCCTCAATTTATATTTGTTGAATGAGTTAAATAAAGAGTATTTATTGATTGGTGAGACAGGATCAGACTACTTGGTAGTCTTAAATATGCATGGGGAAATGAATGGAACCGAATTTAGATGCTGCCAACCATAGTATTAATAATGCTTTTTAAAATTTTATTTTATTGATTATGCTATTACAGTTGTCCTGATTTTTTTCCCTTTGCTCCCCTCCATCCAGCACTCCCCACCCCCTCAGACAGTCCCCCCACCATTGTTTATGTCCATGGTCATGCCTATAAGTTCTTTGGCTACTCTGTTTTTCTGTACTGTACTTTACATCTCCATGGCTATTCTGTAACTACCTATTTGTACTTAATCCCCTCTCCTCTTCACCCATTCTCCCTTTCCTCCCTCCCATCTGGAAACTTTCCAGTAACTAACTTCTTTTCTCTTGCTTTTAAGAGTCTCTCTTTATCTTTAACCTTTGGTCTTTAATAATGGTGTGTCTTGGAGTGGGCCTCTTTGCATCCATCATTGCAAAAGTCCCAAAAGTGCAGAGTCCCAAAATTGGGACTCTCTGTGCCTCCTGGAAGTGCATGTATATTTTCTTCACCAAATTATGGAACTTTTCTTTCACTATTTTTTCAGATAGATTTCTAATTTCTTTCTCTTTCTCTTCTCTTTCTGGCACCCCTATGAGGTAAATGTTGGACCTTTTAAAGTTGTCCCAGAGGCTGTTTATACTATCCTCATTTTTTTTTTTTATTCTTTGTCTTCTTGTTGTTCTGCATGGTTGTATTTTGCTTCCATATGTTCCAAGTCATTGATTTGATTCTCGGCTTCATCCTTTTTTCTGTTGTTTCCCTATAAATTGTTTTTTATTTCTGTTAGTGTATCCTCATTTTTAGCTGGATATTTTTATGGTGCTGAGGTCCTCACTAAGTTCCTTGAGCATCCATATATGCAGTGTTTTACACATTGCATCTAATAGATTGCTTATCTCCATTTCATTTAGCTCTATTTCTGGAGTTTAGATCTGTTCTTTCATTTGGGACATGTTTCTTTATCTCCTTTTGTCAGCCTCCCTGTATTTCCTTCTATATATTAGGTAGAGCTCCTTTGACTCCATGTCTTGGTAGTGTGGCCTAATGTAGTAGGTGTCCTGTAGGGTCCAGTGACACAGCCTCCCGTTTCATGCAAGCTGGGTACTTGAGGAGTCCTTTTGTGTGGGCTGAGTACATCCCCCTGTTGTAGTTGAGCCTTGGTTGCTGTTGGCAGATCAATGGGAGGGATTTACCCAGGCCAATCAGCTCTAAGGACTGACCACTGACCACCAATCTCTGCCTTCCTTGGAGGATCAGCTGTGTGGGAACAGGGTGGCGGCACTCCTTGTGATCTGTAGCTGTACACTTGGTGCGTTGATCCTAAGGTTTCCTGAGTGGTGAAGACCAAGGTCAGCCCAAGGTCAACCTGTGTTTCACCTGGGGCACCCTGCATGAGCTGTAAAACAGTCTGAGATCACTGCTACTTACACCCAGCTTAGAGATTCACAGGTGAAGCTAAGCTGTGACTGTAATCTGGCTGTCACTAAGGCTCACAGAAACCAGCTGTTGCTTGTTTGATAGGATTTAGGAGCCAAGAGGCATTCTTATAGAAAAGCAGCTTGGGTGGGCCCATAAGTTGGGTGGGGTAGAGCTTCTGTGGATCTCCAACATTGGTCACACAGTGTTAGCCAGGTTGGAGTGTCAGATATGGCACCAGCCTACCAGCTCTGTGGTGGGGATGGCTCAGTGAAGGAACAATGGCCTCTGCTCCCTGGGATGCCGGACCCTTTAGTTCCTCCCTGCATACCACTAATGCCCTTCAAGATGCCAGCCCAGTGCTGGGGCTCAGAGGGAGTGAGTCTGAGTAGGTGAATCTGTGTGTGGGTTCCCCAAGAAGAACTGTTTAGGACTTCAGCAGCTTCCTGCACCAATTCAATCCCCGCTGGTTTTTGCAGCCAGAAATTGTGGAGACTTAGCTTCCTGGTACTGGAACCCTGGGCTGGGGAGCTTAGTGTGGGTCTGGGATTCCTCGCTCCCAATATGTTCCTCCTGAAATTTTATCCACCACACAAGGGTGTGGTATCAGCCCTTTACATGTCACACCCCTCCTACCAGTCTGGATGGATGTGGTTTCTTCGATTCCATAGCTGAAGAAACTATGTAACTCAGACTTCTATTCAACTGGGTTTCTGATGTTCCTAAGTGATGGTGGTTCTGTATTTTAGTTATAATTTTGATGTGAAGAGGCAAGCCATGTTTGCCTACATTGCCATCTTGACCAAAAGCCTAATGTCGCTTTTCTCTTTTTCATCTTTACACATAATTTTCAGTACAAAACTCTTTTGAGCATATACACATATACTTGGTTGCTCAGTTTTTTATATTCATTTTTTAAGTATATAGTACAATAATATTAACTGTAGTCACTATGCTGAACATTAGATCCCTAGAATTTACTTATCTTATAATTGAAAGTTTGTACATTTGCCAACATGCACCATTATTCCCACCCTGAGTGCCTGGTAACCACCATTCTACTCTCTGTTTCCATAAGTTAGATTTTTTATGTGTAACATATGAAACCATTTAGTACTTGTTTTTCGCTGATGTATTTCACTTAGCACAGTGCCCTCAAAGTTCATCCATTGTTGTGAATGGCTGAATAATATTTTATTGCATATATATGCCACATTTTCTTTATCCATTCATCTTTTTGTGAACCCTTAAGTTGTTTCCATGTCTCAGCTATTGTGAATAATACTGCAGTGAACATGGGAGTGCAGATATCTCTTTGAGATATTCATTTCATTTCCTTCAGAGATATGCCCAGAATTGGCATTGGTGGATTATATGGTAGTTCTAAAACAAATATAGAGACCAATGAACAGAGTAGGGAGCCCAGAAATAAACTCTTGCATATATGGTAAAATGATCTTTAACAAGGGCACCAAGAATACATAATGGGGAAAAGATGGTCTCTTTAATAAAAGATGATGGGAAAACTGGATATCAACATGAAGAAGAATGGAATTGAACACCTATCTCATACCACTCACCAAAAATTAACTAAATATAGATAAAGACTTAAATGTGAGACCTGAAATTGTAAAACTCCTGGTGGAAAATGTAGAGGGTAAGCTACTTGACATCAATGATATTTTTTATATGACACCAAAAAATGAAGGTAACAGAAGTAGAAATAAGCAAGTGCGACTACATGAAGCAATCGTTTGTGCGCAGCATTGGAAACCATCAACAAAATGTAAATGCAACCTATAAAATGGGAGAAAAAATTGCCAATCACATATCTGATAAGGGGCAGTATCCAAAATATGTAAGAAACTACCATATGATCTCACCTATAAGCAGAACTTAATCAACAAAACAAACAAGCAAGCAAAATAGAACCAGAGACATGGAAATAAAGAACAAACTGACAGTAACCAGAGCGGAGGGGGCATGGCGATAATGGGGAGAGGAGGAGAAGGGTCATCAAGGAATGTGTATAAAGGACACGTGGACAAAGCCAAAGGGGGAAAGGATTGAGGGTGGGAGGTGAGGGTGGGTGGGGCGGGGGAAAGTGGTGGCAGGAAAATGGAGACAACTGTACTTGAACAACAGTAAAAAATGCAATATGTATATATATAGTTTTTATTTTATTTGCATTTTTATTTTAATATATATATTATATATCATATATAATACATATTCATATATGTAATATATATATGGAATTCACACAGCTCAATAGCAAGAAAGCAACTAATCTGATTTAAAAATGGGCAATGGATCTGAATAGACATTTTTCAAAAAGACATTCAAATGGCCCACAGGTAAATAAAAAGGTCCTCAACATCACTAATCATCAGGAGAATGCAAAACAAAACTGTACCTCGCACCTGTTAGGACTGCATTTATTAAAAAGACAAGGAAAAAAGATAACAGGAGTTGATGAGGATGTAATGAAAAAGGAACCCTTGTAAACTGCTGGTGGGAGTGTAAATTGGTACAGCCACTATGGAAAACAGTATGGAGGTTCCTCAAAATATTAAAAACAGAACCACCATATGTTCCAGCTCAGATTTTCTTCACTGCAAATTTAGACCAGTAAATCTGGATTAAATGTTTTATGATCTATTTCTGCCAAAGTTGATTTAAGTTCATAAGTCTACTTCCCTGACTTCTGTTGTCTCAAATGACCTGTATATATACTTAGTATGTGTACCTTTTCTGGTATGCTTCAAAAACTCTTTTTTATTTTTATTATTTTTATTTTTTATTGTTGTATAAGTACAGTTTTCTGACCTTTCCCCCTCCCCCTCCCCATCACCCCAGCCCTCCTCGCCTCCCTCCCCCATTTCTACCTCCCCCCTTTGTTATTTTCCACATGTCCTTTATAATTGTTCCTGTAAACCCTGTACCCTTTCTCCCCATTATCCCCTCCCTTCTCCCTTCTGATCACTGTCAGCCTGTTCTCAATTTCGGTGTCTGGCTATACTTCGCTTGCTTGTTAGTTTTGGTGATCAGGTTCCTGTAAATGGTGAGATCATATGGTATTTGGCTTTCACCACCTGGCTTATTTCACTTAGTATATTGCTCTCCAGTTCCATCCATGCTGTTGCAAAGAGTTAGAAGTTCTTCTTCCTTTCTGCTGCATAGAATTCCATTGTGTAAATGTACCATAGTTTTTTGATCCATTCATTTAGTGATGGGCTCTTGGGTTGCTTCAGGCACTTGGCTATTGTAAATCGTGCTATGAACATTGGGGTGCGTAGGTTCTTTTGGATTGGTGTTTCAGGGTTCTTAGGATATAATCCTAGCAGTGGAATTGCCAGGTCAAAAGGCAGATCCATTTTTAGTTTTCTGAGGAAATTCCATACTGTTCTCCACAGTGGTTTCACCAGTCTGCAATTCTACCAATGGTGCAGTAGAGCTCTCTTTTCTCCACACCCTCTCCAATATTTGTTGTTTGTTGCTTTATGAGGGCCATTCTGACCAGTGTGAAGTGGTATCTCATTGTGGTTTTAATTTGCATCTCTCTGATGGCTAGTGATGCTGAGCATCCTTTCATATGTCTCTGGACCCTCTGTTCCTCAGATCCATTTTTAGTGTATTTATGCTATTGCAACCAATAAAATTATTGACCATGATCCACATACCAACAAATTTTGTTTACATGACTTGAATACTTAGTTTTTACCTTTTATTTTTAAAGTATATTTTATTGATTATCCTATCACAGTTGTCCCCACTTTTTTCCTCCCCTTTATCCTCCTCTGCCCTGCAGCTCCCATGCTCAAGCATTCTGCCTCCCCTTAGTTCATGTCCATGGGTTGTACACATAAGTTCTTTGGCTTCTCTATATCCTATACTATTCTTAACCTCCCCCTGTCTATTTTATGCCTACCAATTTGTTTCTTTTTTCTTGCAACTTTCCCCCCATTCTCTCCCTCCCCACTGATAACCTGCCAAATGATCTCCATTTCTGAGATTCTGTTCCTGTTCTAGTTGTTTGCTTAGTTTTTGTTTTTTAGGTTCAATCATTGATAGTTGTGAGTTTGTTGTCACTTTACTGTTCATAGTTTTTGATCTTCTTCTATTTCTTAGGTAAGTCCCTTTAACATTTCATATAATAAGGACTTGGTGATGTAGAACTCCTTTAACTTGACTTTATCTAGGAAGCACTCTATCTGCCTTTTCATTCTAAATGACAGCTTTGCTGGATAGAGTGATCTTGGATGTAGGTCCTTGCCTTTCATGACTTCAAATACTTCCTTCCAGCCCCTTTTTGCCTGCAAGGTTTCTTTTGAGAAATCAGCTGTTAGTCATATGGGCACTCCTTTGTAGGTAACTGTTTCCTTTTTTCTTGCTGCTTTTAAGATTCTCTCTTTATCTTGAATCTTGGGCAACTTAATTATGATGTGCCTTGGTGTGTTCCTCCTTGGGTCCAGTTTCTTTGGGACTCTCTGAGTTTCCTGGACGTTCTAGAAGTCTAATTTCATTTGCCAAATTGGGGAAGTTTTCCTTCATTATGTTTTCAAATAAGTTTTCTTTTTCTTTTTTTTTAAAGATTTTATTTATTTATTTTTAGAGAGGGGAGGGAGGGAGAGAGAGAGAGAGAGAGAGAGAGAGAAACATCAATGTGTGGTTGCTGGGGGCCGTGGCCTGCCAACCCAGGCATGTGCCCTGACTGGGAATCGAACTTATGATGCTTTGGTTCGCAGCCCGCGCTCAATCCACTGAGCTATGCCAGCCACGGCTTTCAAATAAGTTTTCAGTTTCTTGCTCTTTCTCTTCTCCTTCTGGCACCCCTATGATTGGGGTGTTGGAGTGCTTAAAGTTGTTTCTGAGATTCCTAAGCCTTTCCTCATATTTTTGAATTCTTGTTTCTTCATTCAGTTCTGGTTGAATGTTTATTTCTTCCTTTTGTTCCAAATCTTTGATTTTAGTCCTGGTTTCCTTCCTGTCACTGTTGATTCCCTGTATATTTTTCTTTATTTCACTTTGCATAGCCTTCACATCTTCCTTTATTTTGCAGCTGTACCCAATCATTTCTGTAAGTATCCTGATTACTAGTGCTATGAACTCTGCATCTGATAGGTTGTCTGTCTCCTCAACGTTTAGTTCTTTTTCTGGAGTTTTGATCTGTTCTTTCCTTTGGGCCATATTTCTTTGTTTCAGCATACCTGTCATGTTGTAAGGGATGGAGCCTTAGGTATTCACCAGGGCAGGGCAACCCTCTTTACTGTGTCTGTGGGAGAGGGGTCAAAGAGGGAACAGTGCCACTTGCTCCACTCTCACCCTGCTTTCTGTCACTTACCTTACTTCCCACAAGTAGAATGTGCCCTTTGAGGTGCTGATTCATGGTGGGTAGGTTTGTGTACATTCTAGGATCCCGTGGGCCTCTCCAGTGAACTCTCCTGTGAGACTGGGAGTTTCTTCCACCTTCGTAACCCCCACAGGATTTTACAGCCAGAGGTTTTGAGTCTTTAATTTCCACATTAGCCATCCCCAGCCTTGCCCACGGTTCAATAGGCCTTGCTGTGCATCCTCTCTGCTCAGCTGTCTGTCTCTGTTCCTCCTACCTCTGTCTAGATGAATGTTTCTTTAACTCCTTGGTTATTGGAGTTCCATTAAGTTTGATTTTTCTGGCAGTTCTGGTTGCTTTTTGTTTTTAAATTGGTTGTTATCCTTCTTTTGGTTGTGCAAGGAAGCAAAGCATTTCTACTTATGCTTCCATCTTGGCCTGAACTCCCTGTTTTTACCTTTTAAAACCTCATTGCTTCCTACTGTCCTTCTCATTTGTTATACCCAACCATTCTAGAGTTGTAATGTCTTCCAAAATACCAGGATCTTTCCAGTGTTGTGGTTTTTGTACATGCTATACTCTCTTCCTGATGTATTTTCCTCCATAGGGCTGATTGCTTTTCATTGTTTAGTTTCAACCTAAATCTCTTATTTAGAGGTAACATTCTTGACTAACCCATTGAATATACCCCTCCCATTTTTTACACTTTAATAGTCTGTTTTTCTCTCTGTCGTAGACTTAAGAAAATTTCTCATTATCTTATTTCCATTTCTCTTTTGACCAGTTACTCCTTAAGTTGTGTAGCCTTTTTGACAGTAGAGGTTATACCTATTTTGTTCCTGTTATTCTAGGAGCCAGAATAAATGCTCAGTAAATACTTCTTAAAAGAATGAGTACAAAGTAGCCTGAAAACATAAAATATTATACCAATGTTAGATATTATAATGATCGACTTACTATATTCTATCTTCACAATAAATTTTATAGTATAAAGTTTGGAAGATATTCTGTTTCCTTAATTTGCCATTTTTATACCATAGCTTGATTTTTTTCATGGACTACATTATTGGTGGGAGAAGATGTTCAAGACCTAGGTCAAATACGAAACACATACTTTAGAGATACTATATATCTGGATTTGTGGATAGGACACACGAAGTTAAAGAAAACAGAAAAATTGGTTATAGCTGAGGTAAACTGACATAATCATCCCAGTGAAGAAGCAAGCAGGGAATATTCAGAGTCATGCTTAGCCAAGGTATATGCTGAGGCATGATGGGATGCAAACAGCAATAATTTACTGAATTCAATAGATCAGAGTCCTGACATTTACATAGAACCTTATAATAGAGTCAGCTATGAAGAAGCTTCTGTCAGCAAGTATGCACATATCTATGGCTTTGCATTCATTATTGCATACATATGCAGAACAATGGAAAGATTCTTTTGTGCTGTAGAAATAATATGACATTTTCATAACAGTCTGTGGCAATCAATAAATAACAAACAAAAGAAACAGAGCAGCATCTTTCAAATGTGAACAGAATTGCTTGAAAATTTAGCTGTTTCAGGAATGTACAGTTCAGAAATAGTTGCTGCTTTCAATCAGATATGCCAAATATTGAGTTATTTTCTCAAACATAGCAAATAGGACAAAAATAGATTTACAGTAGTGAATATGTGAAACACAGAGTTTATTCTATTAATATTTGTTAATTGTTGTATTATTTTCCATATGAACACTGTAAAGCTGCTTTTGCCTCACCCTGTATTTTGGAAATTTCTGGGATAAATAATGTGTAAACAGTAGCTCATATATATTCATTATGCAATGTGAAGCATAAGTTAATCTTAGGTATCAGAATTAAATAGTCATTATTTCTAGTACCTAAGAAAGAGCTGCTTGTTTTTGCTTCTTTTTTTTCACATAAATTCTTGGGTATTAATTAAAGGGTTTTTAAAGCATTTAGACCATGGAAAGACCTTTAGGAGTTCTTTGTGCATAATTCTGACTCTTGCTCCAGATAAGTACTCCAACAAATAGGTCAATGCTTATCTTCTTACCTTTACAGAATAATGACTGAAGATAGTGTGATCTACCTCCATTACCCAATCTAGTGTTTAAAATTTCCTCTATTTCTCATTGCAAGTGTACATTATTTGTCAGAGACAAATTCATTTCCTAATAAAATTGTCCTTTTTCCCTTCCCCAGAAATTGCCAGTCTTTACCCCAGGGCATGTTTATGCAGTAGCCAAGCCTTCTCAGTCCCATGGATCATGACTCAGTAATGAGGATAGTTTATGGATTAGACATACTCTTCAGTGACTTTTACCCTTGTCGTGTTCCTTGCTCATTTTTGTAGCTTTTGAATCATCTCCAACAAGAGGGAAGTATGAAAATTAAAGCAGGTTGCATTTTGCTGCCCTATTTTTATACTGCTTTGAGGGCTGCAGACATAGATTTTATATATCTATGATGTATTTGTTTGTATTACCAATGTTCACTGAGAACTAATTATATAAGGAGGTATGCCCAAAAGATGGGGTGATATAAATTCCTTGAAATGTTTCATTTGTGATAAGAGAAGCAACTTCCTTGATCATAGAACTTAAAAGCTCCAGGTATGTGATAGTATAAGTATCCTCTGAAGTAGTTTCACCTTTTCTATCTCTTTACTATTGTGAGTACATCTGTAGATCCTATTCTGGGTAAGAGAGGAGAGTGGTGTTGGGCCAATAAACAGTGAACCAAGGTGTAAGAAAATCTGAAGTAGTAGCAGAAAGTTCATATGGTCCCTTGTACCAACTGTTATAGCTGTTCCCCAATAGTCATTCACGAATGTCTTTGACACATAAAAAGTTAAGTTCTTTTTATGTGACAAAATGGTTGAGAGCATGGGCTCACTGCAGGTTCCACATCCATTTTTTTTTACCAGCTTTTTGCTTTGGACAAAGCTACTCAACCTTTTCACCTTGCCTATGAAATAGGAATTATAATAGTACCTATCTCATAGAGTTGACATGAAGATTAAAAGAGTTGATATCTGAGCAAATAGTATAGTGCCTATTGGATAGTAAATGGTCAGTATGTTAACTCTCATTTGTTGTTATTATATGTTTTGTTTATGAAATCAACTTAGTGCTAGGGAGCATGCTTAAGCATTTTGTTAAGACTATGAAAATGAAAGCTGGTACTATGTCTTGCATCTGTCAAAGTATTTATTGTTTTATATCTATTTGTATACCTTATTTGGCTATACTTAAATATCAACATCAGATTGTGTTATTTTAACTATAGTCAAATAGGATCACTGTCATATTCAGTGGAGGTAAATTAAAATGACCTCCTTCTTCTTTTTACCTAAACTTGAAATCATTATGACTGTTGTTTTATCAAAATAGAATGAAGACATATGTAGGTGAGACTTCCAATTAGAAAATAGAGCAATGATGAGAAAACAACTGTATATGTATTTATAATGGCATTTTTTCTGTCTTTAAAAGATGCTCTTGGGTTGTTTCTGTCATCATCTCAGCTAAAATTTGTACTAGTTCTGCTGCAGTGGCTTTTTCTGGAATGCATTACAGTATGGAATACTTTCAAAGCATTATTATTGTACTAAAATTTACATTATAAATTTAACAAGTGTAATTTGTAATGAGTTCAAACGACCTGTTTTAAATGCTACAAATTTTTGAATAGTTTAGCATAATTTCTCATGTTTTAACAAAAGATTTATGTTTTATAAATTTATGAAACCAGCTATTATATCAGGTCATATTTTTATCTGTTGATTAGTGTGCCTACAGTGTACCAGCAGCTGTGTTAAGTATTGGAGGTACAGGTAGGAATAAAACATAATTTCATGGGAGTATGAAGACATAAGGAATTTAACAATAAATATGTTGAGAGTTATAGGTCTGCACAGGGTATGCATTAGGAAAATACAGAGAACAAAGCAAAACAGCCCTGAGAAGAGTGACGACAGAGGGTGAGGGGCTACAGAAAAATAATTTGGAGATAAGGTGATGCTTGAGCTGAGTTTATAAATGATGAGGACAAAGGAAAGGAGTTAAAGAAAGATGTAGAGGCCTTCCAGGCAGAAGAAACCATGTGCTACAAAGCAGGAAGGCAAGAGAAAATGGCACTTTGGGGAACCAGCACAAAGGTCAGTATAGTGTGAGTGAAAAAAGCACTTGAGGACACGGCTAGTACCAAGACTGAAGATTACGTAGGTACCAGCCCTGCTGGCTCCTATAAGGTCAGCCAGCGGTTTTGAATTTCTCCTGCAGGCAAGAGAGAATCATGGAAATGTTTTTAAGACAAGTTTTATTTTCATATTTGCATTTTAGAAAAATTCCCGTGGCAGGACAGTTGTAGATTGGAAGAGAGCCAATTAGAGGAAGGAAAATCAGTTAGAAGGCAATTACAGTGCACAATATTATTAGTTAATGCATTGAGTATGAGAATGGAAAAGAGAATTGGAAAATTATTTAGAAGGTAAAATTAGTAGGACTTAGTAACTGATGTCATTCTGAATGAGGAATAATTCTGAAGCTGAGGATGGTGGTGCTGCTCTCTGTTCAGAAGGGTAATACAGGAGGAAAAAACAAGAGAGGTAAGGAACTGCTTGTTAAGTTTTATATATGGGAGTTCCTCATAGGATTTCCTTATAGAGATAATCAGGTGGCTGTTAGAAACTCAGATTTAAAATTCTTAAAGTATAGCTAGAAAGTAAAGAGAGTGGAGATGTCAACTTATGCAAAGTTTACTATGAGCATCTATATGATCATATGATATATGGTGAAAGCACATGGTCTGAACAAAATGAGAAAAAATAAAAGCTAAACACAGAGGTCTCAGAAAATATCAGTGTTTAAAATGCCAGAGAAATGGAGCTTTGAAATGTTCTTGAAAGATATTGGTAGATAAAGTAAAAAGTGAAAAAGAAATGCCATAGAAACTAAGGAACAGTAAAGGTTAAGAAAGAGACCTTGTGTATACATAAAAAAATGTTTGAAAACATATACATTAAATTGTCAGTAGTGGCTCACTCTGAGATGTGGGTTGAAAGAATGACAAAAGAAACCTGGGAATTTTAACTTAATATTTGGATGTTTGCTGAATTTACTGGGGTAAATTTTGTTTGCAAAATCATAAAGGTTTCAGGTATACAAGTTAATAAGATATAATCTGCATCATGCACCCATTGCCCTAAGTGAAGTCTCTTTTCACCCCCATTTCCCTGCTTTGTTCAGCTCCTCCAACCACCCACCCCCTTTCCCTCTGGCTGTCGCCATACTGTTATCTGTGTCTATGGTATATATACATATACATATACATATACATATACATATACATATACATATACATATGGGTTTTTACTTAATCCCTTTACCTTCTTTCATCCAGTCCCCTAACCCTCTTCCCCTCCGACAGCTGTTCGTTGGTTCCATGTGTCCATGCCTCTGTTTCCATTTTGTTTATCAGTTTATTTTGTTTATTAGATTCTACATATAAGTGAAATCATATGATATTTGTCTTTCTCTGACTGGCTTATTTCATTTAGCATAATAATCTCCAGGTCCATCCAGAAAGTATTTTATACTGTTCTGTATTATTTTTGCAACTTCTCATGAGCATATAATTATCTTAAATTAAAAGGTGTAAACAGCCCTGGCCAGTGTGGCTCAGTGGATTGAGTGCCAGCCTAGGAATGAAAGGGTTGCCAGTTCGACCCAGTCAGGGCACATGCCTGGGTTGCAGGCCAGGTTCCCAGTAGGGGGTGTGCAGGAGGCAACCACACATTGATGTTTCTCCCCCTGTCTTTCTCCCTCCCTTCTTCTCTTTAAAGCTAAATACATAGAATCTTTAAAAAATAAAGTCTATTTAAAAAAAGTAAAAACAAGTCATGTTAAAATATGTTATCAGTTGAAAATGAAAAATAAATAATTCAGACAAGCTTAATCAGAATAGAAGGAGGGAAAGGGCAACATGGAGTGGTCAACAACAGTATATTGCAGATAGGTCAAAAAAGATGAGGACTGACAGAAGTCTTAATCTTGGTATTTAGACTTAGCCACAAATGACCTTATTAAAAGCAATTTCAGTGAAAGGCTAAGGGCAGAAGGTTTACTGCAGTTGTTGGGAAGTGGAAAGGTAGGGCATGAAGAGCTCTCGTAGTCATCCATCCAGGAGAACCTTGAGTATAGAAGAAGAGAGAGATACAGATAGGGATTTAGGGTGAAAGGTGACTAAGCTGCTCAAAATCCTTGTGGTGGCAAGAGAGACATCTATGCAAGCTTCCTTAACCACGGAGTTTTATGGCAAGTCACCCGGAAAGGAGAAGTAGCGTGGGGAGTTGACTTATTAGCCCCCACACATGCCAGAACACAGCTTTTCTAAAACTGGGATTTCAGGGAGTTTTATAAGGAGTTGAAGTCACTCAGCAAGACTTTCTGGAGGCAAGAGGCCTAAACTTATGTATATGCTGGAGGTAGACAACAGTAGAGGGCAGGTGCTCTCAGGTACAGAGAAGTGTTGAGGTACTTAATAAAGGAATGTCTTTTCACATTGGAAAGTACCACAACTATTTCTGGAAATGAAGTTTCATACAAAATACAAAACTTAAAAAAAAAGTAATGATGTTTCAAAGGCTAAACTAACTGATATATTTTAGATATATATACACACTAGAAAAAATTAAATAATATAAATAAGCTAGTAAATTTCTTTTTTCTTCTTCTTCTAAAGCCGAACAACAACTTATCCTTACACAGAAACACAGATGTACAGCCAAAACACTGGAGGGAATTACTTTGATACTCAAGGGAGTTCGGCACAGGTGACGACTGTGGTCTCATCCCACAGTATGGTGGGCACTGGAGGGATTCAGATGGGCGTCACAGGAGGACAACTCATCAGCAGCTCTGGAGGAACCTATCTGATTGGCAATTCAATGGAGAATTCTGGTCACTCAGTGACACACACCACTCGGGCCTCCCCAGCGACAGTAAGTATTTGAGTTTTTGTCTAATTTAGCTTCTTGGTAGCTGTTATTGTACATTTCCCAATATAGTAAAAAGAAACAGGCTGGGCTGGGGCAAGAAAGTGTTGCTCACCAGTAATATTTATGCTAGCTTATTGCCAGAGAAGTTACTTTGTGTAGCACAGCATTTCCACAGTCTTCCAGGGGTGTCCAACCTGAGGCCCACTGGCCACATACAGCCAGGATAGCTATGAATGCTGCCCAACACAAAATTGTAAATTTACTTATCACATTATGAGATTGTGTGTTGTGCATGTGTGTGTGTGATTACATGGTGCAGTGTATTTAGTGTATGGCCAAAACAGCCTACTTCTGGTGTGGCCAGAGATGACAAAAGGTTGGACACCACTGCTGGGTTTTAGACTTTAAATTTCATCATATTCACATGCCACCCATACTACTATTTACTGAATGTATATTTTAAATATTTACTTTTAAAGTAGAAAACAACATATATTTTTCTAATGTATATTAAAAGTCATTCTTTAAAAGTAAATTAAAAATGTTTACCTATGTGCCATATGTAAAGCCATTTTGCTTTCTGCCAGGGAGATACTTTGGGAAGCAATGATCTAGGTAATTTCAATAAAAACAATATCTGTATTGGCTTTGATCATTGCTGTGAGCAAACGGTATCTCAGGAACACATTTGACTTTTTGAGCTTTAAAATTTAATAAGTACATTTATTTTGAAACAAGTTATTTTAATGTATTGAAACGATGCCACAGAAATAGTCGTAGAAAGCTGTGTAGAAGAATTCAGTATCATCAAACTCTGCAACATGACCTCTCTGTTTTCACCTCAGCTGAGCATATAAAAGATCGCAGTCACTTAGAACTACCTGTCTAAAGCAGCAGTGGAATAGATTTTCCAGATGTGCTGTGCAAAAGAGCCCATGGATTTGAAATAAGCACAAGCACCCCCTTTTTATCATGTTACCATATAATTTGTCCTTCTAATACAGAGGTAGAAGCCAATTTGTTAGAAAATAATATGAGAAGCTTTACATTTTTCATTTAATGGATTTTTAAGATATAACGTATACTTGCTAAGAACTTTGTGTATACTTTTCTGCTTATAAAGATTACTTATTTACACTGTCAGCATTTAGTGTCTTTTCCCTGTTCCAGTCTTGGAATCCCTTCACTGTTCAGTGCAAATTTCTTACCAACACCAGAACAGGTCTCTAGCAGTTCTCAGTGGAGAGTTCTTTTTTTGTAACCTTTTTTTCTTTGCGTTTTTAAAGCATTTCTTATGTATGTTTGTCTCTTGCTTTTCATGACAGTAGGTACAGTATGTCTAAACCTTTTAGTCACAATATATTTATGTAGATTAGAAACTAAATCATAGCCTCTCTTGACCTCAGGTCCATCAACAAAATTAGTGGTTAGTTAGATTAAGTGGTTGGTTTTCTAATTTCCTTCCAGCTTTAAAATCATAATATTTACAAAAGATTTATAAAGTGTTATAAATGCAAAAATAACTGTATCTTTACCATAAAATACAAAGCAGTAGAATAGGTGTCAGTACTTTATAGTGCTCCTGAGAAGGGCCACCCAGAAGGTCATTGCCAGTGGAAAAGGAAGTACTTGCCACTTATCAAGCCCTTAGGAAAACTGGAAAATGGGAGAAATAGTATTTTCCTGTTTTCATTGCATCCATCCTTTCTTATGATAGCACACCGTCTCTTTGGCCCCGTCCCCCTACTTTATTTTCTCCAGGGTTTTCTATTTACTTTCACACTGGTTTCCGGCTACCTGTTAAACATCCCTATCAACTGGATATGTGTCCAGTAGATTTATTAGTGCTGTCAGTGAACTAAATCGATTATTCCAGGTCATATAAATATAGGTGCAAACATGAACAGGGTAGAATTCGTAGTTTGATATTTTTTCTATATTCAGTATGAAAAAGTAGCATGACTCTGTAAGTTATCCATTTCACAAATTCACAGTGTGATTTCTGTTATATTAATCGGCAAATAAAACTAACACTTAAAATAACTGAATTATAACAACTGGGAGTAGTGGGAAACTACTAAAAAAATCAATTCATAGTATCAATTGTACATGTTAATTTACACTTTTTAAAATGCATTAATATTTAAGGTTTTGTTAAGAATGTTTTTTTGTTTTTCTTTTCTACAAGAAAGTTTTCTTTTTAGTAAAAGCAGTGTAAAATTTAAATGAAAAATAACTTGTTGCCTGGAACAATCATAGGTATCCTCATCAAAGCACGTCTGAAGTGCCATATGATAGATTTATATTATCTAAATATACATCTGCTATTGTTACTTTGTATTTCTTACTAAAATTTATATTTGATGATTTAGATTCCCTTCTCAGTTGTGCTGCAGATCTTCCTCTGCTTTGTTCACAGCAAGGTGACTATTCTGTTTACAAATTCACAACTATTACTATAGTCAAGTTAGCAAAGTGCCATGAAACCTATTTAAGATTTCCTACCATCCCCCTCTTGCCAAGTGTTAGAATATTTGTAGCTTTTTGATTGTTTAGACTGCTAAAACTCAAGATGTTTTGGTAGGTGCCTTGTCATTAAAGGGAATTTACTTATTTTTATGTATCTTTGTTTCATTCACTATAGAACCATACAGAGTTTATATAAATACAATCTTTCCTTTTTAAAAAATTCTTATTGAATTTATTGGGGAGCACTGGTTAATAAAATTATATAGGTTTTAAGTGTACAATTCTATAATACATCATCTGTATATTATATTGTATGTTTATTCCTCCAAGTCAAGTCCTCTTCCATCACCATTTATCCCCCTTTACCCTCTCCCGCCTCCCCCTACCCGCCTTTTCTCCCTGGAAATCACTGTAGTGTTGTCTGTGTCTGTGAGCACAATCTTTAACAGCTTGTTAGTCAACACTCAAGCCATTTCTTTCCCAATGGTGAGCCAAACTGTGCCATATAAATTTAGTTCTTCTACCTGTTTAATAGCCAACTTATCGCCTATATAGAGCATTCCTGATGCAACTGACTGTGTAGGAGTAGGCTATACTGTGGACAAAATTCCTGACTGAAATTGGCCCATTCCATAAGAGCCTATAATAATTGCAGTGTATGGTCAGTTTAGTTCAGTTGATGTCAAACTAGTTAAGTATGAGTACTTGGAAGTAACACAAACCTAACACCTTCATTCATTTCCTGGGTAGCAAGGTTTCTTGCTCTGGTCCTCTGAATAATTGCCTTGACTCTCTCTTACATTTGACTTATGTCTGTTACTGAAATTCTTTCATTTGAAGTTATAGGAAGAACTTCCCACCACAAAGAAAAGTTTACTTCACTATTCAAACCAGTTTTTCAAGATATGCCAATGAAAAAAGATAATGATTTGAAATTAAAACCACTGCTAAGAAAAATAAATGATTAGTACTTTAATATTTTCTTACTTCACCTAATAGTCAGTATAAAACCATCTTTCTTATACCTGAAGGATCTCTGAAGCATTTATGGATAATTTTTATTGGGCATATGATTTATTTTACTTTTATAACCTTAAATAAAAATGTAATTAACATAATCATGTTTTAAAGTTTAATTTTTGCTTATGCATTATAAAAATTGTCAGTTTTCAAGGTACCTATAAATATCAGAGTTTTAAAAAATATATAGTGGTAACAAATTAAATTTTATTTTAGGAATATTTTATGGTACAAACTACCAGTTTTAAATGACTAGTGTTCCATTTATTTGGTCAGTAGAGTCCATGTATGTATAAATTATGTATGTGCATGTGTATGTTTTACATATGTGAACATATACACACATTTAAAAGGTACTTCCTGCTGATAGTATTAAATAAGAATTTTCAAAAACATTATGTAACTTTTTTGTTGGAACATCCAGGTTATGAGTTCAGCTGAGTTACCACTTGAGTCAGTCAGTGTCTTACACCTCATTACATTCATTCTCAGGATTTAACTGTTGCTAATGTTTGAGTAGTATATGGACACTCAGGTAGAAGAGTTGGCTCTATTCATAATTCTGAACTCACTATACTCTGATCTTATAACTGCATCGCCAAATTTCCTTGTATGTTTTTATTCATTTGAAACTCTAATTTATTTTTCTTCATTATTTATTTGTATAGCAGTGTCATTTACAGAATTTTAGAATTTTGAAACTTGAACACAGTTTGCACTTGAGTATCAACATTTTGTGATTGTAGTGGTGATATTTTGTGCTGATCATAACACAGTTTATCTTACACCACAGTGTGCAATAATTAAGTTTGTCTAACACGCTTTATTTACTCACTGCTCCAGAAAATGGTATTTGTATGCTTATAATTGGGTGCTTATTTATGAAGGGTTTTTTCTTTTTGTTGGCTAAATAAGATTACATTAATCACTGTTGAGACTGGGATATGAAAGATAATTTTTACATCTTTCTGTATATATATTTAGTAATTAAATATGTTAGGTTTTTGCTAAAATTAGATCCCACCAAGGGACACAAGGAAAATGTATTGAAACTAAAAATGTTCATGTCTCTCCTTCTGATTAATATAAAATATTGGAATTTCTTTCAGTTAGTTGGGGGGAAATTCAAATGTCCATCTGCTGCTATATAAGTAAAAGTTTGGCCTAGCTTGTGCAATTTAGAAAATTAAGAATTCATTTAAGAATTATAGATACTTTTATTTCTTTATCCTTGGGTTTATGTATTTATGGATTTGGAGTAGGGAATGGGTTTTCCTAAGAATGAATATGTATAGCTAACAACCCAGAAAATGATTTTATCATCTTATTCCTTTGGTGGAGTGGTACCTATGGCCATTTGTTTTGTTTTAAAATTATATTAATTTATTTATATGAATTAGTTATGCATTCTTGAATTGGACAATTCAAAGAATAAAAGAAAGAACATAATACAGTCTCCTTCTCACCCTGTTCTTCAATTCTTTTCCTTAAAAGCAACAACTGTTGTCAAGTTCTTTTGAATGTTCTAGGGATATTCTGTGAATGCACAAACAGAATGCCTCTCCCCTGTCTCATTACCATTTTTTATTGTATTTTTATCATTTCATAAATCCAAATTATGATAAAAATACTGCATCTTACTTTTTTTCACCTAGCAGTATATCAGAATTTTTTTTTTCATGTCTGCTTGAAGGGCTTCCTTATATTTATGGAAAATGACTATATTAGAAGGAGCTGAGCTGCCCATATCTTAGCAGAGGGAAAAAAAGTAAAAATTATGTTGGCTTGTTGATTGTTGTGGTATAGAGATAGAAAAGCAGTATAGTCAGGGTGAAAACTTTTGTTTATTATTATGTATAAAGATATACTGAGAAGAAAATTTTTTAATTTAGAAGAGTGCATAAATTATGAATAAATCCGTTATATTTTATATATTACAATGTAATTTCTACTTTAAATAATTTTCTTAGTCTTTCAATTCGCTTCAATGATAAAAAAAAATACTTCCTCACTTATTTTGGCAGAAGCATATATGTCCATTATGATCTTAGCATATTCTTTTTCCATGTCCTGTTTTCCCTAGGCCACTGTGAGCCCTCAAATGAAACTCCTCAGAGAGAGTCCCATGAATCCTCCCCTTCCTGCACTAAATCCTAAATTGACTGAAGGTTCCGGGACCTCATTTTTAAAGCACTTAATAAAATCAGACTTTGAGTGACTCATGATCTCAATCACTTCATCTATATTCCGTTCAGCTGTCAGTCAGTCCCACACTGCTCTGGCCTTGAAGCTGATAAGATCTAGAGGCAGTAATTTTACCCGTAAGGCTGTAAGACATTCCACTCCTGGAAATCTTGATCAGCTAGAAGGTTAAGACAATAGAGTGACAGGGGCCTCAGCCTGTCCTGAGCATAGCTGATATATTCTCCTGCATTTCTAAAGCAAAATACTTGTATAATGAGTTATTTTAGTATTTAGCTATTTCATACTGAAACAGCATTTCAGAACACAGTTGTGTTGTAACATACTAGAAATGGCTAGATTCTATTTCATGTGAAATTTGTATAAGGAAAGTTTAATGATGTTTATAAATTCTACTTGCAAATATGGAAGTAAACTGTGTTCCAGGTGACCTTTAGTATAACTTTTGCTTGATCCTTATACTTGTAAGTCAAATTTCAAATTAATTTACTAACTTGAAATCATTATAAATTTTAAAGGAAAAGAATCACTAATATTTCAGTCATGGAGACCAGGTAATCCAGATAAAATATGAAATGTATTGGTGGCAAATTAAAATACACTATAGTCTGTGAAATACATGAGTCAGTTTTAGACCCATATAAAATTAATCCTGCCTCTCCTCCTAGCCCATGTCTTTTAATTTAATGAGGGAAAAACAGCACAATGCCTGTGTACAACTCTCAATTCTCAAGTGGGAGGGATTTCTGTATGTCCCTGTGTTATCGTTTCATACCCCTAAAGCATGTGATTTGATTACCACTTTCTCAGCATGCATAACTGCAGTTGTGTTTATTGGTCACAGAATTTTCTGATCTCTTTTAAAATTTAGCTATTGTGTTTGATTATAACTGTTGATGTCTATAAATTTCATAGGAGTTTTGTAATCTACCTTCATTCAGACTGTTAGGAATAATTTTACACATTTACTTTAAATTTATTTATTCTAAGTTTTAGTGACTTTCTCACTTGCCTTATAAGGAAGAAACTGGGTTTTCAAAATTATAGGAAAGATGCATTAAACAAGAGAAGGAAGTAAAATATAAAAATAGGCTGTAAAGAGGTCAGAATTTACAGATAATATGATTGTATACCTGATAAAAATCATGGAGAGTTCAGTGAAAAACTAAAACAAATAATGAGAACTTATAACTGAGTATAAGATCAATGTACCAAGAAATAAGTAGTTTTTCCAGATACAAACAACAGTAGTTAGAAAATATAATAGAAGAAAAGATTTCATTATAAAAACTTCAGAATTTGCCAGGCAGTAAACTAACAACATTGTGTAAGATTCAGGTGCTGAATAAAACTTTAAAAATTTTTAAGGCATAGGTGGCAAACACAAGGCCCATGGGCAGAATCCAGCCTTCCACCTTGTTTCATCCAGCCCAGCACCTTGTTTCTACCCAGTGGCAGCACTGAGCTCTTGCTTAACTATTGAGGAGTAGTTACATTTATACTGTAGGACTGTATAAATGTAGTCCTAAAATTACATTTGGCCCTTTGAAGGCGACCATGAGGCTGATGTGGCCCCTGGTGAAAATGAGTTTGACATCCCTGTCTTAAGGGACACAGAAAGAAGCTTTTATAATTGAAAGAGAAGTTTTAGCCCTAGCTGGTATAGCTCAGTGGATTGAGTACAGGCCTGCAAAACGAAGGGTTGCCACTTTGAATCTCAGTCAGGGCATATGCCTGGATCGTGTGCCACATCCCCAGTAGAGGGTGTGTGAGAGGTAACCACACATTGATATTTCTCTCCCTTGCTTTCTCCTTCCCTTCCCCTGTCTCTAAAAAATAAGTCAAATCTTTTAAAATAAGAATTTTTATTATCAAACATTTTGTATTTCTCTAAATTAAAATATTTAAATATGATCCCAATCAAAACACCAATAGATTTTTTCTTTTACTTTTTAAAGATTTTATTTATTTATTTTTAGACAGAGAGGAAGGCAGGGAGAGAGGGAAACATCAATGTGTGGTTGCTTCTCACATGCCCCCTACTTGAGGACCTGGCCTGGCAAACCAGGCATGTACCCTAGGCTGGGAATCGAACCTTTGGTTTGCAGGCTGGTGCTCAATCCACTGAGCCACACCAGCCAGGGTCAGTAGATTTTTTCTTTTAGAAGAGCAGCTATTTATATAAGTAAACATGTAAGAATAGTAAGGGAAATTTTGTAAAAAAAAAAAATTATAAAATGGAGGATGAGTGAGATGGAAACAACCCTACCAATTATTCAAACATCAAATTATAATAATTAAAATAGAATTGTTTAGGTACAGGAATAGACCAGTATAGACCAGGAATGAAAAGGCCATAAATAGGCCAAATGCATATAGGAATATAGTTTATGATAATGGAGGCATCGCCTATTAGTGCAGAAATAAGGAATTATCAGTAAATGATGTTTGGGACAATAGGATAGCTATTTAGAAAATTGGATTGGTTCCATACATTATTCCCTATATAAAAATAAATTTTACTTGGAAGGAAAAATGTATTTTATTATTCTCCTATAGGGGGAAGCATGATGTAACATCCAGAATCTGTAAAGAATATACTGATGTAATACATAAGTAAAAACATTTTGTATGACAAAAACCACAATAAACAAAGGTAACAGTGAAATGAGAACCTGGCATAAAGTTTGAGACGTTATATTCAAGGGACTAATTTGTTTAATATATAGACCACTTGAAAAAATCCGTCATAAAATAAAAAGGCTAAAAAGGGTAAACTATATGAACAAGAAGTTCACTGAAAAGGAAATAAAAAGAAACTACAAAGAAATACTATTTTTTTATTTCTCACTCAGGCAAAGCTGAAAAAGTTAGTAAGAGGTGGCAAGGGTGTGAAGAAACACATTCTCATTCATTGTTGATTTGGATCAAATTGGCACAGAATTGAAGAGCAATATGGAAATTTTTACCAAAATTGAAAATACACATATACTTTGACCCAGAGAGTGTACTTATATGAATTTATTCTATTGATGATACTCTTACATATGTGAAATGCTACATAAACAACTATATTCATTACACAGTAATTTGCAATAAAAATTTTTTTGGAAAAAGCTTAATTGTCATCAGGAAGACAATCGTCATCCTTAATCATCAGGGAACTAGTTAAATAAATTTTGGTGCATTTGTCCATTCAGTAGAGTTTTATATAACCATTAAAAAAGTGAGGCCATGTATATGAATACAGATATATAGATACAGAGATAGGTATAAATATAGATATAGATAGATACAACCTCCAAACATATGAAAAAGCAAGGGGTTTTGTTTTTGTGTCTTTAAATAGAAACATGCATTTGTATGTGCTTATATAAGCACAGAGATTTTGCTAGGGGAATGCATGAAGTAAAAAGTGGGAAGCATGTGAATATATTATTTATTCAAAAAAGTGATTTACTATTTTCAAAAATCTGAGGCCAGCTCTTGATTACAGAGTACATCTTTTTGGTCGTGTTCCTCTAATGCGTGTTGCAGCAACAACTCTTTTTGTTCTCAATGTAGACTCTCTAAGACGTGTAGCCATTCAAATTAAACCTTGATACTAGGTTTCAGAAAAAGTCCTCCCTGTGTTAAACAGTTGAAGGTTTAAAGAATGAAAGTTGCCATTATACTTAGTAAAAAATTTCAAAGCCTTTCTTACTCAGTATTTTGGAGTGAAAGTGATTGTTTTGTATTTGTATTCATGTACTTAGAGTCTGGATTATTTTCCTTAGTTATTCACTCTCTCATACATTTACTAAAGCAATCACTATTGATCAGGCACTGTGCTTCAGAGAATATAATGGTTTACAATACCAGTAATGGAGCTAGTTTCAGAACTACTGATCCTTTCAGGCAAAAATGTAAATTCACAAGTAGCCCCTAAACTTCTTTTAAGTGGTTAGTTTCATCCTTTCTCACCACATTATTTTTTAAATCACAAATATCAATATATTGTAAATTGATTAATTTTAGATTCACCAAAATTGTACTTATACTCTTTTTTTGTTGCTGAAATAAATTGGAAAATTGCCTAATGGTTGGGTAGGATTGAGTAGCAAGAAAATGAAAGAAAAGCAAAACTTCAAGTAATACGTAGATTTAAAAATCATCCTTTAAATAAATTTAGCTAGCACCATGTAAGAGTAGCCTATACCTTCCTACTTATTTTCCCTGAAGTAGGAATTGCATTCTGATCTTGGCCAAGAAAAACATTTTTATTATGTTTTAGTGCAATGGTCCTCACACTTGAGTATGCCTTCTCTGGAACATTAGTGGAACACATACCTGGACCCCAGCTTAGGGGCTTTTTTCTTTATTCAGTATGAGGAAGAGCCCAAGATTTGCATTTCTTACAAGCACCCAGGTGATTCTGCTAATGCTGATCCAGGATCACACTGTTAAAACCTCTGTTTTAATAATTATATATAGACTTAAAGTACAGAGGGAAAATGTTCTTAGTACTTAGAATAATCTGCAAAAGGCAGATTTGAAATCATACATTTAAAATGTAAGCTTGGCCTTGAACTTCGCCATTTAATCCTCACCCAGCAGATTTCTGAAGGGTAAGTCTAGTCCTGAGTGCTGATACAGTTGATGTGTCAGAAGATAGTTTTCTTGTCACTCATTAATAACCCCAGTCTCATAGGGTGCTGGGGAGGGTCAAGGGGTACAGGATGATCAGAGGAAGCCCAAAACAGCAGTTCTGTTTTCAGTACTCTAATTAGACCAAATGTTCTCAGAACATGTTCAGTTTATGCTAGTTTCTCACCCAAGTGTTTTTTCCTGCAAATATTTTAGGGTTGTTTCAGGTGGTATAAAATTGCTAAAACTTCAGGTTGAAAGCATAATAATTTTAAATATTTCTCTAGATGTTGTAAAATTGTCAGTGAATAAAAAGATTTCATATAGTTTAACATTTGCAAGCTCTAAAACTTCAAATGCTTATTTAGTAAGATTAAAATTTTGTCTTCAGCTAATTCCTGGTTCAAGCTGAGATGAAAAGCAAAGCTGGCTAAGTGTGTTTTCTGGGCATTTAAAATTTTTTTGAGTTAAAAAAATCTATCCTGAATCTCTCACAGTTAAGTTTCTTTTCAACATTGCTGTGAAGTAATGCTTTTTATATGTTGATTTCTGTATTATTTGGATATACAAGAAAAAGAACGGTATTATATTCAGAGCCTTAGCTTCAGTGGGGACGTTTCTATCTGCATTACTGGGCCTCCTGTGCCCAACAGACACCTATAGACCCTTAGAAGAAGGGTTCCAATGGCTAGAAGGGAACTAATTTAACTCCTTAGTGCAGAGCATGCAAAGTTTTGGGGCCATAACCTACAGTGCCCAGTGCTCATATACATACAGGCATATATACATTCATGAGTACACATTTACATATACACTTGTATATGACTATATATATATATATATATACACATTCATATACAGATGATTGAGATCACAGTTCCACGAAACAGTACTTATCCATACTGTGTGCAAGGACATCTGATTATTTTCTGCTGTGTTTGATGTCTTTAATTTTTAAAACATGCTTTTCAGGGTCCACATAATTGATTTCATAACTCACTAATGTGTTTGCACCTTCCATTCTGAAAAGGAATGCTTTAGGCAAATTGAAGAGATCAAAGCACTAGCAATACACATAGGAGAGAACTGGATGCAGACTCTCCATTGCCGTTATTGTTACTGTTTTGCATTAATAACAAATGCCCAGATGATTCTAACAACTTTCTAGGACCACGCTTTGAAAAAACCTGTGTTATGGCGATTTGATGCTCCTGGTTGAAGTGCTGCCCATAGAAAGGCCCCCACCACACATATACATACACCAAGGGGCTGTCCTTTGTAACAGGAGGAAAGGCAGTGCCTACATGCTCACATCAGCAATCACAGACACCTTTTCTGCATAGAAGCCACCAAGTAGAAGTATTTCTGTTTTGATCTCAAATGCAAACTAAATGTAAAGTTGTAGAGTTTAGGGGAGAAATTAACCAAAAGTAAATTGTCAGTCTTAAGTGTATTTTCTTCATTGGGTCTCTGTAAAGCCCTTACTGCTCTTTCACTAGCAGTGATCAGGAAACAGAAATGCTGTTTCTCTACAAGAGTATAACTGGTGAGGTTAACAGAGTAACCTATATTAACAAGAAAATGCAGTATTATACATTAAGGGTAAATATGGATATTATAATTAAAATTTAACTCTCCATTCAAAACTTTTCAGTTTGAAATTCTTTTCTTTTTTTAATTGTTGTTCAAGTACAGTTGTCCCCATTTCTCCCCCTCAGTCCCCCACCACCCCAGCCCTTTCCTATTAGAAAGTAAATCTTATTTGTTAAGTGTGAACATTTAGCAAATTTTAATTTTACAAGCCACTGTTTAGAAAATAGTGTTATTAAAACAATTTGAGTTATTTCCGCTTCATTTGTGTTCATGTTATACGTGTATAAAATGGAAATGATGTTGAATTTAGAGAAAGAAATCTTGGATTCCAATCTCATAGTTCATACCTATGTGATCTTAAGTACAGTACCTCAGTCCCAGAGAGCCTCAGTTTTCTTGTCTATGGAAAAGAAATAGTATTGCTTGACTTTCCTATTTTACAAAGCTACTGTAAAGATCAAATTAGAACTAAAGGCTTGATAAATTCTGAAGCATATAGTATTCTGTTTTTAAATCACTTTCACAGTTCTAGAAAGGAATTTTTTTTACCACGAGACAAATTTTAATTATAATGGTAGTTGAATATGTCAATATCGACCTTTAGTCTTCAAAAACAATTAAAAAGCCATTTCAGAGCCAAGAGAATATGCCTTGACCTATAAAGACAAATAAGATGATATAATTGTTATTTTTCCTTCTATCTTAAGCGTGTAATGGAATGACTGGTCAGTATTTACATTAAGAGGAGGTCCTAATTGTCCACATATGATATTCTATTTGAGCCATTGTACATATGTATATATATGTGTTCCTAAGAATCTTCTTTTATTTTCCAGAAAGGATCTATTTTTATTTTTCTAACAAGTCATGTGCTTGTAGTGGCTGGGATGGGTATCAATTTCTTACCCTCTCTTTCACATAGGAAGTTTCCTCACCCACTTGAATAATCTCAGTGCTCTGTAAGCCTGTCTTTCCAGGCTAAACATGTCATTTCAAATGGAGCATCCCACCACTTGGTCTCAGAAGAGTTCCCATAGATTCTTGCCTGATTATGAGGCAATAGTCCAGGATCACCATGAACCAGTTTAAACTCTCAAGTACTGGTTATCCCAGCATTAGGTAATCATGGAGAGGATGTGTACGCTTTTGGCAACTTAGTCTTAGGATGATTATTTAGAAAGACATACATGTGTATACCATACTTTAGTTCAGAGAATTGAGGTTTTTTAAAAAAAATAAGGTGTAGTCATGGTCTATAGCTTAATTAGTTTAAGTAGAAAATGAACAGTGTTTATTTAACATGCCAACTTCTTAATTTTAAAAAGCAATATCCATAAATCATTTAGTCATTAAATATTTGGCGCTGTACTGTTAAATAGAAAAAGACAAAAGGACTTTCTGTAAAAAACGAAAAAACTCTAAGGAAAAGAGTGGAAAAGGAAGGAAAGAAGGAAGGAAGGAAAGGGAAGAAGGAAGGGAGGGAGAGCAGAAGAGAGGGAAAGACATCACTGGGGCCTCAAGTTAGTCTTTCAGGTTGTCACAGGGCCTCTTGCTAACCTGATTTTAATAGTTTGCAGTAGAGTTGAAATTTCAGTAACAAAATGATCAGAAGTCTTAGAGTAAGATTATGCATCAGAGAAATGAGCAGGAAAACATTTTAGAATCTATTCATGTCAGTGTGTTTGATATGTATATTTGACGTGTTCTGATTGCACAGTGATGGTATAAAGACTGTTGTGTTCAAGTAAAAATAAGGCACTGTCAAGCGTTCTGCCTCAGATTTCCCACCTTTAGATCTGTAATTCTAAAGTATCTTTATATTCATTCCTTCCATTATCACTGCTACCTGTAGCTACCTATAGCTTATGGTAATAGCTTATGACCATAGCTTCTGAAGTGGCTTTCCTGTCTGCGGATTCTTTCCTTTCCTACATTTATTCTAGGTTGAAATATAAAGTGCTGTCATATTAGATCAATTCCCTTTCTAAAAGGTTTTCAACAGTGTTCCAGATCCCAGACAGTAAATTGCAGTCTAACTTTACCTATCCCTAAAGGAACTATATCCTTTAGCCAATCTCACTCTTCCTTGAATTTACATTCTGTTGTCTTATCTGTGCCTTTATTCATTTTGTTTGCTCTTCCTAAAATGTTCACTAACCTGCCCCCATTGGAATGCCAGGCATTATTTGTCAGTCCTTTGCTAAAGAACCACTTCACCCATGTTCTCTCTCTATCAGCAAGTAGTGACTCTCCTCTACTTTCTTCCCTCTGTATTCTAGCAATATTTAATTATTTAATTCATTCTGTTGCCCTTAATCATTTAGAGGGAGAGTCGGGCAAAGAGAGAGAGAAATTCCTTGTACATGAATAGATACTGTGTCACTCTTTATGATCAGTCAGGCCTATTGTGATCTGGTTGACCGGGCTGTTTTGAATGTCTTTGCAAACATTTGTCTCCCTCTCTATTTCTCCATCTCTCTCCACGTACACACTTACACACAGAACTAACACTGCACCTTACATCCAGTGGGGCTCTGTGTTCATCAGTATGAAAGGAAATCTCATGAAAACCCACTAGTCTAATGATTCCCATTATTGTAGCAAGCACCATAGTTGTTTTATATGGTGGCGGGGGGGGGGGTGTTGTTTTATTTATATTTTTATTGGGGAAAATACATATTTCTTGATTTTGAAATGCTTTTAAATTCCAACTAGCTGATATTCTAGCCACTTAATCATTTTTATTGTATGAAACTACAGTGACATAATATCTTTGTTAAGATAGAAACATTTTCTTAGAGGATATATGAGAAGATTATGTTGAACATTTGGGCAAACGAACTTTTGGATAAATGAACCTACTTTTAAGCAACTTTCCATCAATCTCACTTCATTATCATTTCCTATCTTAAATAAGACAGTTACGGGTACTGTGGACAGTAATTTAGTGCAATAAATACTAAGTATATTTCTAGCAAGGAGGAAGGACTGATTTTAAGATGTGAATGAGCTACAGTAAACTGGAAGCAGATGATCTTACCAGTTCACTCGGGGCCCGTATTTTGGGTGTGAAGTTCTGAAGTAGGTCATCTTTTCCTTGAGATTACTTAAATCCCAGAATCTTGAACAAATATTGGGTTGCCCAAAATGTTCATTTGTTTTTTTTTTTCATAAGATGGCTCTAGTAGTGCTTAGTTGTCTTTGACTTCATTCCAAACAATTTTGTTAAGATGCTATTGTGCCTGCTGTCCTATCAGCATGAATTTTTTAAAAATAACATCAAAATTGGTGAGTTTTTATATAGCCATTTTAATATTGAAGATGGAAGAAAACATGTGACATTTTTGGCATATTATGTTTTATTATGAAAGGTAAAAGTGCAACTGAAATGCAAAAGTTTGTGCAGTGTTTGGAGAAGGTGCTGTGACCGATCGAACTTGTCAAAAGCAGCTGGTGAAGTTTCGTGCTGGAGATTTCTCACTGGATGAATCTCCATAGCTGGGTAGACCAGTTGAAGTTGATAGTGATCAAATGGAGACATTAATTGAGAACAATCAATGTTCGGCCATGTAGGAGATAGCCGACATACTCAAAAATATCCAAATCTATAAACTTATAGGTGAAAATGAAAAATGTGTCTTATTTTACAGAAAATTTCATACTGACTTTTTGGCCAACCCAAGATTTGCTCAAATATTTAATCAATTATAATGGAAAGTTAACAAATTAATTTCATCCTCAGTGGGCCTAGTGGAAATTTATCCTAATTCACTGTCATATTTTATTTAACTAGTTTGCTGTCCCTCTGTCTGAACCCTAGCCACTAACATAGATATGTATACCCTAATAAGACTATGACAAGACCAAATCATGGGCTAATTGGTACAATTGACTTCAGTGATCCATTTGCGGAATATTAGAGCTGATTAATCCTCCACAATGGTAATATCAAATTTTGCCTCATTTTTACTCTTCTTCCTTGTTTTTTCATTGTTTCTCTAACTCCTCCTTCACCCTCACTTTCCGTAACACATTCCTGTGGGTGTTAATCTCTCCTCATACTCTTGTTTCCTGAAAGGCTCTATTCAACAAATATTTATTAGGTACACTTCAGCCCTTACATGTTTAACCTTTCAACTAGCAGGGAATAGTCTATTATACCTATTAAAACCCTTCTGGGTTTATCTGAAAACTGGCATCTTTCAAAACCCATCTTTTACAAAATGGAATGAAGCTGTGATCCTTTCATGAAGTAAAAATTCCCATCAATGTTTTTTGTTATTATTGTTGACACTATGAAAATGGTGAAGACATGTTAAGTTTGTGTATGTTTTTCAGAAATTCTTATCATTTAGCTGGTCACTAGATATTCTTGCTTCTCTCCAGGCTAATTAATGAGCCTCAGAGAATTAGTGGGTATTTGGAATCCTGTGAGTTTCCAAGTAGGCTACAGTGTGCTTGCTTAGAAGCTGGTCATCATCTTCACTCAATATTTAATTCTTGCTTGTCCTCTCTTTTCATGTTTCTTCTTTCTGCTCCTTGGCCTCTATAAATTCAGCACTGCCCAAGTCAGTTAGGGCAGAATATTCCTACAGCCAAAAGAAATACTCCATGTTAGAAATCTGTGTTACACAGTGACATGAATAACCAAAATTCTCAAGGTCCAAAGAATGCTAGAAAGTCAGCATATCTCTAGGAAATCCAATTTGAACCAAGATATTTTCTGGACGCTGTGCCTCCCCCACAGCTCTTCAAAAGCTAGCCAGAAATGAGAGGGACATTTTCTAATAATCTGGCCCTCTAGGGAGTGGTCTCAGGCCACCACAGAGTAGCAATTTAGTAATAGAAGTAGATTACACAACTTTTTTTTTTTTTTCAGAGAAAGAAGTGCTGCTTTATCCCATTTGAAGTTGCTGATTAACAAACCCAGACATGTATTTCTCCCTCAGTGTTACTCAGCTATTATATTTCTGATAGCTTTTACCTTTCATCTAAATATATAAAATTACAAGAAACAAAACATTTTATTTTTATTTGGTAGACTGAAATCTAACTCCCACTTTTTCACCCTTAAACTTTAGTGAAAATGTAGGCATTTTTGCAAATTAAAGTTCTGAGCAAATTTTTCCTAGAAGTGTATGAAAGTTATTTCAGCTTTTAAATACAGGGTCTGGCACAAATAGCACCATAAGCATGCAATCCTGTAATATAACAATATCACACTCAAGCACACCATATGACGTGTTAGGTGAAATGGTCAAATTAAAACTATAAATTATTACACCCATGTTATTATCCTACCAACCACACTCAAGCAGTCCTTACTTCTGCTGGACCCTAACTGAACAACAATAAAAAAAAAAAATGAAAGAAAGTAGTAGAACCTTAAGTATGTATTTAAGTATTAGGTTTGAAAATACCTTTCCCATCCCATTTCATAAATATTATAAAATAATTTCCTAATGCCATTTCAAATATAGGTATTTTCATAAAGATCTAGTAATCATAAAAAAGAACAGTTATTTTTTTTAATTTTTATTGTACTTTTCTGTGACCATTTAACCCCTTTGTACCTCCCCCTGCAATCACCACACTTGTCCATGTGTCTTTTTTCATTTTGCTCATTCCCTCCACTCACTGAAAGGCCCCTCCATGAGCCTGTCTCTATTTTTGCTTGTTAGTTCAGTTTGATCACTTATTGATGCCTTTTTAAGATATGTAATACTGAGGTCCTTCAAAGTTTTAATGTAACATTTTGGTGAAATATTTGTTTACTCATTACATTTACATTATTTAACGTATGTTCTTTCACTTGTGCAGTATCACTATTTTCAGTTTATTTTCAACTATAATGATAAACTGCATTAACATCCCATTTGGCAGAGAGAATGTTTTAGAAGCCAGTTTACTTAATTTAGTGATCTAAGATCTAGGAGAAAAGTAAACAATAGAATAAAATGCAGTATATGTTGTGAATTAATATATATTTTAAGAATGTTTTTTCTATAATTTCTAACATAACGTTCTACTTAGTATTACATTTTATTAACTCCAGGGAAGAAGAAGAATTAGTAACTTTGGGAAAAGATATAAAATAAAATCAAAACTATTAATTCTTTCATTGTTTGAAGAAAATTAAGTATAATTGAGACTATTTGTGTATAAAGTATTAGACCATGAAGAAATTGGTGATTTGATAGTAAAAAAAAACAAAACAAAAAGGCTTTGCTTTGACTCTTGCCATCCTTTCTTTTTTTGTGGTGGGAGGTGGCAGTTTGTTAAAATTTCAAGGAATCATTAATTTCCATACCCAATGTAAAGTATTGGGTTAGCCAAAAAGTCTGTTACATTTTTATCCATATGATGGCTCTAGTAGCACTTAGTTGTCTTTAACTTCATTTCAAACAATTTTGTTAGGTTCTGTTGTGACAGCTGTCATATCAGTGTACATTAAAAAACATCAAAATTGGTGAATTTCTATACAGCCATTTTAATATTGAAGATGAAAAAGGTACACAACATTTTTGGTATATTATACTTTCTTATTTCAAGAAAGGTAAAAATGCAGCTGAAACGCAAAAAAAAGATTTATGCAGTGTATGTAGAAGGTGCTGTGACTGATCAAATGTATCAAAAGTGGTTTGTGAAGTGTCTTGGTACTGTTAACATTTTGGCCTAATGATTCTTTGCTGTGGGGCTGTCTTATACATTGGAAGATGTTTAGCAGCATCCCTGACCGCTACCCACTAGAAGCCAATAGCAGGAGGTATCCAACATACTCAAAATATCCAAATCAATAAAGTTACTGGTGAAAATGAAAAATGTGACTTTATTTTATAGAAAAAACTAAACAGACTTTTTGGCCAACCCAATATAATGAAGTTAACTATGCTTTAAAACATTAAATATTTTTATGACTTCTTGTACTGAATTGTTGATTTGATCTGATGATAAAAATAAACATAATAATATGGATTTTTCTCTCTTAAATTACATAATGTGATTTTTATTTAGCTATAGTTAATAGTGTTAATAGTACCTAGTAACCAAATACAGGGTGTTCAGAACCTGTCTTTAGAGTACATGCGATAGTAAGAGCAGATGGATAGATATCTTTTAAATATGAGGTTATCAAGAGCACATCTCATATATTATTGGCACTTGCTACTTAATTAAGGTATTAGATTCTGTTTAGTGTGCTGAGATGACCTGGAATAAAACTTTCTGTGGTTGCCCCTTTTCTTTGTTGGCTCTGAATTATTTTCTCTTTTACATTCCATTTCTGCTGTCATTTCTAATAGCTCTTCCACACCACCATATCCTAAAACATAATGTAGAGGCCATGATTACATCTTACAATGTTTGTTCATATTAGTAGACCCTTCACTTACAGGTTTTAATATAAGATTAAGAGAGGGATGGATAGATTTAGTACCTTTTGAACATTAATGAAGGTGTCTTTGTACACTTGCATTAAAATATTAATGCATTGTAAGCAAAATCTGCACTATAATTTTATGACAGAATAGAAAAGATATTAAATACTTTTTATGCTTGAGGCTACTTAGAGTAGTTACTGTCCCACATCTTGAATTATGAAGTCATATCATATTATGAATTATGAAAGTAAAAAATCTTTTCTCATAACTAGAAAAATCTGCTGGGGTTCCTGCTCCTCTGGTCTCCATTCTGATTTTAATTAGAGAATGTCTTTTAAAAAGTTTTATTTTTGTGATTGGGCTTATTTTTTTTTTATTCTCTGGGGGTGGGGAAGATGGCAGACACACATTTAGTAAGAGCTGTTCATTTGCCACCAGTCAGGAAGAAATTGAACTTTAAAAAATCTATCAAAAATTCTCTAGTGAGCCTTTTATTACTATCTTGTCTTGAGCCCTTTTTTTAATGACATCTATTATCAGATTGAAATGGCGATTGAGACGCTGCAAAAGTCTGACGGTCTGTCCACTCACAGGAGCTCTCTTCTCAACAGCCATGTAAGTTGCCTCTTCATGTAAACTAATCTCTTGCTTGTTCTGCATGTGTTGCTTGCTTCTAAATGCTTGTTTTATTTATTTACTTATTTATTTTGCTTCTTAACCTACCTTTCTCAGCGCCTTATAATCTCTGTATCACTTAATGGCTATTTTGTACAGTGGAGTATCTAAAAATAGAGTCCCCAGTATACTGCTTTACTAGGTTTTTGTACTATTTTGGTGTAACTATGACATTTCCAAGTTAATAACAAGCTGCTATTTATTTGTAAAATGTAATTGATGGGAATTTTCAACATTTAAAGTTTTCTATTTGTTACTTATTTAACATGAAGCCAATACTTGTTTCTGCATCTCTACATCTTTCTGAAACAGAGATTATTGTATCTCTTCTATGTCCAGTTATATTCTTTAAGTGGAAAATAGGATTGTTAATTCAAACCCAATTGTAAACTGTTTGAAAACTATTTATTTATGTCATATAAGATGGGCAGGAAACAGCTGCCTGGAGAAGCTCAGGGCCTAAGACCTAAAGAAAAATGAAACTGGGCCAAAAGAAGAAATGAGGCTATGGATAAGGCATAAATTACTAATACTTGAGACAAAACAGGACTAGTGTTACTACTTCTTGAAGCTTTTAATGGTTACCTGATGCAGCATCACTAGAACACTGGTAAGTGTAAGAAGACTGATGACAGTTTGCTAGAACTAGAAATGTGTTCAGCAAATGTTCATATTGGGGGAACCAATGAAAATACTGATTAAAAATTATTTTGTTACTGTGATTTATGAATATATGGGAAAAGGTAAATAGACCTTTGAATTAGATCTGCAAAATTAATGGCATTGACAATACAGTAAGAATTAGTTTTCCCCCCCCAAACTGAAAATGTGTATATTCTTAAATTTAGAGATGTTAGTATGATTTTTTAAGTTCTTCATATTTTGTTACTGGAAAGTCCAGAATTGGATTGTCCAAATGAAATTTCAGAAATACTGTTCTTCTTTCAGTATACCTTTGGCTCAAAGACAATGTTTTCACTATGCTTTTTAAAGATTTGCATTTTTAAACATTTAAACTTTAAATTCCAACATAACACTAAATACTATGTTCTTACACATTTGTTTTTAGATGAAGTATTTTATCTTGCTTCTTTTTCAAGAGGAATTATCATATAATAAAAACAGGTTAGCCACCTTGGGTAATGCCTGCAATTTCTGTGAAAATTATAGATATAAATTTTAAAATAACATTTATTTTGGCCCTTGCTTCTGAAACACTTTAAGAAATATGTATATTTTTTTCATTTTCTGAAAATTTATATTCAATGTGTCACTCTTTTATGTTTCATAAGTATATAGCTTTTGTGTTGGCATGAGTCTGCGGTTGTGTGTAAAGGCGGATTTACTGTGTGTTAATTAGGGTAATGTTTGGGGGAGGAGGTAATACTAACAGGTGTTTGTGTTTTGAGAATGGCAAGTGAAACTGTTGTTGTTCACTTTTAGTCACAATATCCAGGGACTTAAGAAAAAAACTCTGAAGTTTCCAGTTACCTTTTTTGAACTTTCAGGAATTGAAGAAGTTGTGCTTTGATATTCATTTTGCATTTCATTTTCATCTAAAATACATACTTTAGTAAAATATATATGTTGGATTTTAACGTGAATTATTCATCTTCATTAGTATTTTCATAAAAATGTGGGTGTGAGAATTTTTGTGTACTTTTATTTGTTGATTTCTTCAAAACTTTTCACGTTTGTTGGGCTTTTTGAAATTATTTTCTTCTAGAATTCATAAAGCAATAATGTTAATGAATGTGTGAGTTAAGCTGCATAAGCAGCAGTTAAACGAGTGTTACTCCATGGCTTCGTATTTTTTATTACGTAGCACGACAGATCTTCCGTGCTGCCAGAGGCATTTCAGTATACAGAAAGAGTAGGTGTAAATGTCACTAATGCAGTGGTAATCTTTCTTTCTCAGATGTCCTGATTCATTGTTATTACTCCTCTGAGATACAGTTAAATTCGTTTAAAAACACTTTTATAGGCAAGTCTTCAGAAACACAAATGATTTTTATAGATAGCACGTCAAAAGTGGAGAAGGGATCAGTGTTTCTGCTGACCCGTCAGCTTTCCTTTCCTCTGAGCGCAGAGGATCCTGTTGCCTTTCTGTTCTTGCAAAGTCAGTGAGACGCTCCTCATTCCTATTAGATTTATCTAAGCAACTAGAACAAACTGCTGCAGGCATTCTAGTTGAAAACCACTTGCTAAGGGTATTTTAAATTCTGTTAACCTAATAGTAGTTTTTTAATCACCCAATGGTGATTTTCAGTTGTATAGAAAAATTTTGGTAGAGATTTTTAATGAAAAATAGTTAATATTTTAAATATCAATAAACTATAAGTTGCCTTTACTCCCTCACTGTATGGGACCAATAAAGAATTATTTGAAGTTTGTGGGATTCTTTGAAGAGGACACGAATTTAACTTTATAATAGTTCTCTGGTTTATCAGTTTGTACAAAGGGTTAATTTTATTAGATAGAAAGTTCAGAGAAATTGTTGATAATTTGTGTCCCATATTTATCAGTTTCTAAAGAAGGATCATGATTTTTTAGCTCAAATCTATTGTCATTCTATTTTGGAATAGGGACTAGAACAGATTTCCTATTTTCTCATTATGCATTTGATTATTCATAGTAATTCAGAAAGTTCTCATTAGGGTCAAATCACAGAAATCATCCCCTCTCAGTGGAATCCAATGTGGTTGCTTTGTTTTTCATCTTTCCTCCTGCACACTAGACAATGGAGCAGGGCATTAAATTCCGTGTCCCTTTTTCAGCATATTCTTAAATGTCTGTAGTACTGCTGCTATGCTTTTATAATTATTGTGTCATTATCATCCAGGTTGAAATGCATGTCTAACTTGTCTGTTTCATAATCTTTATAGTGTCCCCACCTGTGACTGAGTACAGTGACACTGAATGCCATGTTTTATCTTAGTAACAACAACATAATGGCAATTATTTTAGTAGTAGCATTTTATAGGCAAACAGAAAACATTTATTGACAAGTGAAAGTTCCAAGAATGTAAGGATTTTACATATTTTGTCCATCGATGCTTCCTTCATGTCTAGAATAGTGGCTGGCACATAGCAGATGCTCTCTAAATATATTTTAAGTGAATGAATGTAAGAAACAATTAATAGAAGGGAACAGTCCTTATCTTACCTTCAGTCTTTTAAGTAACTTTACCAGTCATGTGTACACTTATTTGATATGCACTGTTTGGGCATATGGGTGAATACGTTTGGTGGAGAGTGGTCTTCTTCTGGCACACCCACTGAGCGAAAGAGTATGTGCACACTCTCCCCATGTACTGCCTGCCATCAGTTTAAAAGTAGACCCTGTTCCTTTTTTTCTCCAAACAGTCTAATCCTTTGAAAAATGATAGCCAAGGGTGATATTATTCATCTCCATGTTTTTAGAATGATGCTTTTGATTTAACTTTACATCAATCTGTTAGTATAATAATTTTTATTTAAATGTTTTTCTAAATTTTTTGTATGTGAAGATGCTACAGGTGAATGATAGTCTGCCTAAGTCAAATTAGAATGTTGTAATTCTCTTCATTGAAGACTTTATTTTATACTTCTTCTATATATAATTAATATAAATTAATATTTAGTGGTTTATATTGTATCCAATTTGTGATATTTTAGATCATAAGTTTGAATGTAAAAATGTTCTTGAGTTAATTGTTCCCAATTTTCATATAATGTTCTTTAGCTTGTGCATTTTTAAAGAAATTCCATTTAAAGTATAGAAAAAGCCTTAGGCATTTATTTTATAGACTTTTCACAATCTAGCAAATAATTGTTTCATGAATTTTACTGGCTTTAACTACTGAAATATATTGGGCTCAAAGCAAAACCTTGTTTTATACTTACTTTCACTTGCCATTGCTGTATTGTATATGTAAGTTATGACAGAATAAGACTTGTCAAAATGCATATGATCAGTGAACTGAATTTAAAATGAATCCTAATGGATAATAATCCATCTGGGAAAAGTGAGAAATGTTACATTTAGATGTTAATTGGAGAATGCAAGATGTATTTTTTTATTTGTCAATCAATATTTCCCTTTGGGAAAAATAGTACCTATTCATCTTCCTTAATCTATCCTGATTAATGTAGGTTAAATGCAAAGCTTGCAAGATGAAATTATCTTGGTTTCTGCCCTTAAAGGAATTTATGTTAGTTCATTAGTAGAATAAGCAGCTTTAAATGGTAAAGGTTAAAAGTTCCTGTGGTATTTTATGGGCTTTTAAAATCACAAGTATATACAAATATTTTATAAGACATCTTATAAAAGAATAAAAGAAATAGTTATAGTTTAGTTCTAAATTACTTAATGTTAAAGGTGTTGAATGCTAATGTCAAAATACATTTTATTAAAGACAATACCCAAGAAAAAGAATATATCTTATAATAGGCGTCAATTTTCCTTGGGCAATACATGGAGTGTATTTATGCCTTTAAATTATATTTAACTGCCAAGTTTCTCTTCAATAAAATCAGTCCTTTCTTATACTGTGTTTTAGACTCAAATGTCTGATTTATAATTTCATCTCTATCAAAACTTGAAGGTTTAATACTAACATGTAGAATGCAGATTTTAATTCCTAGCTAAAACTCAAAATGTTATCTGGTAGGTCCTAAACCAATTTCCAGATGCCCAGTGAGTCTTCAGAGCACTGCCCTTAGGTGAGACAGTTCAGCTGTTGGCAGGCTTCCTCGCTGGCAGTCCTGGCTGCAGCAGAGCCACTTCCACCCTTCAGGGCTTTTACTTCCAACTGGACTTCTTTCAGCTTTTGCAAAGTGACCTCCAGGCTTCTGTCCAGGAATAAAAGCTCTCCTGCAAACAAGGGGCAGGGGACAAAATGTAACTTTTATTATTGTCAAAGTGATAGTTACTAGAATACCCACACTTGTGGAATTTTTTAACCAACTAATCACGCACACATGTATACATACATATGTGCACATACATGCACACACATGGACATGTGTGAATATGTATATGGATTTTTGTGCGCACACACATAACAAATAAACACAGATTTTTAAAAATTGATTTAGAAATGAAGAATCTTTAAAAATGTAAATCATTATAATAAGAACAGTTTACAAAACAGTCCAGATTATTTGACTTGCTTAGTCATTTTAGAGGACCACATAAACAATCCAATAAAAGCTTTATTTTCTCTAAGTTATTGATTGAATTTGACTAATATTATTTAGACTTCAGGTTCTTTTAAAGCCAAACTTGTGCTGTAATTTTCTCACTCCGTGAAAAACATTTTTAATTAAAAATGGTCTGATTAACTCACATGTATAAACATACCATTGGACTAAAAATATTTTATATTGAACTTAAATATTTGCATGATTTTTTACTTTTATAAAAGATAATTTATGATACAACCATCAAATATTTTATTGGATTTACCTTTTCAAATCCTTTTATAATTTTTTGTACAAGATAATTTTCTTGATCATGAGAAATTAGTAAAATCTCATTTTTAGATATTAGTCTTTAATTTTTCATCATAAAATATGAGAAGACTAGTAACTAGTTAAAGCAGTTTACAGAAATGTTCTGTTTATATCTTGTTAATTAAATTATTTTTATTTGCTTTGTATCTTACTCAGAATATTTTACATCAGATATATTTATTGTTCAAGTACAATACATCAGATATATTTTATTATGTGTGTTTATATATAAAGTTTATTACAAAATTGGTTATTAGCCATTTCTGAAAAGAATCCTTAACATTTCCTAGTACATGTGTTTTCATTAACAAGGAAAAATTATTTTATTTTTTTCTTAATTTTTTAAAAAGAAATCATATAATTTGGGCTTTGACAATATGCATTATTTCACCAGAATACACAGATATACATACAAACATGCCTTTGAAATTTCAACTTGTGCGTTCTATGCTTGTGGATGTGAGCATTTCACTAGTTTAGTTATAAAATATTACTGTTTTTCAAAAAATACTCGTTTTTATATTTGCCTTTCTGGGGACGGCTTTTCCTCACTGTTCCCTAATATTTCTTGATCTCAAGAACCTGAATTTCTCAAAGAATACTTCTGTATTGTATATTTCTATATTCTGTATTTCTCTATTCTTAGTATGTTAAGAGTAACAATGGAAGGCTCAACCCAGTCTCTGCACACGAACAAGAGCCAGCACTCTGTGCAGCGTGGCGCACAAGAGCTGCTCTAGCACTGTTCAGACAAGGAAACCATGCTTTCAGACCCCAGCCTTGTCGTTGAGGTGCATGATGGAAGTGTGTGAGGCAGATTTGATTGCCACATTTTGTGTGTGATCTCCGTCAGTTGCATTTATGATCAACCAAGTCTTAAAATTTAAAAAGAAATTCTAAAGAGACATTCTGACCCACTATTGGAGGCAAAATACTAGTCTGACCCTTAAAAGCTTCATTTCCCAGTTCACCTCCTCACTTTCACACTACTGATCATGTTATCTGTGTGTTATTTAGAATACTCAGAAATCATATTTCAGTGCCTCTGGAAACTTGTTTACCAACAAGTCATAGGTGATTCATATCAAAAGAATTCTTTGACCTGTAATTTATTTCATCATAATAAAATGAATGTTTATTTTGTGTAATTCTAAAAAATGTTTATAGGGACTGTTGTAAATGTTGCAGAGGCAATAGGCATGTTTAAATGTGTATATTCATGTGCAGAAGTAGGTGGCAGAGAACTTCAGTCTTCCTGACCAGAACGTGATTTTTCCTTTTAGTATTCTGCTCTGTCTTATAATCTTGATGGCTACAGTTTCTAAACCAACATCAGTATGGGTTTAATGTAGGAATATTTGAAATTATAATGGTTCTGGAAAGCACAATTGTTATGGTTAATTAAAGGCAAATATTATGAAAATGTTTTTAGTGAATTTTATTGAGTCTGAAAGTTCAGGTTCTGAGTTTGATTACAAATCTTAAAATATGTAAGCAAAATGGAGAAATGTTTTTATTTGTGTCCATAAAATCATTTTAAGGATATGATTGTAAACTCCTAGAGGACGGGGTAAAATCACATTCATTTTTATATCACTAGATGTTACCACATTACCTGGCATATCATTAATGCTTGACAAAGGAATACTTTGGCTTCTATAACCTGACTTGAATTGCATGTAAAATATCAGCTCTTTATCATAGCACTTATATGCGGCATGGAAATTTTGTTGAGTCAAGTAATGTGAAAAATTTGCTGCTTTTGTGGAAATAACAATTGGTATGAGAGTAATTAGGTAATGTGTGTTGGAAACCAGACTCGAGCACTGGGGTCACATGCAACCTTAAGAAAGTAATTTAAGTCTATTTTAGTTATTTTGTAAATAAATAAATGAACAAATTAATAAGTTAGTTTTGCTAATATTAAAACTCAATAATGTATACCTATGTTAGATTTTCAAAAAATTTCTTGCTCATTCTATACTTTAAAAGTTATTTTTTAAAAATACACATGGGATAACATAAAACTTTAAAATGTGAACTATAGACTGAGACTATATTGCTTTACCAACTGGAATTGTAGTGTGTCTTCCAAAGTTATGAAAAAAAACAGTTTTGAGGTAAAAAAATTTATATGATTGTAATGATTCCTTTTCATACATTTTTTTTAACTGAAATGTATTGTTTCTTTCCTTCTGGGAAAGAAATGACTGACTCTTTTTTCTTTCTGCTTGCAGAATTCTCTCCCAGTAATTAACACTATTATTGTATTATTTTGTGCGAGTTAGAATTTTATAGAAATGAATAGAACCTTAATGTAAAAACTCATACAAGGAAGCCTGCTGTTGATGTGTTATAACAAGCCAACACTGAAGACATATTATATGTCATGCTGCTAGGTTTGGTAACATATTTTGTTCCGTAACAATTATCAATTCTTTTTATGACCAGTTAATGGGATTATTTGAATTCCCTGAAGAGATGTTTGTTTCCAAAATAGCAACCAATATGGGCAAAATTATTTTGTCTCTACATGTGTTTGAATGTTTGCAGAAATGGAGATGGTCTGAGATCATAAGGGATGCACAACCATTTACGTTTTGAGAGTCCTTAAAGTCAGTTTACACTGGCCTCTGTGTTACAACAGCTTACCCTCTTACAAGGCTTGACAGAGATCGAAGTGTTTCTGTATACTGCACTTGCAGATATTGAATTTTTTATTCCTATAAATTGCATGGTTTCTCTGTGTTTACTCTGTCTTATTTATACTAGCTCCAGTGGCTGTTGGACAATTACGAGACAGCAGAAGGAGTGAGCCTTCCCAGAAGCACTCTCTACAACCACTACCTACGACACTGTCAGGAACACAAACTGGACCCAGTCAATGCTGCTTCTTTTGGAAAACTAATAAGGTCAATTTTTATGGGGCTACGAACCAGGAGATTGGGAACTAGGTTAGTATTGAAAAATAAGTTCATAAATTAATCTTTTTCAAACTATAGCAGTTCAGTATATTGTTTGAGCAAAAGTACTTGATTAAAGGTAACATGTAAAGAAGGAATACAGAATTATCTCAGTTTAAAAATTGCCCCCCCTCCTGGGAAAAGGAAAGCTTGGTTCTCAATAAATACTACCAAATTAGACTGATGCACTATCTTAAACATGAGCTGAGCAAAACTTTGAGAACTGATTTTCAAATTACATAGGAAGCAGCAGACAAAACTGTTAATGCAAGATCTACATATGATGCTTTAAAAATTAATATATATCACTCTTTTTGAAAATAATAATACTAAAGATGATGAGTAAAGTAACATAGTAAGTGGAAAACTGTGTATCTGTTGAAAAATTATATTGGAATGTCTATAAATAACTTGTATTTGAATGGAGTAAGAGATTAAAGCTGAGTATTTTTTTTTTCATTTCACTTCTGTAGACCAATTAAGAATCATTTGGTGAACTTGAAAAATATGGCTGTTTGAGGCCCTCAATAATGAGATGGCCCTATTTACTTTTTTTAGCCTTTTTAAATTCTTGAATGTGAAACCATACATGTATGGAAGAAAAAATATAGTATAGTTTTATTGCATGGAAGCCAATAAAGAAGACTCTTAGTTTCTCTGTTTCCTTTAAAATATATATATATGATAGAAATAACACTTAGAACTGTGGAGCCTCAGTTTTACTTTCCTATATTTTTTACAAATTATCTTAACACACATTTTCAGTAGCTTTTATTTCCTAAATTTTACAGAAATCCATATTAAATAGTACAAAAATAAAGATGGTGCCCTGTAACATTAGATGATCTACCTTTAATTAGTTACAAGTCACAACTTCATTTTATTCTAAGTAATTGACCTCATAAATGTATACTGAAAAAAGGAGTGTGTCAATTTTATGAAATCTATAAGGTCGGTATGTATTCAGAGTGTGAATTATTTCTTTCTGTTGCATTTCAAGTGATTATACAGCTTTCAGATTGCTGGAGGTTTATTTTTCTCATAAGTGTATTTTCTTCTACCTGGCTTTCAGTCCCGTGGGGGGAAAAATAAGCTTTTTGTTTCTTAAGTATTTTTTCCCCAGAACCACAAAAATCACTGTTTGGGACCTAACCTACTATCTCCTAGCTGATGGCTCAGTAGTTATACATACTGTGCCTATATTTTAAAACTCTGGGCTTTATTCAACATTCTAATAGCTGTATTGTTGTGCTTCTTTTGTTACTGAAAGGAATTTCAATGGATCCTATTTTGAGGCTCCATTCAAACCTTGAAACACATCTTTAAAATAGAAAGTGACAAAATTAGGGTTGTTTGGGTTTGTGAATGAGTAGAATCCATACTCTGTAAGTCCATATTGCAATACTACAGCATTTATTTTCTGGTGTTCTCCCTCACTACCCTCCCACCCCGCTATGTAACAATATGTCTTCTGTTCCTTTTAAAATTGTTGTATAGTATTTGTAATTAGGATGGAAAGCACAGCTTAGAAGAATAAGGAGAAAAGAAAGCCTTTGGGGAAAGTTTAAACAAATGCTGTGTTATGAGGATAGCAGAACTCTCATGCAGAAAAACTGACAATGGTAGGGGTCAAAGTGCTGAGTCTTTCTACCATGGAAACTGGATTAGCATCCACTTTCTACCTTTAACACAGGGAACAGAAAGTGAATCAGTATAAATCATGAGACATTTTAACTCAGATACTTTTTTTTAAAGCAAACTGTATGCAGAACTTGTATTTATCCATTAATAAAACTGGGTGGTGAATTCATTCAAAACAAAACCAGACCTTTTCTCAAGTTTTGGAACTAGGTATAAAGTAAATAAAATCACCATGGTTGTAAACAAAAACAAATGAAAAACTGCCTTTCGTAGATTGCATTTCCAAATTAAGTTTAAGCCAAAACCATGGGCCATGCTGACCTCCCCCATTATCCACAGAATAGAAAGAACCACTTCCCCTGCCCCCCACCCAAACAAATGTTGATTTGTAGGAAACTGAAAAGAAAGTAGACACTTCATTTGTTTTGTGGTCTCAAGAGAGATACACCATTTCACTGTGTAGTCCTGTCATTGGCTGTGTTCTCTGGTTAATATCTTCTGCTTCCTACCCCATCACGACTCCCTATCATTCTCCACTTTGTACAAGAGAACACTACTAATTGGGTTTGTAGTATTTTTCAGTTTTGTTTTTTATTTTCTGTAGTAGATTTTAGAAACAAGATCTAACTCTGCAAATGGAAGGCTTTTCTTTAGAAGCATTAGGTTTCCATACTGGTTTATTTTGCTGAAACTACATAGGTATTCAGATGCCCTACATTTGTTTAAAACTAGCAACATTATATATATAACAAAATTTTAATGACTTTTCAAATTTATAGGGCTCATATATGTTCTTTAATCTTGGAAATAAAATTCTGTTCTGTTTTTTTATCATCTTCATTTTGAACTTAAGAAAATTAACTATAATTCAGTGATATCATCGTCACATATATTTCATGTTGAAATTATCCCACAAATTTTATTTATTTATTTTCCTATTGTATTTTTAATTGAATTTATTGGGGTGATATTGGTTAATAAAATTATATAGATTTCAGGTATACAATTCTATAATTCATCAATTGTATATTATATTGTGTTGCATTTTTATATAAAATACTTAGTCGGTACTTCCCTTGCATTTCTTTTTGTAAATGAAAGAAAAAATTGAAGAGTCCTGATATCTTATTAAACTTTTTTCTTTGTAAAAATTTACATATTTAAAATGTTATTTTTGCAACAGTTTCAAATTTCATTCAGAGGTAAACTTTGTCATTTCTAATAACAAACATGATATTTCTCCTGAACAAGGGAAAATTCTGATGTTTTTATTCCAGGTGGAAATTTGCCATTTTCACAGAAAATTTCCTCATGTCTGTTGTGATGCATCTTATTCAGCCTGCAAAGTAATATGAATCCATAAAAACAGAGATGAATAAAATATGTTTCAAAATGAGTAAATGCATGCTTCTTTTTAGGTTTCAAAATATTAAATATAATAGACTTCATCACAACATCTTGCATCAGTGAAGTTATCTTCATCATCCCTGCAGTAATAGAACTTGAAAAATGTAGAACTTACCTAAGAAAGGTAGAATTAAGATTTTTTTCTGTTGGTTCTGTATAACCTCTTTATTATAAATTCTTCTTTAGTGTGCAACCCTTTGTCCTGTTAATGAATTTTTGTTGGCCAGAATTTTTTCTCAATATTACTCCTTCCAAATTAAATTCAGAACATAAATTTGAAAGTAAAATGTAACTCAAATGGAATAAATGAACTGTTTGACAATATTTAAGAGAAAGTTTATAAGGAAAGGTTTTTTTTAGGGCCTTGAGCTGATAGATTCAGAATCTTATTTTGATTCTTCAAATGTAGCCACCATCAAAATATATGAGTATGCAGAACACATCACAAATATAAAACACATGCAGCTTTTATATATTTTCCCAAATGTGAAGTTATATGGACATCCTATACGATTAATATTGGTTTGACTGATGTTTTGTGTCTCTAATGTTTGTTGTTCTTTTATGAAGAGGCAACTCCAAGTACCATTACTATGGGATTCGTGTCAAGCCAGACTCCCCTCTTAATCGTCTGCAAGAAGACATGCAGTATATGGCTATGAGGCAACAGCCCATGCAGCAGAAACAAAGGTAGACTCTGGAGTTATCACTGACATGTCAAAGCTATGCATTTCTTTAAATGTTCGGTCTCCTTTTTTTTTCTGAACAAATATAACTAACACCTCAGTTTTTGACATGTTTTCACTATAGACAGTTCTCAAATATGATTTAGAATTGTATTCATCCTGTCTATTTTCCAGTTATTTTAAACTTACTTATCAGGCAGCCTCTTTAGTCCCTTTTAAGTTAAATGTGGCATCCCAAGCTATTCAGGCAGGGAAACTAAATACAAAGCAAAAAGAGTACACTCAAGCAAACACCAGCTGGAGAAATGTGTTCCAGAATTTATGAGCTTTTTAACTGCTGTTTTGCACACCCCTCAAGTCATTCTTTTTGACACAGTATATATTCTTGCAGAATGTTTGGGATTTCTTGCACTTTCTTAGAATCCAGCCTTCATAGATGTGAATGATAGATGTTAGAGCTATAAGAGATCTCAGACATTTGTGGATGGATGGATGGATGGTTGGATGGATGGAAAGAAGGAATCATGGATCATAGAACTGAAAAATATCTCAGTCTAGTCTGGCCCCACAGCCTTGTGACAGAATACTAATATTGCTATTTTTGAGTTAAGTCCCAGAGAAATCAAATGATTTACACAAACCCGTAATGATGATATATAGCTGAACTGTTAGATAGCTGTTATATAGTTAAGGAATTAGAACAGAAGGTACATGGCTTGTTGTTTTTTGTTTGTTTGTTTTAAGTACTACAATGTGAGAAATGTTAAAATAAAGCTTTGGTCAGGGACCTATTGGAATAGAGAGGAATTTTTATAAAATTCTGGGAAGATTGGGAAATTTCATAGAGAAATTGCTATTTGAGTAGGGACTTGAGGGATCAGAAAGAGAGGAACATTCAGGCAGAGGCAATAATGTAAGCAAAAGTACAGAGGGGTAAAACGTTCAAGATGTCTTTGGTAGATGCTCTGATTTGGTGAGGTTGGCATTGCAGTAGAAGACTTGAGAAGGTTGAGTGATTTAGTGGCAGATGAGATTTAAAAAGTAGTTTGGATCATAGATTAAGGGATTTAGTTATATGTGAAGTTTTTTGTGCAGAACATAGCTTTGAAGCTGTGCAAGGCTTTGAAGCAAAACAATGAAACTTTCCAATTTTTTTTTTAGAGAGATGACTTTTTGATTTTGAGCAAGACATAATTAATGGGGAGAGATGAAAGGTAAAGACACATGTTAAATGATTTTAACACAGTCATAATTTCTAGTGCAAGTGTCCCCAACTGAAGAGTCAGAACAAGACTGGGTAATTGTATAAAGGTATATCAAGGGTTTTAGATTTTTAATTCAGAGATTCACAACCTTATCTTTTTAAATTGTTGATCCCTAATTTTTGAGATACAGTTTGTGGAAGATAGTAAGAAAGGCTCTAAAAATAAAGTACATCATAGAACAGTCCGTAATATGTTTAAAGATAAAGTTTGTGAGTTGTAATAAACTGTTATTGTCTTGGGTTATGATTATTTTTTTCACCTGTTAGGGCAACATTTATAGTTTTTACTTTATGAGGTCTCGGCACACACATGTCACAGCACTACACAGTGGAAGTGATGATGAGAGCAAGAAAAGAAATTTGATTAAAAAAATAATGCATACTCAAACTTAAATGTGAAAAAACTTAGTGAATTTTGCCTAAGACAGCTGAAGCCTACTTCTTCCTGTGATGTAACTGAAGAATCCTACCTAGGAAGTTTTCATGGAAATGGAAGCCTTCAAGAGACATTTCTTTATTTTAAAAACCTGGATTAGGTAAGCAAGATCTAGGACTTAACCAAGGTCTCCTAATTAAATGATTCCAAAGCCATGAAGGTTGGCAAGCCATGAAAACCCAACAATCTCAGTATAGTAGTAAATGCTTTTAGAATTAGATATAGTATAGAGGTATTTAAGAAGTGATGTAAAATTCCCAGTAATATTAATCGTTCCAACTTTAGTTAGTGTTTGCTTTCTAACGAAATTAGAATGTTAGAGAACCAAAGCAGTACTGAAATTTTCTTTGATTTTTTTTTTAAATTAGAAAAGTTTTGGATCATAGACAGTTGCTGTGGGAATGGTGTCTTGCTCCCTGGATGCAGTGTTAGTGTTATCAACCTTGGGGGCCCTCACTGGCCCTAGCAGGAAAGAGGGAGGTTTCTGTTGTCTCCGAAGGACCCTGTCAGCTGGCAACATCAACAGGCCTGAAGTGAAGCCAGAGTTACCCATTGTGCAGAAACATTTGGATAGGAGAGGAAGAGCTTGTCTCCTAACTCTCAATGTGAGGCATAAGAATATTTGTTGAAAACAGTGGAACAAGAGCTATATCATTTGTGTTATGGCTTATACGATAATTCCAAAACTCAAATGATTCCATTGGATATATTAAAATTTACACAAGAAGAGATTGGCATTCTCCTGTTAAAATACAAGTGATACATGAAAGATTTAAAATATTTTATAAGTGGTACTAGTATTTAATACTATAGAATATTCAATTTTTTTAAATGCCTTGAGGTTTAGTGTATTCATCTAAATGTGCACATCTTCCATGGTATAAATTTACATGTTTCACATATTCTTATAGTAACAATATCAAGTATATGCAGTGATTATTTCATCAAATAAAAGTTTTAATTCTCAATTTGTACATTTTCTGATTGTTTGGAATCATAGTACTTGTAGCAGTAATAATGATTATTGTTTTGTATAGCTTTATATTTGTTAGATATCCTTTACAGGTGGTATCCCACTTGAAGATTTGATGGGGCATTAAAGGAAATTTTCACTTATCTACAAATTAGATTTGCAGCAACACCACCATATGGAACATAGCCATGAGTCTGGAAATAAATGGAAACAGCTTCTGATTGAAAAACAGATGTCATGGAACCTGTAGTTTAGCTTAATTGAAAAGATGAAGCCATCCTCAAGCCATTTACCTAAAATACAGATGCAGATTAGAGCACACTTGATTCACAGGAAATCATTAGATGTAACAGCTGGCAAGAGGAAATAGAAGTAGACAAAGGTCTTTTATTTGCTTTGGGTTATTCAACACAGCAGTCTGTGCACATTCAACAGAGGGAGAAATAGATGTAGGTGCTCCCCGAGGCCCTTTGAGTATCACTCTAGTGACTAGAGTCGAGTCTAACACAGTTTGATAACTGTCTGCTAATTGATAGAATTATCGGTCATCGAGAAGAGGTAAAGTACTCTGGTTAAGGAAGCAGAAAAACGTGTAATAGTTGATTTTTAAATATCTTCTGTTGGAAGTATTTTATATGAAAATAATGTATGCACTTACATGTGGTAATCTTCAGTTTTCAAGGAAATTCACTCATGAACTAATTTGTTAACTATAATTTAGAGAATAAATAAATTTGGTTATTATAGGGAAAAATGGAAATCAGTAATTTTCAGATCTACAAACTAATTTAAAATGTTTGCTGCAGTGTATTTTTAATATTTAAAAGAGGCACAGAGAAGTTGTTGACACATACATTTTAGGTATTCTTCCAAATCCCAGTAGCAACAGTGGTGGAATGGAGCCAAGTGCTTTTGACAGTGTGCTGGGCTATGTTCAATCCCAGCAACCATTCTCAAAATTAAACTGCATTTATCATTCCTTCAACAAACACTTAACAACCAGCAGTTGTGTACCGAACATGCCCATCACATCTGAAAGAAATATCACAGAATCGTAGAATGTTAGAACTGGAAGGAAGCGATCACCTAATCCAACTCATCTGCTTGATGAGAAAACTGAAGTCTGTGAAGGGTAGAAACTTGTCTAAGATCACAGAGCAATGAGGACTAGACCCCAGTCCTCTTGTCTTTATTCTTATAAGAATTCCACCCTTAAAGAGGTAAGATAATCCAAACAGAAATGAACACAGTAATAAAATTTTTGTATATGAAATAAAGTAAAAAGTCACACTTTAGTATGTCCTAAATAAATGAGGAAGTATGCCACTTCCTGCCTCTTTAAATGGTCTCTTCACAGGAATTGGATTCTGTGAAAAATGGAACCTTTGTGGCCCTGAGGGGAGGGAAATAGAGGCCAATTTGAAAGATGGGACAACAAGGTTACTTTTGCTTTAGCTGTAGCCTGCTGTGAAAGCATTCATGGTCCTAAGGAGTGAGGGGGGACTAGAACCTTTGTTATTAGAAGGCCTTTCTTAATACAGATCTCATAGACAAGTGAAAGAACTCTATACTTAAAATTGGGAAACATGGATTTGAGTACAGGTTGCTTTGGCACTTCTGCAGAGTGTGTGACTGAACTTCATTGAACCTCAGTTTCTTTATCTGCTAAGTGGAAATTAATAATAAACTACCTCACAGATTATTTTGAAGTTCAAGTGGAAAAAAGTATGTAAAGTTTTCTTAAAACTGGAAGCATGCAAGTGTTAGATAAATAATAATTATTATTATCATTATAATACTTGTATGCTAGAGAAAAATATTTCTTTAGGAATAAGGATGTTTTGGGTTAAGAGTAAAGCCTGACCATTGGGGATGCATGGCTTCCGTTTCTTTATACTTATAGGCCAGTGGTTTTCAACTTTGATTGATGTTGATAGTTTAACATTCCTTTCCTGGACTGTGAATTCCCTGGAGTCACTTCAGAGCTAAGCACCTAGTGTTGGTAAGTTGCTCGGAGGCAGCTGAGGGTGGCAGGAGTCTTTAGTGGCAAGATGATCAGTGCCTGTGCATTTGGCTTTTAGAGGCAAATAAGAAATCTTGGCTCTCAGGTGTTTAATGTTCGCTATGCCACTACAGCAATCCCTAATGTAAAGAGAGTTTTCATTGAAGGTATGGGAATCACAATTCAGTAATTATTAACTACAATAATTAATGTAAACTTTGATAATACTAACAGTTACCGCTTACCCTTCTGATGAGCATTTATTGAACATTTTAAATGTCTCCAGTAAACACTTAATACTCATGATCTCTTTTGGCAATTATAATGTTATTTATTGATAAGGGAATTGATCCCCATTTAATTTTGCTGTATGCAAGAACCTTACTAGTTTATTTTTTCCTAGATAGAGCCTCAGATACCTTTTTTTTGTTTGTTTTTGTTGCTGTTTTGGCATCAGGTGGAGTCAGGTGGTTATTCTCCAAATAAAGGTAGGAGTGGGTAGGGCATCCTTCTAGAATCAGTCTAACAGAAAGGGTCAGCTGTAGATAAAAGAACTATTGGTGAAGTACCGTGCATATTTGTAACAAGACTATATCATTTCTAAACAGTTGACTCTAAATTACCCATGCTAAGAGGAGTCAGTGAAGAAACTCACATAAGGGAATCTTGTCTGCCTCTTCTAACATTGCACACTCAGCACCTAGAATAGCACTGAGCACATTGCCAGTGTTAAATGAATGAATGACCTACGACTTTAATTTAGCCAGTAGCTTCAACCTTATCTTTTCCCTACCTCTCCTAAATTTTCTACTGTAGCTGCAGTTAATATAACCACCCTATTTGAATTTAATTTTTTTGCCTTCCCTTGCCCAATTATAGATGTAGAATTAATGAAGAGACAAACACTCTAAGGGCTACCAATAAGAAATGAGGAGATGGAATAACTACCATTAACCAGCAGGGTTGATGTTAGAAGTCATTTAGAAACAGACACTCAGTGTGATGTCAAGGAGTCAGTTACTATTCTGAAAAAATGGTACTTTTAACATTCACTGTTTTCTCTGATCTGTTCATGTTCATATCATTTGGTTCACTTCAGACCTCAAGTCATAGAAAGATTTTCTGGTCCAGTTTTTCCAAAGAGAATCTCAAGATTCCAAGAAAATTTTAACCTCTTTCCCTGATAATGAGCTCAACATAGAGATTTGTTCTGCACGTTAAATGATGGTATACCTTCTAGAATTATATACCTAATAACGACTCTTTAACTGTACAATTCATATTTTGCATTTGCATTTTTTACTTACTGCCAAGGAACTTTTTCAAATGTTTCATTGAGTCTGTTAAAAATTCTTACACCTGGTACTGTTAGTTGAATGTGATCGGAAATGTATACCATTCTTTGGCTTCCTTCAGACTCCTCCAGGGTCCTTACGTGTGAGATTGACAGAATTAGATACCATTTTACAGTAGAGTTACAGCTGTCCAAGTTCTAAATATCAGCCGTGGCTAACCCTTGAGGGAAGATTCCTAATAATTTTCCAAGTTTTCTGCTGTAGTGGCAGGTTTCACGCAAACACTCAGCTATTAAAGAATTAGAGTTTCTTTGATTTCTTAATCATTAACAACTTTAGTTCTGATTGCCCATGGAGTTGCAAGCTGTTAAAATTATTATTTGCCTCTTACTAATTTTGAAACCAAGAGCTATTTCTTCATTAGATGCAGCATAGGTCTTTCTCTGAGCATACACAACTCAGGAGCACTAAGGATCTGCTGTAAGAAAACCTAATTTAAAAATAACGCATTTGTAAAGTATAAATGAGGGGAAAGGGAGCAAGTTGAGTTGTTTAAAGAATTACTAAAGAGTTTCCTTTTTTTAAGGATTCAATAAAATCATTTCAGTTGAAAGTACCTCTAGTTTTTACAATTTGGTATTTAAATGGTAATTATTTTATGAAGAAGGTAGAGAGGCAGGAAATCTGAAAATTCTGAAAAGCCAGTTGCAATTCAACTAGTGTTAAGAGAATATAAGATTATCATGTAAGTCAATAGAATATTAAAAACCATGCTGGAAAAATTTTATTCCTACACAGCCTTTTCAAATCCATGTCCCTAACTGCTTTGCCTATAGTAAGTGCTCAATCAATGTTTGTTACATTGGTTCAATATATGTTAAGATCAATTAATAGTATGATAAAATGAAATATGTTACTCTGAGCATTCATTCATTCATTATACATTCTGAGATAAATTGACTTATATTCCAAATGTAATTCATTGAGAAAAAGAAAATTGGTGACATTTTATTAAAAATGACTTGTCTCTAATGTTAGGGATGTCCTACAACAGTGGACTAAAGGAATTTCTATCAGTCCAAGAGACTCTTGTGGACAAGTGTTGTGCAGGTTCCTTAAGTAACATCTTAGAACTTATTAAATAATCAATTTCTAAGCCCCATTCTCAAAGATTTTGTTAAGTATATCTAGGGTGGAGTCTACTTTTGAAATTTTTTGAAAACTACCCAAATACTGACATGCAACTAGTTTTTAAACCGAATACAGTATAATATGTATAACTGTTTCTTCCAGCAGAATCAGTTACCACAGATATTTGTTGAGCCTGTTTGTAATGTTCCTATTCTTGACTTCCTGTTAAACTACATACTTCTCCCAGAAGACATAACCCTCTGAGGTGATGGCAGGGACAGGATGTTTTTCCTAGAGCATCAGGAAAATGAACATCTAGTTTTCCTTAGTCCAATCTTTGTGGTTTCAGAGGATTCCTTCCAAGTACCAGTGCAGTGCCAGACAATACACTGTGCTATCACGTGGTTTAGTATTTAAAACAGCAGGAAAAAAGCAGAAGTCAGCACTACCTGGAAGCTCTCTCACATTTAGCTTTCATTAATACTGTTCTTGTACATGAGCCATATTCCTGCCCTTAATGATGTAATCCTTAATGGCACAGACCCCTCCCAAACTTGCCCCCACACCTTTCTCTGGGGAGGTACAATATTAAGTTGTGGCTTATAAAGGTCCTGTTGACACAGCAACCAAGAATGGATGCACCGAGTTTGTCTTTGCCTAATCCATTTAATCCACTATTTAGCTTTCTACCCTTAATTTTATGGTTAGAATAAAAACTTTCAGTTCTCAGTTGTATTTTCATGACGTCTTTTATATAATATTTGTGTTTAAGTACTGACCTGCACCATTTCTCCAGAGTTTACCAATTAATTTTCTTTTTTTCCTACAAACTAATGTTGATGTATTTTTTGTCTCCTGTGTAATAATACAGTGTACCTATAATCAGTGCTCCCTACTCAATATAATTATTATTAAATCATACATTAATTATAATGCATTATGCTTTTGAGTACTTATTACATAGAATATTTCTTTTCCTTAAGAATGCCACTGTCTAAATCTCTTTAAGGAAGCAGATGATTTTGCATACAGGCTACAGGTTTGCTAAGCACTGTGTGCGGTAGGTTGTGACATAGCATCCATCCTCTGAAAACGTACAGCCTGAGAGAAAAAGGTCATTTGCTTTTAGGTGAAATGTCACTTGTCCTTGATATTTGCTGTGCCCATTAAGCATCCATAGTATACTAGATGCTATAAAGGACAACGGAAATTTTATAAAGCATAGCTTGGCAAAGTCTCATTATTACTCTCTAATCCTATATTAAAAATTAATATAATTGAATTCTATATGAAATATTTCCATTTTCTCTTCTGCAGGGTAAATAATTCAAATTCCTTTTACCACCTTTGTTTATTAACTCTATGAATGCCATACCTCATTAACTTAAGTGAAGAAACATGGTTAAACAATTTTAGCTTATTTTATTAGTGATACAAAATTTCATAGCTAAAAAAGGGAGTCTAAAATCAAATGCAGCCTGGAATGGATCAATGAGGAGAAGAAACTTTCCTAAATAAATATAAAATTATTCAAATTTTCTGCGACAGAATGGTTAGTAATTTCTCCACACAAGAACTCAAAGTGTTTGCCTCACAAAATTTTTTTGCCTTGGTAAGATAATTTTTAAGGGAAAAAATGATAAAAATTCAATTTTTCATAAAGAGTACTTCTAAAACATCACAACAGTAACCCTTCTGCCATCTCTTGGTATGACCCAGTTGAGAGGTACTTTCAGGTGGTTTTTCCATTAAGGAAAAAAAAGCATTTGAGTTCTTGTATGTCCTTAGAAAGTAGCAACCACCATCTCGTGATGGGGGCCATCACTAAAACGATAACAAGAATGATGTACTCTATACCCTTTTTTCACCCTATTCATCTTCTGACTTTTTTTTTGCTTTTCATAGTTTTTCATGAGATACTGGCATATAAGAAATAAATGTAAATGTCATTAGAAGTGACTTTGAAATTTTTCTTTGAAATTTCATTTACCTAAGTTGCAATTAATAACATTTAAGACTGAATCATTCCTTAAGGCAACCATAGCATTAGCTTATACAGTATTTCACCAGGTCCATTCATTCTATACCTGTTACAAGAGTGAGTGCAGGCATTTTTAAGTATATCCTGTTCATGTATTAGGGTCATTGTTATTCACAGTAATTCATTCATATTAATGATCTGATTGCCTTATGTTAATGTAAGAGGCAAGTGTCTGGGTGGTAAGAATATTAGGGCAGTTTTATTTACAGATATAATGAGAAATAGGGTAAAAAAGAATAGAAGAATAAACATCAGAAAGTGAATGATGGTATCTCTAGGACGTAAGCTTATTGTTGATTTTAATTTTTTCATAGTTTTTCTAAATTTATAAAATGAAGAAAATCTTAAAGAAAAATCTGAGAAAGAGAAAAAGTTATAGTTACTGCTTATTTCTTACTTTGTAGTTGTTTATCCTAGGAGAGTTGCCCAGTTTTTTGTTGGTTTGTATGTCTGTCTGTTTTTGTATATTATAGTTCTTTCCCAAGCAAGCTTTCCTTATTGTCCCTGCTGCTAAATATATTTTCTCTTTCTTAGCAGTAAGGAAAGTCCATGAGTTGGGATGACTAGGACCTAAAGATAAATACGTAACTATAGGTGACTTTGATTATTTTTTAATTTGGTAAACTTGATTTATATATGGATGGATTCTTGCATGTATTTTGCTGCAAGCTGATGCTTAGGGGCTTTCTGTTTGCAGATGTGGAAAGGAGTCAAGGCAGATGAATGTGTTGAGATGCATGGGAGGTTTTAGGAGATATGAAGGCAATATGGTAGGTAGAGTTTGTAGGCTGATTCATATTTTAGAGATATTAGTTAATTGAAAGCCATTCATCAAAATTACTCAGGCCCTAGCTCCTAGATCTTAACTCAGATTAAAATTCCAATGTATTTAAAGTGTTCTTCCCTTGATCCATTAGCCATTAAAAGTTATGTTCAAACTGTGTATTAAAACTATAATCATGAACATTTTTGCTGCTGGTGTCTAAGGAAATACTTCCTAACTCTTTCATTCTTAGGTAAATTTCTGACTTTTTAAAAATGGGTCTTCTTCCTAGCCTCTCTCCCTTTTTCTTTTCACAGTTAAGAAAATTTCTTCATTTTAGCTCTATGATACTGTAGAGGAAAAAAATCTTTTAACTATCATGGGACATTAAAGGAGATAGAATAAAATCGAATGCCTGGGGAGTTTTGTGCAGTATGAAAAAAGCAAGGAATAATTTGGTTTATTTGTGTTTCTTCCCGTCTAATATTTTAGGTACAAGCCTATGCAGAAAGTGGATGGGGTTGCAGATGGTTTCACAGGAAGTGGTCAACAGACAGGCACATCTGTTGAGCAAACTGTAATTGCCCAAAGTCAACATCATCAGCAGTTTTTAGGTATGTTAAGGTGTAATGCATATTAGTTGCTTTCAGGATTATGAAACAAAAGAACAATAGTAGTGTTTTATCCAAGTGTGATTTCTATTATAGATGTTAATTACATAAAAAGACATTTTTGTGCTGAAACTATACACATCATATATTTCTAGTTCATTTATGTTTTCTCATGTTCACTGTAGCTTATTTTTAACTCTTGAGCTATGTAGGACTTTTAAGTGGATACAAATTAAAGGCTCATTGCTGTGAAATTGTTTTCCAGAATTTTTATTAACTGGGCTTTTGTGATCAAAATTATATTGTATTTACTCTCAGTAATAACTTAAGTGCCACAAATAATTATTTTCTATGTATGAAGTTATATATGCATACAGCCTCAGATTTAAAAAATTATTATAAACTTTTAAAAAGTAATTTATTCTTTTAATTTGATCACTATACTTTCTATTTGTAAAAAAAAATTTATAGATTTTATTTTAAACAGTTAGGAAGTGGAACTTGAACATTTTGCATATTCCTGTCATAGCCAAAGGTGCAAAAATGGCACTTTAATTGATTACTCTGCTGGAGATGAACATGCAGTTTCTGTACAACAGATCAAACAGGTGGAAGCTGTCAGAGGGAGAGAAAGAGAGAGAGTGTGTGTGTGTGTGTGTGTCTTTGTACACTTCATGAGAAAGACAAGTAAAGTGGATTCCCAGTCAGAGAAGTTGAAAATATTATGGCAACATTTCCCAAACTAAAGTCCTCAGGTATATTTTTGTGGACTTTTGAGCTCTCAAGATGAATATTTTTTATTACATACTTTTATTTCAGTTATAATATTAAAAATAAAAGCATATTCTGGATTACTTAGAAGGCTAGAAGGAATATTGTTCTGCAACTTTGTTTTCCACATTTGTATTTGAATTTATGTTAGGGCAGGCCCCAAAGTGTGTTGCATTAATTGTCCATATCTAATGAGAAAAGAACACAGAGAAACTTACTATATAGATTACGCCTTCATCCCAAGGGAAGGCTAAATGATGTCCCAGTGCTCTGTGTGGAGGAAAGCTTCACAGCTTATTTGAATGTAGAATAGTAATGGGAGAACCAGCCACCATGAAGTACGTGTTGGTACAGGCCTGTCAAACTCAAAAGATCCTGTGCCACAGCAGTCAGTACTGTTTTCATGTTGCAAGAGGTAATTTGTGTGTAGGACAACAGCATTATCCATCATATCAAATTAATGTTCTTAAGTTTAATATTATTTTTGTACTTTTCTTTGTATTTATTTTGTAGCTTTGTGTTTTATAATTATGTAAGAGGTTTGAGCATAATGAGTTTAAAGCTAGATCTGTTTTTTTATTACATACTTAAATAGCATAATAGTTAAAGTAACCAAAATTGATACTGGCAGCTCAAGATATATTTTTATTTTTATTTTATATTTATTTATTTCATTGAATGTATTGGGGTGACATTGGTTAATAAAATTACATAGGTTTCAGGTATGCAGTTCTATGTATATCATCTGTATATTGTATTGTGTGTTCATCACCCAAAGTCAGGCTTCCTTCTATCACCATTTATTCCCCCTTAGGGGCCATATATTAAGAGACACTGTGATATGTTATTTCTAGTATAGTCATAGTGAAAATGTAGTTTCTCCAAAATTTTTATGTTTCCTCTCTTTTGTGCAAATGATGTTAACAAGTTCTGCTTGCAAAGCCTAGTATCAAAAATCTTTGCTCTTTGGACCGCCAACCTTTCATTGTGTTTTCTTTTTAGTCTTCTTAAATTTTCCTTCATTAATCTGTAATTGGCAGCACCACAAAGCTTTTTTCCTCTTGTGTTGTCATGGTAACAGATGCATCTCGAGCACTTCCAGAGTTTGGAGAAGTTGAAATCTCTTCTCTGCCAGATGGTACTACCTTTGAGGATATCAAGTCACTACAGAGTCTTTATCGAGAGCACTGTGAGGTAAGTCTTTTCAAACATAGTACAATCACATGCTAAGTTTTGCTAGACAACTTGCTAATAAAACAAAGTGTATTTATTCTTCAGGGACCTATGGCGTTAGTGCATATTTCTTTGAGCACTAATAAGTTAATTTTCCTTCTTGTCTAGAGTGGAGAAGTGAGGAATACAGAAAATAAATTTTACTGTCCATTTTCTTAGCCTATCCTACATGAATCCTCTGATGCAGAAATTTCTGTTCTAAGTTTTTTCCTAAAAAAATGTTTATATATAGGTAAAGAGATAAGTATATAAAAGAACTTGTTGCATTATTGTTTTAAATGCAAAAGATTGGTTGTAACTTCAATATCTAGTAGGGAACTGAATAAATAAAATATGGTGCAGTCTATAAAGTGGAATATTATGCAGCCAGTAAAGAATAGGCAACTCTAAATGTACTAATATGGAACAGACTTAGGATTTATTTTTAAAGGAAAAAAGCAAAATGCAGAACAGTGTGTATAGCATATTATCATTGCAATGAAAAAGAACATGTACATACCTCTCTCCAGAAGAAAAAACATGAAAATATTAATGGTGGTTGCCTTTATAAAAGACACTGGTGGCTGAGAATCAGGAGAAAGAGCCCTAATTTTTTAATATACCCTTTGTATCTTTTGAATTTTACAGCATCAGTGTGTATTTCTATCAAAAATATTTTCTACAAATGTTTGATGAAGCACGTTAGGTGTTCTTTCCAGGGACCAATGAAGCTTCAATTTTGTTTATTTTATGCCAAATAAGGTTTCCCTTGGTATTTTCCATCCCTACCTCCTACTCCCTTTCTGAGTGTCCCACATCAGAACGGGCTACAGGGCCAGTAGGGACACACTCTCCAAGCCAGCGCGTTAAGACCCCTACCACTCACTTGGTGCCAAGGGGATGATGGATTGCAGTAAGAGTTTTATAAGTGCCTTTCCTTTTGAAAAAGGAGTCTGTTTAGAATTTAAGTAGTTTATTTCAAGGCTATTTGTGATCTACTTAGAAGTAAAAGATAATCCTTTGGGTTTCACAGTGTGCCCTCCTGACAGCTGACAATGCAGTATATAATGAGAAATCTCAGCTCATAGCATTCACAGACCTCTCCCCACTCCAGAAATAAGAACTGCTTGAGTAAATCCGAGTGCTTGTCAAGGGTGCTAGATTATTAACAACTGAGGCTGAGCTCTGTCTTTGTTAGCGACCCATGTGCCAGAGTGTTCTTCAACACATCCTGCCCGTCTGTCTCCAGTGTTTGGGATGAAGACAGACACTTCATATCTGCTTCTCTCTGATGACTGTACTTGTTCAAATATTACAGAATTTCTGGATTATACTTACACATCTAGAAAATCTTTCTTTCTACATAGATATCATATATATAGGTATTCAGTAAAGGTTCATAGAAAGATTATCTAAGCAATTTCTTATTTCTCTGTGTTCTCTGAGCCTTGCTTTAAGCAAACCAGTCTACACAAATATAATTTGGATATTTTTAAAGTTTCTCATATTTAAATATAAGTTGGAACATGATTATTTATATTACTAAAGAATATACAGTAAGATTATTCTAAGTGAAAAACTCCCCCATGAAGCCCTGGCTGCTGTAGCTCAGTGGATTGAGCGCGGGCTGTGAACCAAGGCATCGCAGGTTCGATTCCCAGTCAGGGCACATGCCTAGGTTGCAGGCCATGTCTCCCAGCAACCGCACATTGATGTTTCTCTCTCTCTCTCTCCCTCCCTTCCCTCTCTAAAAAAAAAATAAATAAATAAAATCTTTAAAAAAAAAAAAAAAGAAAAACTCCCCCATGAAGATGAAAATATTCTGTGGATCACAAATTTTCATTAACATTCTAGTGTCAGGATTGCTCTACGTGAAGAGAGACATGTAAGATAATCAGTCTTAGTGGGATGGCAGTTTGTAGAATGAGCCCCATTAACTTCAGAGTTAACTGAAATCTGTGCCATCACTTATGGCATATAAGAGCAAATACGAAAAACAAGAATTCTATTTTTTTCTGTGAAATTTCCGACCTTAAAAAGTACAGGGACGTGAGTTTCATATCCAGTCCTGTAAATAGTCATGTGCTCTAAGCCCATAGAATGTGGATTGTTGAGATATATGTTCATATTTTAAATATGACCACATTTGAAAGTGGGTGAATGGACAAATGGTAACTGTTTTATTCATGTGTGAAAGCGCCTCAAGGGGCTGTCGTGAAGAATGTCCTCTCTGAAAGGATGAGAGATCATTTAATTTGAAGAGTCACTAAACTTAAAATGCACTGAATTGCTTTATTTTATATCCTGTTTCCAGTGATTTATGTTTTTTTTTAAATTTTTACTTATTGGTTTTAGTGAGGGTAGCGGGGGAGAGAGAGAAAGAGACATTTGCTGTTTTTATTCATGCATTCACTGGTTGGTTCTTATATGTGTCCTGACTGGAGATTGAACTCACAACCTTGGCGTATTGGCACAACACTCTAACCAGCTGAGCTACCCATCTGGGGCTCCTATGGTTTATATTTTAAAGAAACATTAATATATGTGTTTTTCCTGTTACTTGAAATTCTCACAATTTTTTGACCAAAGATATTTTGTAACTATCACTAGTGTGAGGTAAGGAACAAGTATAATTTTCTGTACAAGATGCTACAACACTAATTTTTTTCTTTTAACATATATGTAGTGTTCTTACAGCAATCTCATAGATAGAAGTATGTAAGATTATTATATAAGATACTAATAGTTGCTTCATTAGTAGCTGTCTCTTGGAATGTGCCTAAACTACACTTGAGAAAGCAACTATAATAATTTGCCTCTTGAGGTTTTAGTGTTTGCTTGGGAGGAGGAGCACCTATATGCCCTTTATTTTCAGGGCTTGCCCTTGCATTTTTATTGTTGCTGATATAAAAGATTGAAGAGTATGTTCCCCCTTCCCTCCATTTTCATTACTACTTGCAAGTTTTTCTACTAGTTCCCAGAATATGTCTCAAACAGATTTTGCTTAATATTTTTATTGTTCTCAGAGTTTTTTGTGTACATCATCAGTGATTCTCTGCCATTATGCATATGGCCAATCTACTCAGGCAGCACAGACTCCAGAATTATGATGTTGTATTTTCTCCTTTTTGCCTAGAATCCTAATACTGACTATCGTGATTGTCTCTTGTCAATCATTGCCTATTGCCTATCGTCTCTTAGCTCCTGTGATTTTTGTAGATTTTGACAGGACTGTTTTGCCTGTCCCCATTCTCAGTGCTGAGGATATCAAACATACACTGACAACTTCTGTCTTTTATGCTCAAAATAATCACAGAATCACATGTTCATTGCACAAACAAGTTATTCCTTGGTTTTATGACTGCTTTTATCTAAAGGTGAATTTACAAACTAATTGCAAGGGCAGGGTGAAACTGTATATGATCATCAAAAGTGGCAAATTTTAGCATCTTCAAAAATAAGTCCTTGATGAAGCTAGAAGGGAAAGTGAAGTCCCAGATCCAAGATTACAAAGGGGGATATTCTTAAAACTGCTCTCTAAAGAGAATGTGCAGAGGTGGGATTGAGTGGGAGGCATTGTGTGACCAATGAGAGGAGCTTGCTGTGCTCTTTCTCTGCCCAGACAGGCGCTATCATCTGACGGCCTGCCTGACTTTGTGGTTTCTGACCCAGCCTCTCTGGAACACATGGTCGGCAGCCTTAGACAGGGCTAATTTAGTCCTAACTCTGTCTGCCACACACAAGCACCTCCACACCCTTCACTTCTGGCCTCTCCAATGTCCAGTGGACACACACAGCCCAGCGAGGACTGATGTGAATTCAATCTATGTTCTGTGCCCTGGGGTCTGAGAATAAGAAGAGTTGCAACTACCCTGGAGGCAGAGGAAAGCAGTGGGTAAAAGCGTGGAAGAAAAGTAAGAGGAAAAAGGGGAGAGGAAAGGAAGCAAGCACGGCCATGGTGGTGGGAGGAAGAGGTGAAAGTGAGGGTGAGAGATAGGAGGCTGTTATGGGAGAGATAAGAGTCATCCTGCTTAAGTTTTCAAGAGTTGTTTTTACCTTTTCTTCTTAGTTAATCTCTTTTGTTTTCCTACTTCCATTGGCAAATTCAGTCCAGTTTTACCATGTTAACTTATGAACCCACAAGTATCTTTACCATCTAAGTCCCATTACATTATGCGGTCCTCATGCCTCCACATAAGAAATATTGTAAGGTAATACCAATAACCGTTCTGTCTTTTAGGCAATATTGGACGTTGTCGTGAATCTTCAGTTTAGCCTGATAGAAAAACTGTGGCAAACATTCTGGCGCTATTCTCCCTCTACTCCAGCTGACGGCACTACCATTACTGAATCAAGGTCAGAATCAATGTGCTTTTCCAGTTCATTTTCATGGCTGAATAGATGTCACAGCTAATAAATTAGAGATATGTATACCAGTTGTGAACCCTACCTGATAACATTAAATGAATAGATTGAAATAAACCACAAACTGCTCTCTTGAGGTTTCAGTGTGTGTATTATAGCTCCCATTTTATTGAATTGGGGAACCGCGGTAGAGCTATTTCATTCTCATGGAGTTAGCATCCTATCTGCCTTTCATACCGTCAGAAAGTATTAACGTGCATAGGCAGCTCTGGGGGAGTATTATGTATAGTCAGCCGTATGACACCAGTGCAATGGTGGTATAGTTCTAACCTCAGTAATACTTGATAAACTAAAACGATTTTTAAAGTCCATTTTCTTTTTTATCCTCATTTGCCATCTATTCATTTGCTACATTTATTCACACCAGCAATCTGAGTGAAATAGAAAGTCGACTTCCGAAAGCAAAGCTGATAACTCTGTGCAAACATGAGTCTATCCTGAAATGGATGTGTAACTGTGACCATGGGATGTACCAGGCTCTGGTGGAGATTCTCATCCCCGACGTCCTTAGACCTATTCCTAGTAAGTTAAATGCAGACAAGTACGGATGCTTTTGTTCTCATACATTCCACCTAGGAAGTTTGGGGAAGTGACATTGCTATCTAGAGTGATTCTGATCTCATTTAGATTTGCCACGTAGAAAGTGTGCAATGCAGGGTATTGCCTGAAAGCAGCCTAGAGCAGAACTGTAGTAAAAGGGGAACAGATGACCTGTTTTTTAATCCTTAGTAGTTTTCTTTTCAAAATAAAAGCTAACCTCTGGATGTGTGGCAAGCTAGTCAGTCAGTCGCGTAAAAATTACTCTACACAAGGATACAGTTTCCTTCGTGAAGCCAAAATTTTTCTGAAAGCTGTAATTGCTAGGCCAGCCTCTTTCATGGTTGCTTTTTATTTAAAATGAATTTATCTTGGTTTCCACTGAAGTTGAATTCCTCTGTATTATAAAAGCATTCACTTTGTCACCTACATCCTGTTAGGAGCATAAATGCAGTTTCCATTTATTAACAGCAGTGATTAACTGGCATTTTGAGAGAAAAAATCTGGGTAACTACACAAGCACTGCATTTCCATCATGAAGCAGATAGGAATTACATAGATAAGTTAGATTACTTTTTGAAGTTATGGTTGCTTTTTACACAGAACAAACAAAGCTGTTTTCTGCATGTGTCAATGTAAATGTTACTCTGGACACTTGTGTAGTGCACTTGGAATGATTTCATGCTTACATCTTTATGAGCACATACTAGTGACCTTAACTTTTAAAGACTGGGGACAGAATTTCCTCTCTAACGTGGCACTAATAAAATAAAAGCAGTTTTTTAGCTTGTGAAATTGGTGATCATGTGCTTTAAGTACACCATTCACAGGTGATTTGTATTAAATTATTCAGACAATATTTAAATAGGGATTTGATAGAACAAATAGTGAAGAAATTAACATTTTTATATTTATATACTTTTTTCTAAATATGATAGAAACATGGAAGATGTTATTTCATGTTCCTCACCTCTTTAAAATATATGCATAACTGCACATTTACATATAATATCAATGAACACACATACATTTGTATAGGAATTTGTTTTAAAAAGTCCAGCTGCCATTGTCTCACATTTTTTTCAATTGCTAATATTTTCTACTCTATCTAACCATGTTCCTAACTAAGGATTGATTAAAAGTGATATTGTCATGAAAATTTCAATGTGTAAATAAATTCCCTACTGATTTATGTTTCAGAATCTGATTTTTTTCTGATTTCATCGTGCTCCCTGTGCTCTGAGTTATAATCTCTAGAGATGTTTCAGAGAAGTTGCATAGGATAGCTCATTAGCCTATGACATCTTCCCACCAATTTCTCTCAGGAGATACAAGAAGAGATGTCAGTGAGCACTTTCTTAATTGAGGCAGTTCAACAACATCAATATTCATTAACTCTAAAATCTTAAGCTTCCATGTTAGCCTCACAAGACTATAACTTATAAATTCAAATTTTCTAACTTAAATCATGTATCAATTTTAAGTTAACTTTAAGCCCCACAATTTAAGTATATAAATACATTTGACATTTGTTTTTTGTAAATCATGATTTAAAAACTAATTTATTTGGTCAAATACTTTGTTTCTACATTCAGCAGACAGCTCATCTTCAGGAATTTTTAAATAAATATAGTTTTATAGTTTCTCTGAAATTACAAGGCTCATTAATGTGCCAAGTAAATTTGGAAATTTAATTCCCATTCTACAAAAAGACTTAGCAAAATAAAGCATAAAATACAGTTTAGATAGCTAGCTTTCTGTTGTATTCATTTTAATATTAATCATGAGCAGGTTGAAACAAGTTAGCTTTGCAATAGATTTTCCATTTCAAACATCCATTCATGAGAAAGGCTGTCAAAGTTAATGTGCAGTTTGATCTTATGTGAACCCATAGAGAGAGCAAACATGAGTTTATTTTAAAAATTGTTATTTTCTGGCTACTAGTTCTTTACTCTATCATTTACTGTCCAGATGGGATTCCTTTTTTAGCCAAAAAAATGTCTGCATCTCACACTAATTTAAAGTCAGCTTGAAGCTACTATATTCTAAAATATATTTATCTGAAAATTTAAAAAAAGTTTAAATGCAAAGAATTGTGTAAGAACTCAACTATTAACACTTAAATGTACAATTATGAGGTATACTTAAAGACTTAAAGGTGGCCCAAAATTTCGTTTAGTACAAAAAAGTAAAGTTTTAAAATCTCTAGATATCTCTTTATTTTAAACATATCTCTATATTTTATGATCTCCCTAGCATCAAATTTGTCTAGATAACACAATACTCAATTTTTTTTTTAGGTAACCTTTCCTAGTTCTTGATTTTTTTAGTTTAATTGTTATAAATTATAGGAAATGCAAAATACAGATAGTCAAATTGAATCTTGCAAAATATTTTTCTGAGTTTCAAAAAGCGTTAATTTTTTTTCACTCTTTTTCATTTCCATTCATGCCTGCGCTCCATGATTCTAGTACATAATGCAGCGGAAAAAAATTTTCTTTCTTTTTTCTTTTTTGGCTAAAGTAGGAAGTTTTGGAAATTTAAAAAGATTAGTTCTCAAGAAATTTCCAACTCAGTGTTTCCAATAGATGATTCTCATGGTTAATAGTCTGCACTTCTCAAGTGTTTTTCCTAATCAAAATTTAGCCATTTCAATTTTTCTTTTGTCATTTGACGAGTTAAATAAGTCATTAAAAAATAGTTGTTTTTATTATTGGATTAGTAATGTTTGTATCATTTGCAAGTAACTCAAACAAACAAAATTGTCTAACTCTGCTTAACAAAAGTGATAGAGAAGCATGTCAGATTTATTTGAGCATAGAAAGAAAAACCAAGAAATTTAATCCCATCATTAACATTATTATTCTTGGGAGTCTTGGACAAAAATGTAACTTCTGGTTTTTTGTAGTAGAATACCAGTTGTAATACCTACCTTTATCACAGGGAATCCACAAAGATTTATTTGTGAATGCCTCAAATATTTATTAAGTGTCTGAAACTGCTCCTACACTTGGGCACAGATGAAATAAGATGCTGTTGACTGAGTTACTTGTTGAACAAGAGAATTCTGTCTTCGATTGTACAGCAGTCTCAGTAAACAGTCCCCTTCTTATGAAATAGTCATTCGCCCCTGATAATCGAAGGTGCTGCTGATCATTTTATGGCCACCACAGAAAGCTACTCCCATGGGACCTATCCCTATTTCAGGTTTTTACACAGATACACGAAGAATATGGAATGGACTATTTTAGGAATATTTTAAGAATATTGGTCTCTGTGATGGCAATGTTATCACACTGATCTTTTATCTCCACCTGCCAAGTGAAATGGAGAATAGTTATTCAAAATTTCAAGTTAGGCAGTTTTGATTGTTACCTTACTTTTTTCAGTAAGATTGAGAAATAACTACTCTAACTGATATGTTCTGATGCAAACTGAGGCTTAGAGAAAGATAGGAAGCTTTGCATTTTCCTCTTTTTAACTAAAATAAAATAGATTAAGAGCTTGAAAAATTAAGATGAAGAACTTACAAGGGAAATAGGCTTTGAGTGCAGAGCTGTAAATGAAAAGTGTTTTGTCTGACATAGAAAATTCCATAAGTATATTCACAACTGGTATATGTTGCTATAAGCAAAAATGTTTGAATTTTTCACTTCCCAACCAAGTATAATAAGTTTCTGGGAGCAACATAGCTTTAAAAGGAAAAAAAAAACCCAAAATAGAAATCTTGAATGCTTTCAAGGTTAGGAATAATGTTAAATAAAGTTTCATCAGTGAGGACAATATAAGTTCTGTGCTATTTCAAATGTTATATATGCATGTTTTCTCTTATTCTAGCATACAGATTAATGTTCTTTTGCATCTTTTTCGTTCTACTTTTATTCTTTAACATTTAGGTGCCTTGACCCAAGCCATTCGAAATTTTGCAAAAAGCCTTGAAGGTTGGCTTTCCAATGCCATGAACAATATTCCACAGAGAATGATACAAACCAAGGTATACTTTTATAGCTTTGCTTTTTATTTTGTGTTTAGGAAATTATTCTGGACTATGAATTTTATGTGTCCTATGAAATGACATTTTTTAAAATGTTGCTATTATAATATATATATTTTAAAACTGATTTTTATATTTGTATTTTATAACCATGTAATAAGAACTTGCACAAGAGATGTTCGATATTATACCTTTCCAAAAGATTAGAGAAACATTTTAAATGTGGTGTATTTATATACGTTATATAAAGTATATATTTCAGATTGCTTAATTTCAGATATTAAAAAGAATAGCCTGGAATGTTCATATAATTCTCAGTTTAATGAGTTTTAGGTTTTTTTAAGTCCCCTGCAATGCTCATCATGCTGTGAAAAGTCCATAGAAGTTAATATTGCTTTCCTTTCAGGATTTTTTTTAATACTGGAGAATGCTTTTGTGAACCAAGTAATCATTTCTTAAAGTGAACAATTATCTCATAATTAATCAGTGTACATCAGGAATGTGGACTATTTAACCAGAAAAATGAATTCCAGTCTCCATTCACCCACTACAGACCATGTCACTTTAGGTTAATCTGTAAACATACCCCACGGCAGGATTGAACTCATTTTGCCTAAACTTTCATACCAAAAACTGCACTTACGGGTTTTTGTCAATGACTATATCTACCATCAGACTCCAACAATATCCATTGTCTTTGAATTTGGGGGTCTAGTTGATAGAGTGATGTGCTCTTATAGCTGACAAGTCTGTTTGCAACACAAGTAGCTCCCAGTTTTTCTGCTTGGACTAAAGTTTTGCAATAACACTGTATATTTCTAAACATACAGAAAAGATATTTCATTGATATTCCAGCTTATAGTTTTGCTTTGGAACTATGCTGTTAATACAGTAGGGATAGCCACATGTGGCTATTTAAATTTGAATTTTAAATTTAAATTAATTTAAAATTTAGTTCCTCAGTCACGCTGACTACATTTCAAGTGCTCCATAGCACCATATGGATAGTGGGTACCATATTTGGCAACACCTGTGTATTGCATGTCCATCATTGTAGAAAGTGCTCCATGGTAGTGCTGTTCTGGTGTGCCACATTGAGGTGGTCAAATAAAGGAGGTGCTATTTGATTATGATGGGATGCTTTCCAACTTGGCAAAGTCAGTCATAATTTATAATAGAACATCGAACAGTTGAAAGCAATTCCGTTCTCATGTCATCAAAGTGGATATGGTAGTAATCCAGCTGCAATATTAGCCATCTCATTGATTTCCAGATTGTATTTGATTCACCTTGGTGGAAGGTACCTTCTGCAGTTCCTCTCTCACTGGTGTGCAGCATTTTTTTCAGCTGAATACTCAATTAATGAAGATAGTCTACTCTGACAGAGGAAATAGAATAATGAGATTATGACTGGCCATTGTTATCATAATACCTGGGTCCATATCCTCTCACTGTAATATAGTCTCTATGTAACCTTGAGCAAGCTACTTATCCTCTTTATGTCATTATATGTGTCTAGTAGGATGGTGATGAGAATTGAACAAATAATATATATGAGGCACTTAACACAGTGCCCAACACATAGTTTATACTTGATTAATGTAAACCGCAGAAGTGAGGAAAAGTGTAAGACTGTTTGGAGGGTGTGCGAAGTTCCCCCAAGATCCACATTGCCCTAAAATTTTTCACTGTAACAGTAGAGCATCCTTTGACCTGTCAATGCATTCTGTCAACTCACCATCTGACTATTCAATCAATTGCTTCTTCTGTACCAATAGTGATTTAATGCCATGCCATACATGCCTATAAATATATTTAAATGCTCATTAGATCTGCTGTGCATGTAACAAGTTTCCATAAGATCATGAGACTTAGATGTTTACCTAGACTTTTATTTTTTGACATTATCTTTGATATCTTTCATTGTAACTCGGTTCATTCAGGGTTGCAGCAGGAAACAAAGGGTATATCCAAAGGCTAAAATAATCGAAGAGTATTTAAGAAGGTTTTATTTCCAGAGGTGTAAACAGAGTTAAGAAAAAGAATGCTAAAATACCTCAGGACTAGCCATAGTGAGAAGTCCTGAATATCCCCAGGTCTGAAGGGGAAGGAGGTGAAAGTTGTGGCATTAAGAGAGCCTCTTCTTGCTATAGGATATGGTCTTAGAAACAGAAAGGAGACTGCCAAAACAGGGAGAAAATAGCAATTGTGGGGAAATAAGTACTTGACCACTCTTTATTCCCATCCTTGTGTTTTTCCAGTGCCTATCATTGGAAGCTACCTGGAAGTTAGAGTTTAAGGAGGGAGGTGCTGTAGTATTTTACTTGCAGGCCGATCTTTCTGGCACAGAGCAGAATAGGGAAGGGTGGAAAGTAGATTGTGCCGGGCTAAGGGCAAATGAAGGTTTTCTGACTAGCCCTTTCGCAGAAATTTACATTCTGAAAGAGTTCTTATTGCTTGTATATAATAAGTTTACCAGCTATATATATGTTGTTAAAAAGGCTGTTCACACTTTTTTCACCTCAGAATTACCCAGATTTCTATAACATAAAGGTAGTAAATGAATCTGAATGACAGTGCTTTAGAAAGTATATACTTTTATCCATTTAAAAAAGTAAGGCTCTATAGTTTGGTTTTCCAAGCAAAAGGAAAAAAAAATTATTTGCTAAGTTTGTAGTTGACTATTCTATAGAGAGTAGAAAAAAATGAAAATCAACATTTTTCCTGCTTCCCTAGAGAAAGTCATTTCTTACTGTGGATGAGTAGTTACTTGTAAAACTGGTTTAATTAATGCTGCACTCAGATGTTGAAGAATGTGGGAGTTTGTTTTAGTCTTGACCTCAACCCACTTAAAAGGAAAATAATACTTCGTTTAGAGAGTTAAATGACATAATTTACAAGTTAGCTCTCTCATCAAATGAATTTGCAATAAGTTTCAGAAGGAAGCATTTAAAATTTGGCAGGGGAATAAAGGTTTAAACATTTGCAGTGGTTTCTTTTACTAGAGGGAAAAAAATCCCAATGTAATTGGATTTCTTTACAGGTTGCCGCTGTAAGTGCCTTTGCCCAGACTCTGCGAAGATACACGTCGCTCAATCACCTGGCCCAGGCAGCTCGTGCAGTGCTTCAGAACACTTCTCAGATCAACCAGATGCTCAACGACCTCAACCGTGTTGACTTTGCCAATGTCCAGGTACTCCGTTTCCTTGCAAAACATGTCTTTTGTGGGAAGACACTTAATTTTTTCATCTTAGTTAGGATCGTCATATATTTTTTGCAAAGTTTCATCAATACACAGGCAACGTCTCTATTCACAATGTCTTGAAAGAGGAGAGTTTCACTCAGCTGTGACTTTACTGCTCCTCTGTTTTGTGATTGAAATCTGCTAAGGTTTATTGTACTAGGAGAAAACACATGTTACCAGGGTTTGCTGAATAGTTAATGGACTAAGGACATGCACAGTCATTGAAGTCAGATAAGCAGGAGGTTAAATTCTTCCATACTCTAGCTGCAGGATCTTGGGCAAGTTACTTAACTGCTCTGGCCTTTACTTTCTGTACTTTATAACACCTGTCTTAAATTACTGTTTACATATTTAGTAAGCCCTTCACATGTAACACACAAGAAGTATTTGTTTGTAATAGTGCCCCATCTAGAAAGAACTAGAAACGACTCTATTTCTGAGTTTCCTATAGGTGCCTGATATTTGTTCATTTGAAAAGAGTTAGGTGCCATATATTTGGCTATTTTGATCATCCGAATGAAAAAAATATATTTGAAACTTGTGATCAGACTACTCACTTGTACTTTAAAGTACAGTTAAAAAGAGCTAATTTAGGAATATTATTTGCAATCCCAACTAATAGTTCATTTTATGTATTAAATTAATAAAGCTGTTACCATATAAAACAGTGCCATTGCTCACTAAAAATAGAAATAATAATAAAAGAAAAAATACATTAACTAAGCATAAAAGTTAAAAACTTTTGTGCTTCTAAAGATACCATCAAAAAAAATGAAATGCTGCCATGGCTGCTGTGGCTCACTAAATTGAGTGCCAGCTTGCAAACTGAAGGGTCACGGGTTTTATTAAGTCCCATCACAGAAAATAAATTAATGATTCTTAATAATAGCTGAGATTTTAAATTTTCTGTTAACATACTTTTATTTGTGTATTTGTATATCTGCAACTATAAGAAATATTTACAGAAAGGAATTTTTCCAGGTTATAAACACCAACCTTCATAACATCTTTGCATGTAAATGGTCGATTATATGTCTACTCTTCTACTCACTCACCACCCACCAACGTTGAGGCTACTTTTTCCCTCCCTTTGTTCTCAGCTACCCATACAACGTGATCAAACATCTACCCACCGAATCCTCTTTCCTTTCCTCAGAAGACCATTGGAGACAGTGCTGTAGTCTTTCTTTCCTCCTCTGTTTTACTTCTCACATCACTTTTCATTTTAATGAGTAATCTTTCTTAGAGTAGCATATTCCATCTTTAACTCCCTTCATTCTTTACCTTTTCTGTTCCCACTTTTGCCTGCTTTTCTGATCCTCTAGTTTTTTGTGTACCACCTAGTGTTCCACCTTTATCACCCTCTTCACCTATCCCCTGTTCATTTGGAAGTTCCCCCTGTCCCTACAAGATTAACCTCAGTGAGACTGACACATATAAGGGTGATGGTCTTTTAATGAGGAAATTTCAATTTAAAATAGTGAAATTACATGTAAGGATCAATATTATCATACTCTAGGAACCTGAACATACTAAAAAGTTTATTTCTGGATATCCATGTATCTTTCACCACTTCAGTCTTCTCTAATTTTATCTTCTTTTCTTCGTGCATTCAGGATAATTTTTTTGTTGCAGGATAATTGTTTTTTTAATTGATAGCATCACTGGTATTATTTTCTAATTTTTTTTATATGTGAATGGATAGTTTTTCATCTACATTATGGGCAAAAATGGGTTTCGATGGGTTTACCTGATAACCTAACTATTGTATATACTTGTGCTTCTGTATTTTAAAAAAATCTGATTTTAAAGCTACTAACTCTACCGTTATTCAGATTCCTTTTACAAGGGAATATTTACGGTATATTCTGTTGTCAGTATATTTTCAGTCTTGAGAGCAGCAAAATGAAGTATAATATAGAGCCAAACTTGAAAGGCCAGAATAATGTACTGTGACTTTATTTCTCTAAGTTTGGTTTTAGATTATCATTTTTCTTGGTAAAAGCTAACTAGTAAGGAAATAGTGAGTTTGAGTTTATAGTAAAAAATGAAATTAAATTCTTTGATGCTACCAGCAAGTTCCTCCTCCCAGTTATCCATGCACAAAAACAATATCCCCTATAATGGGTATAAAGTTTCATTTTTGCAAAGTGAAAAAAATTTAGAGATCTATTGCACAATAAGGGCATGTAGTTAACACTCCTATATTGTACACTTAAAAATGTTAAGAGGATAAATTTTATGTATTTTTCTATTACAATAAAAATATGGTTAGATAGTAATGAAATAACCAAAAACAGCCTTCCCCATCCTTTCCTGAAGGCCTCAGTTCTTCTGTGGGTACTCTGCTGGACTTTAAATTGATATAAAATTTCTGGGAGTTATTTCACAGTGAATTTTAAAAGATCATAACTATTCTTATATTATCCTGTCATACAGGCCGAAAGAAGTGCAAAAGAAAGCAAAGATCTAGTTACAAGATTTCTAATTCTGGCATTATTCCTAGTAGTAAAACATTAGAATGAACAGAAATGTCCAATTGTATGGAATTGGTTACGTAATTAGTGCTATATTTATACACTGAAGCAAATTCAACCACTGAGCATTAAACATATTTCTATATTTGCCTAACTGGAAAGATAGTTATTATGTGTAGTTAACTGAAACTAAGCAGAATATCTAGTAGAATGTATAATCTGATCCTCTTTTATTTTAAATATTTATATTTGTATATGCATACATGCATATTCATATTATATGTGAAAAGGTATATACAGTAGCATATTGTAGTCATCTCTTTATGTTAGCATTTAGATATTCTTAATATTTTGTTCCTTTTGATTATTTGTATTTTCAGTTTTTCTAATAGTCACATTTTAATGTATTTAAAATGCTTACCAGTGGTGTTTACGAGGTAAAGTCTGAAAGTGTTTATGATTAATTAGATAGGAGAAAGGATAGTAGATAGTATCATCAGCTGGGAATATAGAAGAAACCATAGATTTCCCTATGATGGTATCATCAGCTGGGGAAATAAAGTGAATGAAGTTTGGCGTTTGGTATTCGAGGTACCTCCCTGTTGAAGTGTCTCTTGAATAGGTAAAGTTTGTAGGATCAGGAGAGATAGTGCAACCAGAGAGTGGAGATGAGGGGTTTATTCAGTTGAAATTGTTGAGTTGAATGAACTTGTCCTTTGAGAGTAGATAGAATAAAAGCTATAGACAGGCACTCTTTACAGAAATATACACACATGTTCACGATGTTTCAGGTACAGAATTAGGACCTTCACAGACTCCCCTCCACAGAAACCTATCTTGAAAATATTACCTGGACAAAATGAGCTCGGCTTAAAAATTATTGTCAGATTTCATTTCTCTAATTTTCTTAAAAAATATATTTTATTGATTATGCTATTACAGTTGTCCCATTTTCCCCCTTCACTCCCCTCCACTCTGTACACCCTCTCCCACCCACATTCCCCCCCTTTAATTCATGTCCATGTGTCATAAGTTCTTTAGCTTCTACATTTCCCATACTATTCTTACCCTCCTCTTGTCTATTTTCTACCTACCATCTGTGCTATTTATTCTCTGTACCTTTTCCCCCTCTCTCCTCCTCCCACTCCCCTGTTGCTAACCCTCCATGTGATCTCCATTTCTGTGGCTGTGTTCCTGTTCTAGGTGTTTGCTTAGTTTGTTTTTGTTTTTGTTTTAGGTGTAGTTGTTAATAATTGTGAGTTTGCTGTCATTTTACTGTACATGTTTTTTATCTTCTTTTTCTTAGATAAGTCCCTTTAACATTTCATAAAATAAGGGCTTGGTGATGATGAACTCCTTTAACTTGATCTTATCTGAGAAGCACTTTATCTGCCCTTCCATTCCAAGTGAAAGCTTTGCTGGATAGATCAATCTGGGATGTAGGTCCTTGCCTTTCATGACTTGGAATACTTCTTTCCAGCCCCTTCTTGCCTGCAAGGTCTCTTTTGAGAAATCAGCTGACAGTTTGATGGGAACTCCTTTGTAGGTAACTGTCTCCTTATTTCTTGCTGCTTCTAGGATTCTCTCCTTCATTTTTACCTTAACTAATGTAATTATGATGTGCCTTGGGGTGTTCCTCCTGGGGTCCAACCTCTTTGGGACTCTCTGAGCTTCCTGAACTTGCTGGAAGTCTATTTCCTTTGCCAGATTAGGGAAGTTCTCCTTTATTATTTGTTCAAATAACTTTTCCACTTGTTGCTCTTACTCTTCCCCTTCTGGTACCCCTATAATTCGGATGTTGGAATGTTTAACGATGTCCTGGAGGATCCTAAGCCTCTCCTCATTTCTTTGAATTCTTGTTTCTTCATCCTTTTCTGTTTAGTTGTTTCTTTCTTCCTTCTGGTTCACTCTGTTGATTTGAGTCCCAGTTTTCTTCCCATCACTGTTGGTTTCCTGTACCTTTTCCTTCATTTCACTTAGTGTAGCATTCATTTTTTCATCTAATTTGGGACCAGATTCAACCAATTCTGTGAGCATCCTGATCACCAGTGCTTTGAACTGTGCATCTGATAGGTTGGCTATCTCTTCATCGCTCAGTTGTATTTACTCGGCAGCTTTGATCTGTTCTTCTATTTGGGCCTTTTTTTTTTTTTTTTTTTTTTTTTTTTTTTTTTTTTTTTTTTTTTTTTTTTTTTTTTTTTTTGTCTTGTCGTTCTTCTTACATATGAGGGGCGGAGCCTTAGGTGTTCACCAGGGCGAGGCAACCCAGTGGCTGGGTTGTGATGCTGTATGTGGGGGCGGGTCAGAGAGGGAACAGTGGCCCTTGTTCCGCTCTCTGTCAGATTTCAGTCTCTTCTGCTGCTCCCCCCAAGCAAATGGGGCCTTTCTGGTGCTGATTCCTGTGTGGGTGGGTTTGTGTATGTTATAGGACCCAGTAGGTCTCTCCAACTAACTCTCCCATGAGGCTCGGAGTCTCTCCCTGCACCTCAACCTTTACAGGTATCCCCAATAGGTGTTTGGAGGCTTTATTTCCTGGCGCTGGGACCATGGGTTGCGTGGTCTGTCTCGCTCCCCAGCCTTGCCTGGTTTATCTGCATGCAAATGTGGGGCTACCTGGTCAGCCAGCCATCTTGCACGCTGTGCCTCACTTCACAATTACCGCCTCACTGAGTCTGCCAGCTGCCACCTGCTTGCCCAAGGTCCATCTGCTTCCATCTTGCGCACCCTGTGCTACCGCATTTTGTGCCTAGACCCCTTTCTGCTAAGCCGTCAGACTCTGCCTCACCTACTGGTCTGGATGAATGTGTCTATTTTAACTCCTTGATTGTCAGATTTCCATACAGTTCAATTTTCTGTCAGTTCTGGTTTTTATTTTGTTTTTAAATTGTTGTTGTCCTTATTTTGTTTGTGCGAGGAAGCACAGTGTGTCTCCCTATGCCTCTATCTTGGCCGGAAGTCCTCATTTCTCTGATTTTATGTTGAGGGAAAATGAGGCCATTGAAATTAAATGAGTTGCTTGAGGTCAGTTAAGTTGATTCAGACCCTGTGTTAAAATCCATGTCATCTGACTCTTAGTCAAATATTATATTATGAAATGATTATATTCTGACCCTGAGAGTGTAGTTTTTTTTAATCTTAAAAGATAGTGTAGCACTGGAAACATAAAACTTATGGCAACCACTGAAAAATAGCCTTACAAGTTCCTATTTTTATTGCTATCACCCAACGTGAAACTCCCCAATCAGAACCAGAAGGAAAACTGTAGGAATTGAGTTTCTTGGCAGGCAGCATATCTACACTTTCTCAAATGTATTTTTGTTGTTATTGTTGTCTTCAGTTCTGTAAATTAATTTGCATTCATAGTCTGGTCCTGACAGCCCTTGAGATTTGTTTCCAATTTATAAAATGCACACGGCATATGCTTCTACCTGGTACTATTCAGTGTTCGTTTCTGTTTTAATCCTGAAGGACTGCTTTTGGTCAATCAAATCTGTTTATTTATCTGACTTAGCTAAATGCTCTCAAATGAATTGGATTTTTAAAAGTTTTATCTGATTGGAAAGAAACAAAAAGAACTTCTACAGGCAGCATAAAAACCGAATAAAATGGAAGACCTTGTATACTGTAGGTCCGGGCTTTTATTTTACTTCAGTAAACAGGTGTTTCAGTCTTCCCTACAGACTAGCTAATGTGTTAGGTTGGCCAGAAAGTCCATTTAGTTTTTTTATAAAATAAAATATACATTTTTCATTTTCACCAATAACTTTATTGGTTTGGATATTTTGAGTATGTCAGCTATCTCCCACTATTGGCTTCTAGTAGGTAGAGACCAAAGGTGCTGCTAAACACCTTCCAATGCATAAGACAGCCCCACAGTGAAGAATTATTTGGCCAAAATGTCAGTAGTACAAGAAACTTTACAAACCACTTTTGACACATTTGATCATTCACAGCACCTTCTCCATATACTGCACAAATCTTTTTTTCTTTTTTATTCTTGTTTACTCTATTATAGTTGTCCAAATTTTCCCCCCTTTGTCTCCCCCTCCGTCCAGACCACCCACACCCCCACAGTCCATCCTCACACCATTGTCCATGTCCATGGGTCATTCATACATGTTCTTTGACTAATCCTTTTCCCTTCTTTCCACCATCCCTCCTCCTCTTTTTTCTGGTAGCTGTTGGTCTGTTCCTTGAATCTTTTATTGCAAAAAATCTTTTATTGCATTTCAGTTGCATTTTTGCCTTTCTTAAAATAATAAAGCATAATATGCCAACAACCTTGCGCATTTTCTTCCATCTTCCAATATTAAAATGACTGCACAAAAATTCACCAATTTTGATTTTTTTAAAAATACAAGCTGATATGACAGTTGTCACAATACAATCTAACAAAATTGTTTCGAATCACATTAAAGATAACTAAGCATTACTAGTACCATCATATGGAAAAAACTCAATGAACGTTTTGCCCAACCCAGTAGAAAAACAAAGCCATGCTCTTACATCACATCACTTTTGCATGTACAAAGGCAGTGGTATTTTCCTTAACAACTAATTAGTTGTTCATTTTCTTAATTCACTTAAGTTATTTGAAGCTTTCATTATAATTTCCCATTCATGCATAAGGTTTGATTGCTGACATTCAATGAAAAGATGCTGAGTCGAACTTTTCCTTTTCTTTCTGTGTACTGTCGTCCCAGGAGCAGGCTTCCTGGGTGTGCCAGTGTGATGACAACATGGTTCAGAGATTAGAAACAGACTTCAAGATGACTCTCCAGCAGCAGAGCACCCTGGAGCAGTGGGCTGCGTGGCTTGACAATGTGATGATGCAAGCCCTGAAACCCTATGAAGGAAGACCTAGTTTTCCTAAAGCTGCCAGGCAATTTCTGCTAAAATGGTCCTTTTACAGGTATGATCTCAATTTTCACTATGCCTTATTTTCATCGTCTTCAAATATGTGTATATATACGTTCTTCTCAGACAAAAGAAAATGAGTGAAGACTTCAATTTGCAGAAACTTCCTGCTGTGAGTATCTTCACCTGAACTCACTGATTGCAGCATTATGGATTTGTGCCAAGAAACATGAAAATCAGCCTTCTGCTAGGAGAAGAAGGCCTCTTGCTCAAAGCACGAGAGTTCTTCAATGGGAACATCTAAGATTTCAGTCTAGATAACATGTTCAGCAACAGTCCGAAAAGGTCTGTAGTCCTTCCACTGGCAAACATGCATTACTTAGGCTTCTTTCTTGAGGACTTAGCACCATTCTTTTTTTTATTCTCTGATTCAGTGATTCTCAGAGACCAGTAGCATCACTGTCACTCAGAAACATATTAGAAATACAAATTCTCAGGTCCCTCCACCAAATCTGCTTAAATCAGAAGCAGCAGAGGTGGGACCCCATGATTTGTGTGTTTTCAAATGTTGTCCAGGTGATTCTAGTTAATTTCTTAATCCAATCAATTACAACTGTTTGAAACCCAGCTGCACATCAGAATTAGTGTAAAAAAAAAAAAAAAAAAAAAATCCTAGGTATCTCCCAAAGCTTGCTGGATCAAAATCTTGATTCTTAGCTGGTAATGATTAGGAATAAATCAGAAATTCTTTCTTCAAAAACTTATTTGGGCTGATTTGAATGCATAGCTAGTTTAATATCCAATAATCTAATAGACAGTATGAAATGAATCACTTTTTGACTAAAATAATATAGATAGAAATTCTTGCAGACATAAAGGAACCCTGAAATAAATAGGCCTTCAGATTACTTGGACCCAGAGAGCTTTCAATTAGGGTGGCAGTTGCTTTGGTTTTCATTGTGACTTCTTTTTCTTAAGTGATGTGGTCCAATTCTTATTTCGTAAACCAAAGTAGAGCTGCAAATCTATATATGTTTAATTAAGAGTTAAATTATCCTTACATCCTGAAAATAGTTTTCTAGTGTTTAGCACAGGTTCATGTGTAATAAAAGAAAGCCTGCCAGCTTTGTGGTGTTGGGGTTTTTTGTTGTTGTTTTTGAAATGAAATCATTCCGCAGTTCTGTCTCACATATACGTATTTAATACCTGTAACCCATGCGATTTGAGAAGCACCTTATTAAGCACTTATTAAGGTGCTGTCTGATCCTGTGACCCGCTAGTGTGCTGCGGTAAAACCAATGCTAGGTTTAGATCTGGGTGTTAATGAGAAGTATGTTTCCCCTGGATACATGGGGGAAGATTTAGAAGACATTGCCACAGTGTTCTCAAAGTAACAGTAATAGTAGAAGTCAAACATTTAATTTGTGAATATTTCTTAAGATTTCATTTATTTTCCCATTTGCTTGCAAGTTGATTTTTATTCATACACTTTTTTTCCAGAAAATTATATAGATGGTATATGTGCTTCATGAATGATGGATGAAACAGAAGTTATACTAGCCAGTTGTTCTAAAACCTAAATGGCCAGAAGCAGAGTGCATTCTCTATATCAGAAAAAGCAAGGGATTTTCCCCATTCTTACTGTTTCATTATGTTGTTTTGTTAGACCTGCCCTTACTTCTTCCTGTGGGTTTTTATTTTTACTATATTTAGTTGATAACATTTTAGAAATACACCCCTGGAGCCTTTGTCTCCCCAGAGATCTGTTACAGGTATATTGAAAAGAGAAAATTACTTCCTTGTATTTCTTGTTCTCGCAGATTTACAAACCCAGATCATCACTCGCCTGCCCTTTGTCAGCCCTGAGTTGGGGATAATTGGCTTGTTATTATTAGACACTATTATGGTTATTATTTTCATTTCAAAAAGACTTGAAGGCATACAGTTCAGGGCCGCAGAAGGAAAGGCACATTCAGACAGATGCATACCTCCTGCTGGTAGGCAAAGTCAATAGCTTAAAAACTTAAGAGCCTTTAAAATCTGAACTGTTTCTAACTAAGGCATAAGAACATGTTGAGTAATAAAAACTTCATTCACAAACTATCAAAGACGCAGAATTGCAGAGTATTTTTTAAATGTTTTGGCATTGTAGTAAGAATTTGGCAGTCACTTCTACAGACTATTCATTTCTGAAGTAGGTTAATCTGACAATATCTAAAATCCTGTGTCTGTTTACATGCAGTCCAGAAATGGACTGGCAGAGAATCATGATATCAACCAGCCGTCGATGTATCACTGCAAACATCCGTTTTCCGAATGGGGGTTTCTCCTTGACTGACATGGCTTTGAATGGCTACTGTTAGCTCCCAGTGAGGTGGGAAAAAATAATCACCGTCTTTCTTGAGCAGAAGTGGAGAAGTTTTATGGGCCATCTCTCAGTGTGTATATTTTGTGCATAACAGAACACAGCATTACTTAGGGCCACCCTGAGGGTCACCAAATATCCCATTTTTAAGGAACAAAATTTAAAACTTTGATAGTGATTTGAAAGGGAGCACAGGGAACCTAGTCTGCATACAACTAGACAATGCATAAACCTTCCAAAAAGTAATACTCTTTTAGAATCAACTGTAAGCACTGTTCAAACGAGATTTCACAGCTGGGTCACAGGTGTGATGTTTCTCCTTTCTTCTTAGAATAGTGTGATACATCCCTCAAATACACAAGGAGGTGGATTGAGTATCATTGTGTCAGAGCAAATGTTTTAGTTTCCACACCATGACTTATAAGATAAATGAAGGGTGTTCTTCATCCATTATAAAATAATTAACATTTATAACTGATTTGGAAAGGAGTTGAATTCATAGTAACTTAGCAACATGAAATTTGATGAAGTCAATTTTGCAACATATCTTACAGAAGTCTGAACTGGACAATAGGTTTCCAATTAAACTGTTAATTGTGTCACTTAATACTTTGCTTGTAGGGCAGGGGCCCAACACAGCGCTAATAAAGTAGACATGGCATTAGTAGTATAATTCAACTGATTCTTTTCTAAACATGTAACAGTAATTTCATGGCATGTATGCTCATCAGTATTTTTAAAAGATAATTAGGTGTTATAACTGAAGGTCAGCAGATTCTTTTCCCATTTTCCAGTAGAAGTTGGTGTTAGTGGGAGCTACTAGCAACCTCTAGACCCCATCCCGTATTCCTCTTTTTGCTCACTGTGCTGTAACCAGTCTAGCCTCTCCTCGCTGTTCTTTCAGCACATCAGACGGTTCTGCCTCAAAGTCTGCATTAGCTCTCCATTCCTTCCTCTAGGGAAGCTCATGTATTCACACGCTCAGGCCTTCACTTCAGTCCAGTTTCTGCTTAAATAGCACCCCTTGAGAAAGAATTTTCCTGAATCCCTATCTTAAAATGCCTGCCCACATCACTCTCTAACCTCTTACCCTGATTGAAATTTTTCATAGAATTTATCAGTACCTAACTTTATATTTTATATCTGCTGGTGTTTTTATTGACTGTCTCTCCTACTAGAACGTGAGTTCTTTTGAAACCAAATTTTTTTTTCTCTTGTTACAGAACAAGAGCCTGGCATAGAGAAACACAATAAATATCTATTGAATGAATAATGTGAATTCTCTTGAAAAAAATAATTGACTTTGCATTTTTTAATAATATTAAAAAGCTAATCAGTATGAATATTCTCCTTAGTCATTTACATGATTTCAGGGTTATTATATTTTAAGGAAACTATAAAGGCCTACAATAACTTAAATCATTCATAATTTTACTACCTAAAAATAAGCACTGATAAAATGTTTTCTTTTAGTGTTATTTAAAATTGGGATCCAGTTGTTTACCACAGTTTATTATCTGTATCTTTCCTTAACATTTTTCATTTAACATTGTATCTTGAGCGTTTCTTGTCACTACATATCTTTAGAAGCATAATGTTAATGTCCTCCCAATATTCCATTATGTATTTCATAAATTATTTAAATATTCCCTTTTACTTTATTCTTGAACATTTACAGTTTTTGGTGTGATGCAATTATGAAAATACGTCAGTGATAATATTTATATAAAATTGTACATATATCCTCAAATAAATTCTGGTAGGAGAGTTTGAACTTTTTAAAGTGACTAATGCTATTTTATTCCATTGTGCTATCCCAATGCTAATAAAGTATTAAACATTTCTATTTAGGGGTAGGGTTTTAAAAGAAAGACTATATGGGTAGATTTTATTGTTAATTGAGCTCTTATTATTTATTTTTTTCTTTAACTTAATATTATATTACAGACATCTTTCCGTGTCACTATCTTTATGTCTACTTACCTCATTTCTTTAAACTATTGCATAAAATTCTAAATATGAACAAACCATTATTTGTTTAATCAGCATCCTACTAATGGGCATCTAGTTTTTCACAATAGTTTCTTACAAGTATAAATACTACTATGATTAAAACTATCCTTGCTCATTTGTATAACTTTCTAGAATTGGAATTGTTAGGTCAAAGGATTCATGCATTTTAAATTTTCACAAATATTACCAAATTCCTTCTATAGATGTTCCATGAAGTTACACTTTCAGAAACAGTACATGAGAGTTCTTTCGCCATACCCTTTGGGGCACTGGATCTTTCAATTTCTTACAGTAAAATAGATTATTATTTTAATTGGAATTTCTTTTAATTTTGAATAAAAATAGTCATTTAAAAAATCATATATTGAATTTATTGGGGTGACATTGATTAATAAATTACATAGGTTTCAGTTGTACAATTCTATAATATATCATCTCTATATTAAGAATATAATAGCTCCCTGACTGGTGTGGCTCAGTGGATTGAGTGCCAGCCTGTGAACTTAAAGGTTGCCAGTTCAGTTCCCAGTCAAGACACATGCCTAAGCTGGGGGCTAGATCTCCAGTTGGGGTCATGCAAGAGGCATCTAGTTGATGTATCTCTCACACATCAATGTTTCTTTCCATCTCTTTCTCCCTCCCTTCTCCTCACCCTAAAAATAAATAAATAAGTAAGATTTTAAAATTATGTATTTATCTTATTTAAAAAAGAATATAATGGCTGTTAAGTTTTTCTAAGCCAAAAATCTCTAGAAAAGATCACTGAATAGAAGCAATGAAAAACACACATGCCCACACATACCAGGACACCCTGTATATACCCTACTCTGATTCTGAGTGAGAAATATTAAAGAGGTTTGACATGTACAGACAAGGTAATGATGGGCTCACCTCAGCAAAGCCAAAATTTTATTTTGGGCTCATTTACTTTTTAAATATAATTGAGTTTATTGTTAGCATTTTCTGAATTGTATTGTTCATATTTTGGTATTATACTTTATAAATTCAATCTTCACATTTTCCAAACATATGCATTTCTTCATTTGTTTTATTATACTTCTCATGGAAAATCACCTTAATATAAGTGGAGATCAGTAAGAAACTATGATCACAATAAATTTGCCTTCCAACCAAACTTGCATGGATCCTTGTACATCCTCACTTGCATTGTTCGTTGCCACATCGAGGACATTGCTTAGTACATTTTGTAACCTTTGTATGGCACCAGTACATACTTTTTCCAAAAGTGTACAGCAATGTCACTATCATGCAGAGGTGGTAACACAGTGTTTACCCCTCAATTAAATTTTCACTTTGAGTTGCCTTTTTCTTATGGTAGTGTTATCAACCTTTCAAAATTTTATATTCAATTCTGAACGCATGTGGGAGTTTAACGGAATCACCAGACTTGACTATGCTACTATAATAGCCCTTTAACCTCCCTCTTTCAAAGAGTTGAGCCAATTTCTTTCAACCAGTGAAATTACTGCATGGCAGTTGTATGTTATACCACCCTTTCAGACTTCAGCTTAACTTCTTTTAAAAGGAAAAGTACATAGAACTCAAATCCTGGTCGCTAATATTAGCTGCATATGTCTTTTCTCTTGAAACAGCTCAATGGTTATTCGGGACTTAACCTTACGCAGTGCTGCTAGCTTTGGCTCCTTCCACCTGATCCGTCTACTCTACGATGAGTATATGTTCTACTTAGTAGAACATCGTGTTGCTCAGGCAACAGGAGAAACACCCATAGCAGTCATGGGCGAGGTAAGAGAAGCTGAGAGAGCTTTGACCCACAAGGTTTTTTAAAAAAGGACCTGAGTTACATTTTAAACTAAATATATTATTTATTAAAGCAATGGTTCCTAAACAATAAGCTCTAGACCCTGAAGGGGCTGTGGATTAATTTCAGAAGGTTCTTTAATCCCTTGGTTCATAGTAGTTTCTTAATCAAAGGATTCTAAAATTTAGGTTATATCATGTGAAAGTTCATGTTTGAATATGTTATAAAGACAGTTATGTAAAAGAAAAGTTTGAGAGTCACTGGACTAAAGAAGACAAGCTAATAGAATGGAAAATAAGACTGATGCTTCTGAAACCACTAAGGGTTGAGAATACAGAGGAAAAAATTAAGTACGTATTTTGTAGACTCTTGCTCAGTGCCCAAAAATCAAAATGAAGAAGGCGATGATAATGATAGCTAACATTCTGGGGGCACTGGTATGTACCAGGCACAGTTCTAAGTCCTGTAATGTAACACTTAGCAGTTCTTTGAGATGGGTACTCCTTTACCCTGTTTTACAGATGAGTGTCTGAGATTCAAGGTGAAAGCTAAGACACAGAGAGATTAGATGGTTACATGACTAGCAAGAGAGGGAGATATGGTTTGAATACTCTGTCAGTTTTTCAAAGCCATGCTTCTAGTCACTAAAGATGTGAAGAAAAAAACTCTCCTCTTCAGAATTTTTAGATAGTAAGCAAGATGTCTGATTTTCAACAAACACCAAAAGTTAAAATTCTGAAGTTAATATAAGCAAGAGTTTGTTCATATAATTAGGGTAGATGCAAGTGCTCGAATGATTCAGCACTGGCTCATTTTGTTGAATTGAATTGGGGTGCTTGAGATTTTGCTGGATTATACCAGGTTAGGCATTATTACGAATGACCCACAGCAGTAAAGAAGACATGCTTTTTAAGCCCTGTGTATATGCTAATTTAAATAGAAAAAGTGGAAGTATATGTGAGATACTTTTTCTAGTTTAATAAATATAATGTAAAGGTATAAGTGTAAAAATACATTAAAATGCTTTAAGCGCCCTGACTGGTGTGGCTCAGTCGGTTGGACATCATTCCGCAAAGTGAAGGGCTGCCCATCTGATCCCAACTCAGGGCACACGCCTGGGCTGTGGGTTGGGTTCCCAGTCAGGGCACGTAGGAGAGGCAGCTAATGTTTCTGTCCCTCTCTTTCTCCCTCCCTTCCCCTCTCTATAAAAATTAATAAAGTTTTTAAAAACTTTATAAAAATAAAAAAATAGCCCTGGCTGGTGTTGCTCAGTGGATTGAGCGCGGGCTGCAAACCAGGCATCGCAGGTTCGATTCCCAGTCAGGGCACATGCCTAGGTTGCAGGCCATGTCCCCCAGCAACTGCACATTGCTGTTTCTCTTTCTCTCTCTTTCTCCCTCCCTTCCCTCTCTAAAAAATAAATAAATAAAATCTTTAAAAAATAAAAAAAATAAAATGAAATACCTAAGGATCTCTAAAGCATTATAATATGAATAAAATACATGTTAAACCTATTCAGAATATGTTAAAATATCTCTTTTTCAAAGTCTTTTATATGCTGATCTATATGTGTTTGTTTAATGTTTCTTAATGATGATTGTGTGAGATCAAGCAAGAATCACTGTAGCTCTTCAATTTTAATCAGGACCTCGTGTGACCAAAACAGTCAGGGCTTATCTTAGATTTGACTTGCCCTTAATGCCTCTCTCCTTAGTTCTTTTATACATGCCTGGTTTCAAAATGCCCTGTTGGCATGTAGATTAAGTACTGAAAAGGCTCTCAACCCTGGGCTAAAAACTATGAATTAACATGCCTTTTGGTGTATTTAACACATTTTGCCATTCACCTCATATGCTTCAGAACTTCATTAATACAATGATCAGGACAGTGATAACAAAGATTCTCCTTAGCACCATGTGGCTACTCCTGATGTGTGGTCTTTGCTTTCCTGGCATCTCTGCGGAGCAAGGCAGTGGTCACGCGCCGAGGTGTGAAGGCTGAGCAGCCATCTCCTGTGCTTGTGCAGGCGGTACTGGCTCACTGGAACGGAAATGAGAAGGCCTTACACAGTCAATACTGCCATCTCACTATTAACAGGCATTCCTTTTTTTTTTTTTTACTATTACGAATAATAAATATAAATATACCAGATTATTAAATGAGGCAAAAATATGATATGAATAAAATCTAGATCATAAAATAAGGAATGAAATACTTCCTGTAAGATCAAAGAGCTAAGCACACCTCTTGATTTCTTTGCTTACTATCTGTCCCCTTACCCAATTTGTAGGAGAATCCTTTGATCTGCCTATGCTCATCCATTATTTAGCCCAGGCCAATTAAGATTAATTTTGTAGGTTTATCTCCCCATAAACACTGATGTCTCAGACACCTGTTAGCCACAGTAGACCAGTTGGCCATGGCCATGTTATCACATCTAAACCTTTTTGATTCTTGGAAAAAGAAGAAAATTCAAGAGATAGGAATGCTGTTTATTTGTGTGTCTTTCACGTGTTATATTAAGTATGCCCTAGAAGTCAGATCGAAGGGAAGGGGTTTTTCATGTTAAGGCCCCTTAGGTGACTTTCCAAACACCAAATCCAGAATGCACAGAATGGGGGCAACACCTAAAAATCACCACAAAAACAGTAATTGTCACTATTTATTGAGAGCTATTATACACTTAATAAAATTAAACTCTTGATCTATCTACTAATGGCCTTTCTCCAGAAACGACACTACAGTGCTCCCTGGTGATCGTGCTGGATACTCACATCCAGCCCGTCACTAAGTCTGCTCTGTACCCGCCCCACAGAGCAACCAGTATCATCTAGCAAAACACACAAAGTTGATTGTGTCATCCCCACTGAAACCCATCAGTGTCTTTCTCTTCTGTTCCTTAAGAAACAAAATTCTTTCCTTGGTGCAGAAGGTCTGGCCCCACCTCTTTGATTAAACCTCAGCCTCCCTCTTACTCCTGTTGTGTTCTCAGTGATCTTTTTTGTGTTCTTATTCCTCAAGCTTTTCTTATCATTAGACCACTGTGTAAATGGTTCTTTCTACCTGGAACTCTCTACCTAACTTCCTTGCCACAACCCTAACTCCTGCTTCATATCTTAAACAGCAGTTGCTTAGGGAGGCCCAGTTCTATACTTTTTAATTTCTACTTTTACTGTAGAACCTACACAATAGGAATTGTATAGTTCTTTGTATGATTTGTGTAATTGAAGATTTAATGCCTGGAAATAATGGAGGACTTGGAGTCAGAAACACTGAATTCTACTTATAGTTCTTTCGTTTTTAGTGCCATAATCTTGGGCAAATCATGTTTACTTATATTGAACCCTAGGGATTATCTCTGAATATAATTTATTCATTTCTTTAACAAACACTTCTTACCTACTCTAGGCCAAACGCTGTAACAATTAGGATATAATGATGAACAAGATGGATTTGTACCCTGCATTCAAGGAGCTTGAGTACAGGATACATATTTTTATTTATTAAATATTCACATAACTACACAGCTATAAAGTCTGGTGCTTGCTATAAAGGAAAATCAAAGGGGTCAAGGAATACTTAAATAAACCATGAGGCACTTTTTCTAGTCTGGAATAGCCAGGGAGTGCTTCCCCCAAACACAGCTGTTTAGAGTGATCTACAAGACAAAGGAAGTTAACCATGTGAAGACAGTGAGAATGTGGAGGTGAGGGCTGAAGACCACTATAGGCACAGGGAAGTGTGTGCAGGGGTCCCACCTGAAACGGACAGGAGCATGGCCAAGATGACATTTTCATGGGAAATCTGAGGGTCGAGCACCAGAGAAACCAAATGTACTCCATCAAGATGAGCACACAAAAGGTAGAATTGGATTAGAATGGAAAACCAAAAAGTTAGGTGCCAGGCACTCTTCTAAGTGCTTTACATACATTAGTTTAGCAATTCACAACAATAATATGAGCAAATATTATTGGTGAGTTATTTTACAGATGATGAAATGAACCATAGAACCATCAAGTAACTTGCTTAAAGTCACATAGCTACTAAGTTATGAAATCAGGTTAAGAAATCAAGCAGTTTGATACAAGAGTCCTCCTTGCTGTTAGTTACCGTGTTTATTACCTGCTACAGGATGGGGTGAAATGGAGCAAGAACAGTTCAGAAATCAGTGTGGGGAAACCTAGAAAATAGTCACAACCTTTTGCCTTTATGGGTTCTTTATCTGAGAGAGGCATCAGACAGCTAAATAGATTCAGAAGCAAAGAAAAGGCTTTCCCTTTAATGTAACTTAAGGACAATTAATGTATTGTTTCATTACTGTGAATACATGAGTTTTAAAATTAACATTATTTACATTAGTTGAACAGGCTGGAGAGACCACTACATGTTTTACATACAAATACAGTACACAATTGTACACTATATTACTTTTGCACTCACTGTAACATCATCATTTCAGTTTTTGAAGTGAAGACTGCTGGATACAGAAGCCCCAAATGAGACAGCGTCCCAGCTCTGAGACTTACCTTCTAGTCAGGGAGCTACTATGTTAATACTGACTAGTCAGTTACTTAAAGCATTTGCCATTCCAGAGTTTCATCAGTATTAGTTTTACCTAGATTATTAAAAGGAAACAGATTGTATTTACTACTAAAATTTATGTAATTTTTTGAATTATGTAAATGTTACACATGTGTCCACAGGTCCTGTGACAGTGGTAAAATGTTAAGAGTAGGAACAAAGTAAAATAAACAGGTTGCATCCCTTTGCACACCTGTTAAAAATATAATAATAATAAGTCTTTCTGTGCTTCCCTGACAAGAAAAATTGGGCAGAAAAAATATTCTGTTACTAGAATTTTATGACTGTTTGGAATCTGTTTGGAAGTTTATGGCACGTATGCTTTATTTTTTAAAAATATACATAGTCCATTAATATATTTACCAAATCTGTAAATTTTGAATGCTTCATAAAAGGACTCTCTGATAAACATTTTTATATTTAATCTGTTTTATTTAAATTCTCTATCATAATTTAATCATACTTATTTAATATCATATCTAAGCCACCTACATAACCAACTTTGTGAAATAAAAATAGGAACTAAAATATGGTTTTAGTTATGAATAAAAGTATAAAAAGATAATATTTTAGTAATATTGTTAGGGGAAAAGTTGAAGAATCCTTAAGGATTTGCCATCAAATGAAAAATGTCATGGATTCATCCAAATTGAGGTACTCGGAGTAGAAGGGAAAAAATCTTCAAAACCGAAAAACTGAAGAAGAGCAATAATTCAAGGACTTCTTGGTTTGACCTAATGGTGGTATTAAGTCAATCTTTTAGGATAAAATTTGAGTGAAAAAGTCCAATTGAATGGACATACTATCATGGTAAATAAGCATGGATGCTTAAAGTAAAACAAAATTAGTGAAAGTTAATTTCAGGAAACATTATTCTAGTGCAGCTAGAAAACAGATAATGTACCTATGGAAAAGTAGACTTATTGTAGAATATTTTAAAAGGAATGAATCCTATCACAAGTTAAAATAATTTGCAGAAAAAAGACTATTTTGGAATAGTAGTAGCTGACAAATGTAATGCCTACTTGTCCAAAGTTATATTTATTACTTATAATAAAGCTTATTGTTTATTAATATTTTAACTGAGGATTGAACTGTGTCAGTCACTGTACTAGGTGTTTTGCATTCTCATTTGATATTCACCATAACCTTGCAAGAGATGTGTTAGTGTCCTTACTTCACCCATGAGGAAAACAGTTGGAAAGTTGCCCAAAATCAGAACTGTCAAATGCTAGAGCTAAGTCTAGGAAGTAGGACTCACTCCAGATACTCAAATGGGCTCAATCAACACTTTAATTTTTTACCATATAAACTGCTTGGGGATAGTTTCAGAACAGGGACTAATTTTTATCTTTCCAGTATAGCTTCCCCCAAAACACACACACTCAAACACAAACCAGATGCTTAGCATGTCAGTTGTCATTATTTTGTTCCAGGTTTCTTTTCTCTACTTCACAGGATGTACCTTGGTAGTTCTTACTCCCTTCCCCTTTCTACTTTTTGTTAGACATTCAAAACATTGCTAGTTGTAAAGGTTTTCTTGTTACAAACAGAACACATTTTCACACCCCGGCCTCCATTGTCTCCAGTTAATAATTTGCAAAAAAATAAAGGTGGTATAATCAAAATTAAGGAGTACTTGTGTAATGTAATAAACTAATGCCATGGTTTCCCATTGAAAGTGGCTTTAAGGGGAGGCTGTCTTAGTTGAGGAGCGCCAAGGTTCTTTATTTTCAACCCAATTTTATTTACATAAGAGATTTACTGGCAGTCCCAACCCTGACATTTGCAGAGCCTAGGGTACCCTATCTCTAAATACTTTTAAAGTTATCAAACTATAATTGAAGTCTCTTCTATCTGCCTAGGCTGATAAATATATCTTGAGAACAACCTGGGAAGGCTGGGTTTAAATTTCACATGCTCAGGATCCTCCTGGATCCATTCCAGAAAGTGGTGCCCTGGACAGAGCCTGCTCCTCACCCTGCCTGTGGCCCCTGGACCACTCATCCTCCTTCACATGTCACTCCACAGCCTGTAGAATGAATAGTTTTGTGCTCGTGGGCTCCTCAGCCCAGTGTTCAGATTTTGTCCACCCTTTGCAAACAGCTGCCCCTCTTTGGCTATTCCTTCCTTCTTTGAAAGGTAGACTTCGAGAAGAGACCTACATAGTAACGGGCTCAGGGTCATTGGCAGGGAATTCTGGGGCCACAGATAACAGGATTATTGTCTAGGGAGTAGGGGGGAAACCCAGGCTCCAGGAGGGCACATCCACTTGGCCCAGTCATTTCCTTGTGCTATAAGGAGGGCACGGCCACAGGAAAGTTAGAGCAGGACTCTATTTAGTATGGGGCTCAGGACAGAGGACTTCTTGTTTTGACCAAGTGTTCTATTTCTGAGATTACTTTTCTCCTCCAAAGGCCTGTATTCTTCACAACCTGCATGCTCACTCATGAGGGCTCTTAGAGATTTGAAACGATATAAAGGTACATCCACTGCTCTGTTCTCAGGGGCAGAGAGGTACAAAAACAAAGCTTCAACAGTTGGAATCATGATGAAAATACGCTACCTCTGGACAGAGTGGCCAAAAGCACTTGTTGTCAGGATAGCCAGCTAGCCTGAAGGGCTGGACCAACAACAGTCGTAGGGCAGAAGTCGTCTCCATGTGAAGCAGACTGGCAGAAATCATGGCCTTCTTAGCAGTCTTCAATAAAACTATTTGGAAATACATAGAAAGATACACTTACAGGAAAAAGGTAGCCAAGGAACACAAGATTTTACCAAAAATGGAACATTAACATTCCTTGAAAATTTTATAAAATTAAAATTGCTTTAAAGTCTGCAACTGTTTTTTTCTAGTTGTGAAACACCATACCAAAGCCACTGTAAAATACTTTGATTAATTTGGCTCTATTTGGAAGATTTGAAGAAAATAACAATACTCTGAAATCCCTTGCAATTGAAATTTCAAGCTGTTTCTCTCCACCATCAAAAACATCCAAAATAGTTGTAGCTACCTAATCCTTTTGTCATTGGTTATACTAACTTTGGTTAATAGAACTGAAATTATAGGAGAATGCTCAGATATGTAAGATTTGTAAAATTCAGAACATTACAAAGGTAAGCTAATGTTCAGAGATTAGAATTGGGTGAGGAAATGTCAAATCTACATGAGAACCATCTGCTGCTCTAGGGAAAGCTTTGAAGGGCCTTACTCCTTCACTGACTTCTCAGAAGACCAGAGAAGGCAGCAGCTGCTTAGGCCAGAATTTACATGCTAATAGTCATCTGAGTGTGTCAGCTGTTTCTGGTTGTGTGATCACCTCCATTGTATCAAGCATACACATGGGCATGTGCGCGCGCGCACACACACACACACACCCGTTCATGTCATAAATGGCTTGGTCAATATGAATAAGCCGACTTCAACTTCAGCCCTAGATTGAGTTTATAATGTCCATAACCTTAAGTCAGAGCCTAAGGAACATGTCCATTCTCAGACAGAGAATTCCTTATGGCCTTACAGTTGAATGGAATTGTAGGACTTCAAAAACAGTATCTGACCGTTGAGTTTTGAAGACAATAGACCCTGTGTATTTCATGTATCAGGAGAACTCAAGCTCAAAGGATCACTTGGTAGAGCTATGGTTCAAACCAGGTCAGACTGGCTCTACACCCTAGTGTTCCTCCCATATGTGCTCCACGCCCAGATTTAAATTTATATTTCCCACTTAATACCTCTGGAACCTGGGCAACTCATATATATATTCTATGTATATATCCTGGGCAACTCATATGTGTGTGTGTGTGTGTGTGTGTGTGTTAATTTTGAATGTTAATTTTCTCATCAACAAAATAGCATAAGGATTATTGCTTCACACAGCTATCATGAGGATTAAATTAAGTAGGTAGGTAGGTAGGTCAGTAGGTAGGTATAGGTAAGTAGATGGGGGTGGGTAGGCAGATAGGCACATAGTAGGTCCCTGATTTTGTTAGCTTCATTTCCTTTTCTTTCCCATAAGTCAATAAATATCTGAAGCTGTGAATATTACTCAGGAGGGACTATATTTGATTGCCTTAGGCTCCAGATTAGATTTCTAAGTATTGCTTCTGCACTGACAGTCCAAGTAATAATGTGTACAACAAAACCATCACTTTTTACACTGCAAAGATAAGTTTAGAACTTGAAGTTAATAAAACAGTAACATAGAGGCATGGGAAGGCTTCAATAATACTGCATTGCAAGGGCCTGTAGGCAGTTTGTGAATGTTGAGTCAAATGCTTCATGGAATTACAGAGAATCCAACAGCATTGTTTGGGATTTAGGCAAAGTGGTAATCAGAGGCAAACTAATCCAGTGCTTTGTAGAGCACAGTCAACAAAATACAGTAAGAAAATAAGTCAATTAGAAAAGAAGATGGCAACATTAGGGAAGAAGCATAAACATAATTAGCTCTAACTTGTAATACATCTTAACTAGAGGGAATGAATGAGTACTTGTGAAATGGGGAGAAAGGGTTACTTTACATACAGGGGTGGGCAAAAGTAGGTCCACAGTTGTGCATCTGTGAAACAGTTTATTCCTGTATTCTCATTTCTTAATTATTGCACTCTTTTCCATACAAACAACTGTAAACCTACTTTTGCCCACCCCCTATGTAATTATAATATGTAATTATATAATATATAAATAAACTTTATGCAAGTTAAGATAAAAGTAAGTCCTGAAGAGACATCTTAGTCCAACCATGAGATAGATACCACTTCAGCAATGTTGTAGCCTTCTGTTATTAGTGCCAGTGACAGCTTAACGATCTTCTTTCTAGAGCAAATGATTCATGGGCAAACACTGGAAAAAATGTGCATATGTACACGTGCTTGCATTTTTCCCTATATACACATTTAAAGGTACCACTGCTGGCAGAGCTGGTCTCTAGCATCAGACCAGAGTGTGACTTGGTTCTGAATCTGGGTAAAGCCCACTCCTAAAGAGTGTGCTGAGGCCCACACCCTAGTCTTTTCTAGTTCAGGCTTTCAGCTGTGCGGCCTGTCAGCTGTTGACCTTGGTCCGCAGGTCAGCAGGAAAGCCTAAGGTCACACGGAGAAGTTTGCTTTGTGGATTCTGCCTGTGGCCATTTCGTTCAACTAACCAGCCCTGAGCACATTGGCTTCTGGCTGCTGGCCTCTGTGAAGCCCAAATCCTCACAGAACCATTGGGTAGTGCCACTCAGTTTTGGGGGGGCTTTCTGAGGCTTTGGAGCCACTTGTGGTATGATTTTTTGGCATGGGTTGAACCCATAAAACTGTCCAAAGACTGGGATGTATCCTGTTCCATAGTGTATAATTTCAACATTAGAGTTAAGATGTGACACTTGGGGATTTTTTGGTCCCACTACAAAAAGCTATTTGAGGAAATCAAATAGCTTTTGATTTCCTCAATTTTGTTTTTTATTTCTTTGACTAGAATGACTTCCCTATGTATCATTAACAACTTTTAGTTCTGGGTTCCTGGTCAACTTTTTGGATGTATGGTTGGTTTCAGCAAACCTGGACCTTGAAATGCATGCTGTAAAAAACATTCAGACTGGTAGAAAATTGTACGTAAAATTCTAAGTCTGTAAATGAAAAATAAAGTACAAATGCCCTTAGTAATAAATATATCATAAAACATGAATTTATGCCTACATAGTACCCCACCCTGACCCCAGTGAAAAATACAAAACAAACAAAATTGAGGGGAAAATTACTATGTCCTAAACAGCTTCATCTGGAAGGTGTGTTTCCTTTGATAATAGAGAAAAATGACCAGTGGTCTTACTCGGGCAGGTGTTTATTTTTCTCTTTCTTTTTTCAACCTTTCAACATTTTTCTTTAGGAACATGGTTTTCTTTTTAAATTTTTTTCTATTATAATTTGCATTCAGTATTATTTTGTATCAGTTTCAGGTGTACAGCATAATAGACAGTTGTAAACGTCACAAAGCATTCTCCCTGGTATTTCTAGTACCCATCCGACACTGTCCATAGTTATTACAGTATTACTGACCATATTCCCTGTGCTGTACTTTACATCCCCGTGACCGTTTTGTAACTACTAATCTGTGCTTCTCAGTCCCTTCACCCTTGTACCCAGTCCCATAACCCCTGTCTCTTCTGGCAACCATCAGTCTGTTCTCTATATCTGAGTGTGTTTCTGTTTTGTTTGTTCATTTATATTCTTTAGATTCCATGTGTTAGTAAGACAATATGCTATTTGTCCTTCTCTGACTGACTTATTTCACTTAGCATAATATTCTCTAGGTCCATCCATGCTGTCACAAATGGTAAGACAGCATTCTTCTTTCTTTTTATGGCCAAGTTATATTCCATCGTATGTATGTGCTACGGCTTTTTTATCTACTTATCTATCGATAGGCACATGGGTTGCTTCCATATCTTGACTTCAGGCAAATACGTTTTTAAAAAATAGGTATGTGGTAGTCAGTTCAGTGGGCCTCCAAAGATGCCTACATACGAATCCCTAGGACCTGTGACTATAATGGGTTACAGATGGAATTAAAGTTACTGATCAATGGACCTTGAAATGAAAGGATTTTCCTAGATTATCTGAATGGGCTCACTGTGATCACAAGGGTCTTCAGTAGTTCAAGAGAAAGACAGAAGGGCAGCGTCAAAGTGAAGGAGCAGGGGAAAGGCTCGAGCTGACATTGCTGGCCCCGGTGGGGCCACACCCAGGACTGGTCAGCCTCCTCAAGCTGGACAAGGGAAAAAGAAATTTTCCCTTAGAATCTTCAGAAAGGAATGCAACTCTGCCAACACCTTGACTTTAGCTTAGTGAGACCCATTTTTAGAATTCTAACCTTCAGAGTTTTAAAACAGTAAGTTTGTGTTATTTTTAGCCACTAAACTTGTGGTAATTTGTTACAGCAGCAGTAGGAACAAAACTAAAGTAAGAAAGCAATGTTGCTCTCAATGAAGTCATTCAGTACTTGTGGGTCGTAGACTCTTCTCCAGTACATTGTTTTTTCCTATTTCCTCTCTTCTCAGCATATGTTTCACCACCATTTCTACCTCAATAAGTCCACCCTGAAGAGCTCCTCATCTGTAACTACTCCCCCTTTGCTCTTACCAATGAAGAATTTATGCATTTGGGCTACCTCCTCACAACTTCACCTACCATCCAAATTCCTAATTTCAATTGTAAAAATTACCATTCAAATTCCTAAATTCAGCCTAGGGAGGCTTGCCTCACCTGAGTTACTGTGACACATGTGACCTTTTTCCTGGTCTCTTTTCTTTTCAACCTTCAGCACAATCTCTTCTTTCATTCTATACTTTTTCACTGTTCACCCACTAATGCACACAATTAAACACCAACCTCAATCCATTACTGTCCATATATGCAAACCTCCATTGAAAAAGAGGAAGATTAGTCTTCCAAATGGCCTCCCATCTTTAAGAGTTGACCCATGTTTCTTTCCTTGTGACTTTCCTCAGTTGTTGCCCATGAGTCCCACTAGCTCTTAAAGCCTCTGGTTCCATATCCTTCCTGTCACCAAGGTCTTCACACCTTAAAGGCAAAGTCTTCCATTCCTGTCACTGTGAACTGCAGCAGATCTCTTAGGGTTTATAAGCTCTTCTCCTAGCCAGGGGTCAGCCCATCTTCTGTTTTGTAAATAAAATTTTGTTGGAACACAGCTCCACACATTCATTTACCTATTGCTCATGGATATTTTGGCACTATAGTGGTGGTCGAATAATTGTACCCGGACCATAGAAACTAAAATATTTACTCTCTGCCCCTTTACTGAAAAAAATAGTTTGCTAACCCCTGCTAATGACCATGCATTTTGAGTGAGAGATTGTATTTGTAAATCTACAAATTTGGATATACTAACAAGTGTTCTAGTAAAATGCAGTTGCTACAGGGAACGCTTACCTGGTCACCTGAGATGATGTGGCTATGATTACTCACTAATTTTTGTGTCCTAAGGTAAACTCTTCCACGGGGAAAGTGCCTCCAGGTTTCACGCCAGTCCTTGGACTCTCCCACTTCTCCCCTCAGTCTCTGTGTGTGGGCCTGCTGTCAACCCTCTCCTGCTTGCTGTCAGCGCTCCATAACTTCCTCTGCGCCATGTCATTTTCCAGGTGTTGTAGTATGAGGCCCGCCTCCCTCGCCATGTGGAGTTCCTGCTGCTGGATCTAGTGTGCCACAGTCTCTCCGTGCACCCTCGGGCTGCATGTGGCCCTTCTGAGTCTGCCTCTCTCGGGGTGCCTGTGCTTCAAAATAGGTATTAGGCCTCACAGTCCTGTAATGAACCTCCTTAGCTGCTCGGCCACAGGTCAGGGTCACTCTCGGTGTCTTTCAATGATCTGTCTATAGTTGCATTGTCTGTGCTGACCAGGTGCTCATTTACGTACACCTCATGGCCATGACTAGTCTTATCATGAATTTATGGTCTAGACTCTCACTTGGCTGACTTGACTGTCGCTTTTTTAATCTGCTGTTGTCCAGAAGGGTGTTCATTGTTATGACCCCTTGTCAGGATGTGGAGGAAATGGTTTCTAGGGTAGCATGTCTTTTTTCCCTGAAAACAATAGATATGCTTTCTCTGTGTTCCATTCTGTTTCTACTTTTATAGCATTCCCTATTTTTCTGTCTACCTGACAGAATTTTAATTCCTACATACATCAAAGGCCATATGCTTTCTAACCCCAGAACACATTTTAAATCCCTTAATTTATATTCCTTCCTCCATGTATGAAACCTACATTCTCTCTCTCTCTCTCCCCCCCCCTTTCTCCCTTACACTCTCTTTCTTGTCCCCCTCCCTCCCTTTCCTTCCCTCCTTCCCACCCCTCTCTAGTTTCTAAATGGAAGATTAGAGTATCTGGTCTCAAATCTAACATTATTGTATTTCTGACATAATATTAGACAAATCAGTTCATTGTTTTCAGTAGCTGTAAGATTAAACCTAAGCTCTACCCTGCCAAATATGTGTGTTTTCTTTTCCGTGAGGCTTGAATGAGTAAACCGATTCATTCGTTTGGTATTTATTCAGCCTTTAGTGTTTATCAGGTCATGTTCCTCAGATTTGGGGATATAGTTATGAAGAAGACAGACAGGGTCTGTCCCTACCCTCATTGCACTGGCATTAGGACTGGGGAGACAGATATTAGATGAGGAAACAAGTGAGTCTTGGGTGTTGTGGTAGGGGCTTTGAAGAAAATGATGGAGAATGGCAGGAAAGGCGATATTTAGGCCGTATGGAAAAGCCTCTCTGAGGAGGCCATATTGAGGAAGTGATACTCCAGGTCCTAATATCTGAGAGCAAGCCCATCATGTACTGAACCACAAAAGTACTCTTTATCAGCTTAAGCTGCAAGCTGTCACCTCAGTGAGTGGTACCCCCTCCAAACCCCTGGGCAGTGGGGAAGTTGGAAAGCAACAACAGGTTCTCCCTTTCTGGAGCTGTAACTTTACAGTGATCTCTGTACTTTCGTATAAACCTCCAGCTTCGCATCCAGATTGTTTATCTTACCTCCTCTTCTGTTTCTGGCTTGTGCTGGCCTACTCGAGGAGCCTGTACTCTGGTCCCCATTCGTGACGCTGTCTGGCTCAGGCCTGCTCACAGCCCTCCCTGCCACCAGTCGTGTTTTTCCTCCTGCTCACTCCAGAACCCCTGCAACCGATTTCTGATAGCCCTATACATCTAACACTTCTTGAAGGTTTCCAGGTTGCCTCATTTTTGGTAAAACTACCTATCTTCATGATATAAACTTCTGATATGCACCTCCGGAAAGAGGGAATATTTTCAAATTGAGCTAACTAGAACTGGCTGGCATAGTGCCTAGCACATAGTGAATTCTCAATAAATATTTATTGAATAATGAGTGAAAGTGAACAAACTGATTCTCCTAATCTTACTAGAGGATTACTGTGGCTTTTTTTCTTAATTACATGTATATTCTTTACTCACATGTAAAAAGCATATAAAAACCTTTAGCTATATAGGATATCAAAATCTTACCCCTTATTTATAAGATATTTTAATTTTAAATCTACTCTCTCCATTTGCTGTTCAGGTGAAACTTTGTCATTGATCCTAGAGATACCCAGAGGCGTTGGCAGTGTCTCTAGGATTTGTAATGGTGTTCAGAACAGTGTGTAGCCACAAGTGCACAGAATTTAGTGTGCAAATGTATTTTTGCTAATGGTAGTAACAATTGCTGAGATTTCAATTGTTTGAGTCTATTTTTGGCATCCTGAATAATCAGATATATCTATTTAGATTAAGCAGAAACTTTCTAAGGAAGATCTTTGTGTTGAGGAATTTGTCATATTTTCAGTTAAGCAGCAACTAAAAGCAGTGTTTCTTTTAAAGACATTTCCAAATATGTCCAGAGTATGGTTTTTCACTTGGTATTATTGTTCATCAATGACAATAAAAATTTACTCTGATTATTAGTGGAATATTTATTTTTATGAATGTGGTGGTATGTTTAGAATTATCACTGGCAACTTGTTTCCAGAGCTGGATCTTAATTGTTAAGTACTTATTTAAAAGAAACAAAGATCTTCTTGAGTTGTATCAATTAGAAATAACTTATAAATGATCCTTTAGCTTTAGAAATGCTCTGTTTGTTGTTCTGTAATATTTAAATAATACCAAAACTAAAGAGTCTCATTGATATTTTTGTTATTTGTATTATATTCTTTAAATTCAAGAAGTTTTATGTAATTTGAACTCTGAATTTTTTATTTTGACCCACATGATCAGTACCAACTTTAAAATGACAGTTCAGGGTTCGTGATTTTATAATTTGTTTCCCTAAGGGATGCACCTATAAAGTAATGGGACAGTCTTCCAAACATACTAGGAGTTATGTGTCAGGGAGGCCCTTGTCCCCTTCAAAGCAGTCACCTAGGAAGTCCACACATTTGTTCCAGTAATGCTATTATGGCTTAAAATGTTGTGGAATGCCTCTTTTTAAACTGCCTCTGAACTGCTGAGAAATAATAAAGAGTATAATGACATTATTTTGAATACTCTAAATTGTGACAGATGAATTTGATCTTGGTGAGTAGTCAGAAATCATCTGAGGACCAACTACAGTGAATAAAATTTGGAGTGCCATTTGGAGTCACAATTGATGTAGGATAATAAGGTGGGCTTTCTTGAATAACATGGTAACTGACTCTTGAAATTGTCTGAGGAATTCCAGAACCTTGGGATCTTGGAATAAATGTATAAGCTCCCAAAGTAGCTACTATGAAGAACAATACATGTTTAGATTTTAAAAAATGTGTATGTTTGCAAAATAAGATCAGTTTTATTACTTTATAGACATACCTTATAGATGAAAAAAATACTCCTATCATGGAACTCTTTATAAGCAAACTTCTGAATGTAAGTAGAATTTCTGTCTCACCTCTTTAAGTCTCTTGAGAAATCTGAATTTCTAATAATGACTTATTCTGATCTTCAGCTTTAAAAAATATAATGTTTGCCATTTTAAAAGTGGATGAGTTTAGGTTTTATTTCACCATTTTCTAACTCATTTTGTTATCTCTGTTCTTCAGTTTTATATTTAGTACACTCATCTTTGTTCACCTTGGGACTCAAAATGTACTTTCTCATTTTAAAATTATCATCAACTTCTTGAACCAAGGTAGAAGATAAAGTCTAGGCTGAAGGTTATTAATTGTTTCATATTATTTTAAGCTTTTTTTTTTTTTTGCATTAGTAATGACCAGATGCCTTTCTCTTTTTTTTTTTTTTTAGGTGGAACCCCATTATCCTATTAAATAAGAACATCAAATTACACATAGAAAAGTCTTTTTATAAAAGTAAATACTCTCAACTTTGGGGCTCCTATTATGTTTTTCATTTCAACTAATAAAAGCTTAAAAAACAGAATTCAACCAAACAGCTGAAGCATGTTTTTCTAGTGTAGACTGCAGGTGGACTCGTGGGCTGGGCACGGGAGTTGAGCTGATGCGTCCTGCTTCGCCGGTGCTTTCACGTTTATTCCACCACCTCCTTGTTTGTCCCGGCTGCCAGGCCCCTATTTCTCCATTGCTAAGTTGAAATAATAAAAGTAAAATGAACATGGAAGGCAGAGAAAATTGTTATCCTTTGGCAAAGTGGCTAAGACAGCTAAATTGTGACACAATTTAAACTGTTCAAATTTGGCAAGTTTGATTGAAAAATTACATGACCTGTGTAGTTAGAGAGCAAAACGGTCATAGTTTATAGTTTTAAAAAGTCATAGTGTGGTGTCTTTTTTTTACCACAGACTGAGAATATTATTTTATTCTGCCTGGCAGTAACTTTTGCACAAATGACTGTTGTTTTGCAGTTTGGTGATTTAAATGCTGTGTCTCCTGGAAACCTGGATAAAGGTAAGAATTGAAAGTATTGTACATTATCAAGGACTTTCTTTAACCAGGAAATTCTCATAGAAGAAAATGTGGTGTATGTCTGTGGCGCTCATATTCTGTAGAAATGGCGTGCAATCCTAGATGAATATGGCTACGTCTTTGGAATCCTTCACTATTTCTCCATTTCTATGTTGTCTTCATATGAAGTGCCTTAAATGCAACAATTAAATGTAAAAGCTGTTACAAGCTCATTTTGACTTTTTGCCTGAAATTCATTATAAGTGACAAATTATTTCTATCCCGAGAGTCCTAGAGAAAAGTGATAAAATTGGTCAAAATATTTTTATTCAAGGCCTACCTGGCAAGAAAAAAGATTCTTCAGATTCCCTGTCACCACTTCACACTTTTCAGTGGAAAAATAACTCAAAAAGAGCAATGATGTTTACTGTAAAAGCAAGATCAGTAGTGGTATAGATGAAAAGGATAACATATGTTCATAAATTTTTAATACTTTGTTTATGCAATTACATTCGTCCCTATTCTTAAAGTTTACTACCAGCATCGCCACTCCAGTGTGACAATAGGATATATGTTCCTGAAGAACCTTTTTGCTCTACGAAACCACAGAGTAAAAGGAATAGGGTTTAGGGGAAAGTAAGGTTGGAGTAGAGCAAATACAAGTAAAAAAAAAATGCTATAAAAAATACCAGACTAGTTTTTATAAAAATGTAAGATTTCTGGCAAACAAACACCGTAGAAAATGTAGGCCTTTCACCCTGGCTGGTGTAGCTCAGTGGATTGAGCGTGGGCTGCGAACCAGGCATCGCAGGTTCGATTCCCAGTCAGGGCACATGCCTAGGTTGCTGGCCATGTCCCCCAGCAACCACACATTGATATTTCTATCTCTCTGTCTTTCTCCCTCCCTTCCCTCTCTAAAAATAAATAAATAAAATCTTTAAAAAGAAAATGTAGGCCTTTCTTCAAAAGGTTTTAAGCAATTGAGTTCTATAGTCAGGGACCATATGCACAAAGACTGGTGAGAGCCACACAGTCATCCCTTCCAGGACACAGCCAGAGCCAGTGGGCTCCTGAGGCGAGAGGAAGGACGTGGGGAATCTGTACTTGTGCAGTGCTGTTTTCTGGAGCATCCTGTGCTAGGGACTGGGCCCAGCTTCTGTGCCTCCTTGGTGGAAGCAAACATTAATGAGCCAGGGAACGTCATCTGTGAACCCACAGCACTCCTGTGTTGAACTCCTATCAGTCTCCACCAATTGTGGGTGCATTCATTCCTGTTAGAGTGACCTACATGTAGCAAAGCAGGAAAAGTGGAAAACAGTAGCCCAGGTATATTGTTGCTGCAAGTACATACTCTGTATGAGTAACCAGGTAACCCTCAGAAAAGTACATTAGTTATGAGATGATGGTTATTTGTAATTTCAGAGCAAGAATGGTGGCAGTTGAAACCTATGTCCAACGTCAGGCAACCCTGATGGTGCATTGACCCCAAAGCCTCATGACCCAAATTTGGGGTGTTGTCCCTGGGTGCCCAGGGGTGCAGTAGGAGTGTTGCTACGTGGCCAAACACTGAATGGCAGCCAGTCTTCTTTGTAAAGTGCTGAACGAAAACAAAGTCTTCAGTATGCTCCAGCAGCACCAAATTTTAATTTTTGTACACCAAGTGTTCATAATCACATCAGGTTTCCCAGAAATGTCTTTGAGTCTTTATAGGTGCATAAAATGTCTATGGAATTGTTGGCCCTCAGGAACTGGACAAAGGGCTCGCTTTTGTGGACTGCTCTGTAGCCTACCCAGTGGTGCCGTGTCACCCCCATGTGGACCTACGCAGACATGGCCTGGAGTGCTGGCGTTTGTTCAGTGCATCCCCCGTTGCCACCTGTCCGCCTGCGGTGGGCAGAGGAGAGGGCTTTCCTCACATTCTCTTCACTGGCCTACCATCTTAAAATGATTTTTTCCTTTCAGTGCTTTTTGTTTTGTTTTGTTTTGCTTACTATTATTATTTTGACACTATTTCTCAGGCACAGGGCAGTAGGTAGACAAAGAGCTGAGAAGCAAAGGGATTTACCTCACATTCTCGGTGTGGCTCTGCTGATCCCACCCACACCCGGACCTGATGCTTCTAGAGCTACACAGCCAAAGGGCGTGATCAGAGCTTATGGCTGGAATGGGAAAACTTCAAGACTTTTTGTGGACTCTTTCTACAAAATGGGAATGTTAATATTTTTTCCAATAATAAAAGTAATAATTGCTCTGTATAAAAATTTCAAGTAATCCAGAGAATTGGAAACTGTAGAAAGCGAAGCTTCGTAGTCACAACTTTGAAAAGACTGCCAGCATTAAGAATTTTGTGTGAGGATCCTTCCTTTTTTTGTTTATGTGTATACACAAATGCATTAAGAAGAGAAAGTATCACACGCATGTTTCAATTACACCTTCTTGATGAAGCAAGTGTCTGCCAGTGTATCCTCTCTGCAGCTCACCAGCCCTTCCAGTGTGCTTGTTCTAACAAATCTAATATTATCAAGTCCATTTTCCATATAAAATATATGGACAAGATGCCTTTTGCCTCATCTAAGAGTTCTTCTGTGTTTATCACTTAATGATGATCTACAGACATCATTTGTAGTCATTATATCTAAACTCTGCCTTTTAATTACATATGCCATTTCTCAGGAGATTTTGCTCCTGGCAACTGTGTACAGCACAACTGTACATTACGTGGAAGTCCCTGTTACTCCTAACCAGTGTTTTCTGGAACCATTTTCGCCCCAGTTGATAATAAGAACAGTCAAGGGGCGCATTACTAGAAAGAGCTGCACTAGCAGGGACTTCTGCGGTAGGTGTAGCCCAGGTGGTAAAACTAGACTCAACCTTAGAAAGAGTCCAACTTTGACTGAAGAGCTACTCATACATGATGTGCCATAGGAGAGAATGTCATGGAGATTCGATTGTGCTTCTACAAGTCACTGCAAGTCAGAACATAACAATAAGTATAGATATGCAAGCATTCTAATTGTAGAGGAGGTATTTGATGTGATTATACATTTGTCTTTTTTTTTTTTTTTTTGGTAAACACTAAAACATGTTGAAGATTAAGTAGAAAGATTTTTAAGGCAAAAATATATCCCTCACTGTTTAAAAATGATGAAGAGGTATTCTCTACACTCTTCTGAAGAGAATCTTACACAATAGTAAAGCTGTGAGAGTATTTCTCTCTCTACTTTTGAATAGTAACTGTGTGGCTGGAAAAAAATTAAATGGTATTCCTTTATAATTATGTTTTAGTTAATATAAAATGTATTAAAATTTAGAGGTAACAGTTACTATATTTAATACATTTAATTTCCAGAAATGAATACCAGCTATTAACAGTGAGTATCAGTGTTGCCAGGAATGGAAATTCGTTGTGCATTTTTAATCTGATACTACTGCTTCTGTCTTTATCATTTTTTATAATAAAAATTAAAGGCCTACTTAACATTGTGATCTAACACATTTGTGTGCACCAAAAAGTCTTTATAGTAACCCACGCTTATACATGATATCATATCATTATAGGTCTCACCTGTTAAAGCGTATCTAAAGCATGTGTTGATTGCCATTTTCCAATTTGCCTTTTGGTATTAGTCTTGGTATTATTTGTTTGTGCAGATGAAGGCAGTGAAGTGGAAAGTGAAATGGATGAAGAACTAGATGACTCTTCAGAACCTCAAGCCAAAAGAGAGAAAACCGAGCTGAACCAAGCATTTCCGGTGGGCTGTCTGCAGCCTGTTCTTGAGAGCAGCGTGCAGCCGAGCCTCCTGAGTCCGCTGCACAGTGAGCACGTCGTCACAAGTACTCAGACTATCCGACAGTGCAGCGCTACAGGAAACACCTACACTGCAGTCTAAGGAATATTAAAGTGTGTTTTCCAGCTAACTTTAACCCTGTTGATATTGGGCTTAAGTTGAAAATTTAATAAGCCTGAAGGTCAACTGTTGTTGAATTCTATCTGTGCTGAACATTACCTTTCCGGAGTTGTGAAATGGAATGGGTGTATGTATTTTGCCAGGTCTTTTATTTTTTTTTAATGTAAACAAATGATTTGCCTCTTAATAATAAGAGTTTTTTTTTCTTAGTTTCAGGTGTCAAGAAGGATTTTTACAACACTTAATATTTTTGTTTTCTTATAATTAATTTACATTTTTGTAGTTTAAAATATTTTATTGTTGATTGTTAGTCTTGGTGTATTTCATGTGTAAGTTTTTAATTAGATGCACTTCTGTGAAATATCAAAAGAAATGAATTTCTTTGATTTACACTGGAGGCATGCCCATTTGGCAGCAGATGCATCAGATTTGCTTTTGAAAGGTGCTTTTCATTGGACAGAACTACAAGACACTATTTTGATAACATTTTGGAGTATGGAGAAAGAATACAGAGCATTTTTATTATAGTGCTAGAGGGTTGGGAAGGTCATCTATTTTTTTCTCTGAAGAAAAATTGAGCTGTGCATTTTTCAGTTCAGAGTAAATGACAGAAATGCAAGAGATTATGCTAATATGTACATAATTTGTGTACATAATTATTAAATCATGTTAATGCAAGCTTCCGTTAAACACTGAATTTTAACTGCTATTTGCATACCAATTCCTCTGTTTAATGACTACTGATTCTGTATTTGGGACCACTGCACAGATGCACTCTGCTGTTGACTGGGGCTGTTATAGTTAGATACTGAAGCTGAAAAAAATGACTTGACTTTTTTTTTAAGTGTACATGCTACTTATGCTGAGCTGGACGTACAGGAAACCATTCCATTTGGATGACTTTCTTTTATTCCAGGTCTTTTTCCTAATAGTAGTTCAATATGCTGCTATTATAAAAGAAAATTTATAGAATGAAAGGAATGTAGCAACCTGCATATTGTTATTTCCTTCAAAAATATTTCCTGGTTTCTAAAGTATGTGGATTTAAATTTTAAACAGAACCTGAAGGCAGTGTAACTGGCACACCGTACTGTTGCTTATCCCCAATTCTGTAGGACTTGGGTAGGTGGCCGGATGGACCAGTGCCATCGAAGAATGTACATCAGGGATCATCGTACCTCGGCTATAACATGGTGCCTTAAAACAGAACTGAAGCTAAGGTTTAGTAAGGCTTATTTTGGTCATGTCACTTCCTCTTCAATCAATCCACTTGACAAATTGTGCCTGTCATTTTCAGATTTTCAAAGTAAGGACAGGTTACATGTTCTTCAAAGGAAATGGAGGGCAAATAAAGCAAAACAGACAAAAAATCAATTTCCCTCTTTGAGTGACCGTGAACCTATGTTTTGTTCTTAGAGCCGAATATTACTTGATTATGTAATCAGATTGCTTAAGAATGTGGAATAGCAGGCTAGTTTTAATTACCAACTTGTTACATAAAATCATATATATGTTAGATCATTCTTTTCTAGTTATGATTTAAGACAGTTAAAATAAGTAGGTACTTAATCGAAGTGCATCTTTTCAGTCTAAATGTTTGTCTGTGTGTCGTGGTGTCTGTGCCATGTGCACACGGGTGCCCGTGGGCAGGAGTCGGCCTCAGAGTCAGAAGGTGCGATCCTGGAGTGGGTACACCACTCCCTGTTTTAATTTACGTGAAGAGCCAAGGTTCTTTAAGCACTCAAATTATTAACAACAACCACAACAAAAAAAGCAGGCACATCCATTCTTTTAAATAGTTCTAAAAAAGCTAATCAAGAAGAATAAATACATAAAGCCAAAAAAAGGGAAAGCACAAAATGATTCACAGATTATTTAACGGGCCCTATATTAAACTCAAGATGTTTATCTGTCCTGTTTTACTGGGGTGGAGGGTGGGGTGGAAAGAAGAGGGCGAGCCAATCTGCAAAGTTGAAAGTACCAAATGGCTTATCGGGTGATGTGCAGGGTGTTTCAGCTGCCGTTGCTCGATCGCCTTAGACCTACTCAGATAACCAAGATCAACACGCTTCTTAGGTAAACTTTAAATGTTTTAGATGTAATTTTTTAATTGATTCAAATTTTGTATTATACAACTCATATATTTGAAAGCCTTTACTAGCTCATCACCTAAATATCTTTTAAATGATCATCCCCTTTTTTCTCCCAAAAAGGTATTGATTTTGTACCATCACATGCACAAAAAAAGGCAAGCAAGATACCTTAAGCTGCAAAGACTGTGTACCTACTTTATTGTGCATTAGGAAACGTTTACAGGTAAATTTAAATCAAAAAAATGAAAGAAACACTCTTCATCTGACTCTCCTTTCTGAATTTTTTCACCTTCCTCACCCTGTCCACCACCCCAAGAACTATACTATATCTGTATTGGACCAAATGTATTTACGATATCATCTTGTTTATTGAATAGTTCTAAATGTATTTATGATCATTGTTTCCTTTAATTTAATGTTGGATATATTTGTTTTGTTAGAGGAATCTGATAATAATGGGAATATTAGATTAATTAAAGTTAGGGATTGGGGATCCTCCAGGATTCAGCATTTCTTTCCATTGTTCATGGTTTGGTTTAAATTTGGACAGATTGGGAATTAATAAATATTATTACATTTCAACTTGACTCACTAAAAATATTCTGAAACATTAATCTTTGTTATTAGTGTAGACAGTTCTGACCAGTAGACAAATAATTTCTGTGATCTGTGCTACTTCCTGTTATTTCGTGTTCACAGTGACACGCACACATATACAATCACAAAGATCTTAACAATTTTGAACTTGAATCGTGAAATACATTAGAAAATACAAACATAATTTATGCATTTGAGCAGATTGGAGCAACTGCAATTAACTGCATTTATCAGACATTTTAGTTCCATTTTTTCACTCATTGAAACTGTGACTTTTCTAAGTAACATTAGACACTAATACTCTCAGCGGGCTTATTGACAAGTGACAAGGACACATGTTAAGAACTTCTTAATGTTTCTTGGCACTGTCATCAAACACTACTCACGAAACATATCTAAATAGACCAAGTGAAGCACTTTCAGTGAGGAAAAATGTAAGGAAAGTGTGTTGGCTGTTTTTAAGTTGCAGAAAAGGTTTTTCCACGTAATAGGATTGAGTATCATGAGTAGTTCGATCTTCACGTATGCTTTGAGAATCATACCCAAAAGATTTGCATTCATAAAGCCAGTGAACAAGAGGGTGAAATGGGAGAACCATTGCCTTGGAACACAGGATCCAATTTAAACAATTTTTTTTTGGATATTAAGTAGCTGGTCACTTTTTCAGGATTTTCTTCCAAACTATGTTTGGACTGACTGTATAAGTCTTACTGCCTTTTCAGAAATCTGCTTTCCTTTTTGTGCTTTTTCTTGTACTGTATAGCACGGTTCATGCACCTCTCTTTAGATGGTGTACTTTAAAAACAAAAGTAAAATTTAGAAAATGGTTTTAACACTGCATAACTAAAATTAATAGTGTGCGACATTGACTGCCTTGGATTTGTAGTAGACGAGTGAGTATGAACACGTTCTTGTAGAATGCCGTTGAAGTCATTCAGGATGAATACGGTTTCATTGCTGTAATCATGAACCTTTTTATATGGCCGCACTCTCCAGAAGTGCTAAATGTGATGCATTTTCAAATTTTAAAAATTCTTCAGATGATATATTTGAGATGTCTAAAATAATGCTGTGCTTGAAACATTAGTGTAAAAGAAAAAAAAATGTGTGTCACTGTGATGTTGGTCCTCCCCGTGTGGACACAAGTAGAAAGTAAAAACCCTTCGGCAAGTCACCTTTGTGCATTTGAGGCAGTGGTTATACACAGCAAATTGGCATTCGCTGTAGCCTCCCCTCCCCTTGTCCTTGGTGAGGCAGCAGCAGCCATCAGAAAGTCAGACCAGCCTTCGAGATCGGTGTGAGTCACACAGGAACCCCGGGGGAGAGGTGGTCATGCAGTGCTATTGACAACTGGGCTCGTCACTAGATCAGATCCAACCTCCATGTGTATGGTTAGAAAAATCAATTAATGGAATCCTAGTATTTCTGCAAGTTTGATGATTTTTTTAAAAAACTGGAATAGAAGCATTAATTCAGTGCTTAGTTCTAGTGTTAGAAAACCCCTTTGATGTAATGCCTTGTATTAACCCTTTGAGCATTGTAAGATAGACAGCGGGGGACAAAAGCCTTTCGGATCCTTTATTTAGACTTAGACTGGTAAAATATACTCTATATCCAAATGTCTAATTATGCTGTTTTTTTAAAGGGGGGGTAGGAAGAGAAAGTGTTTTCATGCTGAACACTTACATTTTATATACAACTCTTAATTTTCTTCAAGAGGGCTTGATATATTTATTCCCAAATATTCACTGCCATCTAAGTAAGTGTACTGTTTACAGAAACAAAATCGACTTTTCTAGCATCACAGCATGACTCTAGAAAAGGAGGACAGTACGTGGGCCTGTGGACCCATGTCACAGCCGGTCTCTGCACATGGAAAGTACCTAGATTGCCTTTACAAGGTATGAGAAAGGAAGGGTTACTTTTTTTTTCCAAAACAAAACAAAAGATCTCATTTATTTAGCTTTAGAAAGTACAGTTGTTAAGTGAAGCCTTAGGAAGAAATGAGTTCAAGTGGCTAAAGAAAAGCTGAACTCTTTGGGGGCAGGTAATCTATCTGGAATTAGATCTCTCATAACATATTGTTTGGGAAGTTCATATAGGGCATAATTTTATTTATGCTCCAAAAGTTTAATACTTTGTCAAAAAATTATATATAGATAGAATGGAGAGCAAAGCACTTGATCTTAAGCTCATCTGTCAGGAGATGCTCTAACTACTGCTTCTGGTGTCTGTAAACGCCAGTCTGCTCACACAGTTGCCGACTGTTCAAGGGGCGCTCTGCGTGCTCTGGACACCTGTATCCCTGTGAGACGGAGCACGGGAGCAGCACCGTCTGCACGCGTGCTCTCTCTGCCCTGGCCGGGTGCACCCGAGAGTGCGACCTACTCCGATGTCTGACAAAAGGACATCCGTAGCCCAGTGCCATTCTGCGGCAAACATGGCTTTTAGGCAGCTGAGGAGGTGAAACCATGCAAATCACTCGTGTGTTAACATGCAATACTCAAAGGGTTTTGATTTAACTCTTCTTTTGAATTCTTCATGATGATTTACTGTAAATGCTTCTCAGTTTGCATGCTCTGATCATTGCTGCTAGTGATTTTATGTGCCAGTAGACCTGAGTTTAGTTTACCAATTTTACTTAAATAGTAAAAGCCACTTACAAAGTGACTGCCTAGGATTTTTTTCTTTTGTTTGAAGTAATTGGTAATATGTTATTTTAAAAAAATGTATTTCGTCTCTTTTCTTGGTTCTGGTATTTGATTCTTTCTTTCCCTCTTTCCTTTGTTCTTTAAATAAATTACGATGTTGGGATTGGAAGCCCTGAGTAATGAAATCTTTGGTAAGAATTGTGTATGTAGCTCAATAATGATGACAACAAATCATTGTTAGAGGAATTTTGATTCTGGGGAGGAAAAAGAAAATAAAAACTCCCATTGACTGTTGCTGACCAAGTAAATTGTTCCTTCAATGAATTAATAGTTTTGAACAAATGATTGCCTTGTTTAAACCTGCTAACCACAATTTTAAACAACCCAATAAAGGAGGTATTGAATTTTATTCGTTTAAAAAGCATCTTTTGTACCAAAGCAAATTTTTTTCTCTACTCATCTCCATCATCAATTGGGACCTATGGTGGTGGCCAACGTGTTGGTTACAGAAACTTTAAGTGAGTGCCTTGAGAAAACTTGGAAATTTGTGCCTGGGGTGGTAAACTTTTAATTAGGTTAATTGTAGTGCTTACCAATCAGTAATTCTACTATCACTCAGGGCTTTCGTACCTTCTAGGTAAAACTTCTTTCATTGTGTTTTTTTTTAAATACTGTATTTTTTTTAAGTGCCATCATTTAAATTTCACTTAGTAAGTGGCAGATGTCATTATTCAGTCCCACAAGCACAGAAACATAGTAACACTAAGAGATGTTTGAACATTTATTTCACAGTCGACTGAATATATTATGTAAATGAGGTAAGCAACTTTTGTAGAGAGTGTGTGTGTGAGATAATGTAATGTTCTTTTCCAGTTTTTGGACTACAGTTGAATAAACTTTTTAATTATTTAAAAACATCTTTACCGAATAACATGTGATGGTTTTTTTGTATAATGTATTTGATTTTGTAAATACGTATTTCCTGATGTGATTTTTGTGAGAAATGCTAAATCTTTTAGTATATCATGTCCTCTCAAAATTGGCAGGAGCTGAATAATAGTTTGTGGGCGATTTGTATTGTGTACTGTACAATAACTGGGGAACTTTTATAATTATAAAAATATATATTAACTTTTAGTGTGTTGTTTAAACAAATGACTGGAACATACTAAAGATATTAGTAGGATTTTTCTGAATATTTCAGACTTGAACTCAGGCTAGCTTTCTTGTGTTTTTCAAAACAAAATGGTGTCTTGTCTTTTAAAATCAATAAATTTGTTTCCTTGTTACAAATACACTTGAAATGGCTTGATTTTTTACCCCCTCAAATCATTGCCAGGAAGCAAATAGTGCACTATCTCGTGTAGGGGGTAGTTTCTGTGTCATTCACTAGCTTAGAAACAAAATTAAGTTGTTTTCCTTTTTGTGTGTCAAATGAAATTGGCAATATTTACACATGAACAGCACAGAAAGAGAAAACAAAATTATAAGCTCAGCAGGGTACAAATCTTACCCTCAAAGAAAATTAGTGATTTTGAGTGCTATTTAATTTCAGAAGCTGTCATTTCTATTGTAAACCCAGATTTTTGGATGTTCATAATGTGTTTGTTTAATGTCACTTCACATTGATATTTGGCACCCAAGCTGCTTGCGTTTTAATGCACTTAAGAAGATTCTCTGCCCCAATTTTTTCCGTCTTTCAATAATATAGTTCCATAGAGGAAAATTCGCTGTGTTTGGTGTCCATTTCTGAGTTTTGACAAACTACACAGTATGTAAGCCCTCCTCCTAGAACATGGAATAGCCAGTTCATTTGGGTTTATTTAAAGATAGAAATTCAAGACAGGAAATATCTTTAAAAGGAATATAGACAGAATTTTAGCCAATATTAAAGACAATACTCTGCTAGAAAGAAAATCAGTAACCAGTCTCGGCATGTTTATGTTGTAACCTTTGCCATTTGTGAGATATTTGGAAATTTTTATACCCCCAAAAAGAGTTCCTGGTTTCTAACCTGATCTTTATATTTGGTTTCTCCTGGAAATCTGAGGTATTTTAAATAGTTTATGAATAGTGTGTTTACTTATTGGTTACAATATTCTGACTGTCATGGATTCTTAATATTAGTTTCTTCTCCCTTGGAACTCGTACGTTTTAAGACTTGAACTCGGCCTGAGAAATGTAGCTGCTTTTCCTTAATTGATTAATTTCAATCCACCTTTGTTAGATTCTAAAAGTAGTGCATGAATAAACTTGTCTTTGGGCTAAGGCACAGATAATGTGTGTGTGTCACCGTAATAAGTGACACCACATTGTGGTAGTGTGACTACCACATTGCTGAGGTTAATGTCCTTTAAAATCAAGGGAAGGGAGCAGGAGAGCTCTCTGCTCTGACTCTGGTCTGCTGTTCTTTGGAACAATGTCTGGCTCAGGAGGAGGGGTCTGCTCACCCTGACAGGGCTGGGTGGCCAGCCCAGTATTCGGGCTGAGGGCTTCTAGACCTAATAGCTTTCCATGCTGACGAGACCTGTTTTGCAACAGTTTATTGCTAGCTCTGAGACTGGAAATATCCCGGGCATGACTGGGTACATGGGAAGGTGTGTCTGAACACATACATATCCGTAATTAAAGTAAACATAAGTGCACGTGTTAAATGCCTGCCTCTCAAGGCCAGCACTTCAATATAAGCAAATGAGCGAAGTCTGGGTGCAATATGCTTCCTCTGTACCGGCCAGGGGGCTGGTGAGTCCCAGTGTGTGAGCCCTTTAAGGCCATTTCAGTTTTGCTATAGACTTGTGGTTCTCGACAACAAGAGCCCTGTTGGTTTTCAAACTTTTCAGTGTTTCGGAAGCCCGTCTCTCAGGGGAAGGTCTTAAAAATTGGGTGCTGGATGTGGGGTAAGACCCTTGCTCCTCAGGGAGAAGCTCCAGGTTTTAAGCTCCCTCTTGATCATCGTGGGTTGCTGCACCTGGGTTGAAGTTTATGGTGAGACTATGTCCCAAGCTGTCCTTCGTGCTTAGATGTGGTTTTTTCCTTGTTTGCCTGATGTGTTGGAGTTGCTCAGCCAGCCTGTAGGGTTTTTCCTTATGTAGCTGTAGAGTTGGAATGACTGTGGGTGGAGTTGAGTTTGGGAGAACTCCAGGGCTCTGCCTTAATCACTATGGAATACCCAGTGTACTTGGTATATAATTTATTGAACAAATATTTGTTATATGAATTAAGGAACCAGTTTTCTTATAATTAATTATACCTAAAGATTTTACTATATGAGGTTGGTTATTTCTGCCATTACTAATAATTCTTAATGACTCCTCTTGAACATTTTATCTGTGCATTTATCCTACTTTTCTCATACATTTCTAGAAGCAAAATTTAGGGTCTGATACATGGCATATTTTTTGGGGGGGGTTATATTGCTGAACCCTACTGTGAAATCTTGAACCAACTTGTAATTCCTTCAATAGCTCTAACCAAACCACTAAAAACCAATTAACTGAAAAAAGATTCTGAAAAAGTTTTATACTTGATCTAGGACTGTTTGCCATTTTACAGGCAGAAAAATCAAGACTTCAGAGAATCCTAAATAATGTGGCAAATTGATTTCTTAGCAAAATAATATTCAATTATTTGGAAACCCTCCCTTAGAAACTGCCATATTAATTATAGATACACTTTGGACAAATTAATATTTTACACTCCCAGGAATCATCCTGAAGTTAAACTTGGAATATGAACTACAAATACAACACTAAGCACTTATGTTAATGTAGCGTTACGTCTCTGTCATTTTAATTGTTGCCCATTAATATTGGCCAAAAAGTTTGTTTAGCTTTTTATTCCACAGGATGGCTCTGGTAGTGCTTAGCTGTCTTTAACTTCATTCTAAACAGTTTTGTTAGATTGTATTGTGACAGCTGTCATAGCAGCGTGCATTTAAAAAAGCTTATCAAAATTGGTGTAGCCATTTTAATATTGAAGATGGAAGAAAATATACAACATACTCGGCATATTATGCTTTATTATTTCGAGAAAGGTAAAAACGCAACTGAAACGCAAAAAAAAAGATTTGAGCAGTATATGGAGAAGGTGCTGTGACTGATCAAACATGTCAAAAGTGGTTTGTGAAGTTTCTTGGTACTGTTGACATTTTGGCCAAATGATTCTTTGCTGTGGGGCTGTCTTATGCATCGGAAGGTGTTTAGCAGCATCCCAGCCTCTACCCACCAGAAGCCAATAGTGGGAGACAGCAACATATTCAAAATATCCAAATCAATAAAGTTATTGGTGAAAATGAAAAATGTGTCTTTTGCAGAAAAAACTAAACAGACTTTTTGACCAACCCGATATATCTGCCTATTCTCAGAACACTTCATTATGTGTATTAAATTGGGGAATTGTTATTTAAATTTTGGGGGGTAAATGTAAGAACCTTCTGATCTAAAAAAAAAACCTCATAATCCCAGCAACCTGAAAACAACTAATTTCCTTCAAATGTGGAATGGATCAAGAAATTATGAGTTATTAATATAACAAATACACAGTGAATTAGACCAAGTACAAGTAACATGCATGATAAACCTCACAAACATTACACGGAAAAAAGAAGCCAACCATGAAGGAATACATGTTATATTATTCCACTTACAAAGTTTAAAAACAGGAAGAAGCTTTCTGTAGCATTTTGTTTACCTTTGAAAAGGAGAAAACATTGGGAGTTAGGAAAGAGGGAGGCTTTTGGGTGCTAGCAACATTCTATTCCTTGATTTTTGTAGTAGTTGTCTATATATTTGCTCTGAGATCACTTATTATAATGCTAATAAAGTTAAAACTAGTCTGGGTCCAGACTCACCTTTCTATCAGAGCTTAATGGCTTAAAATCCTAAATCTCCCCAACAGTTTTCTAAAGCTGGTAAGCATTTCAGTTAACACATTTCTACTGAGAGGTGCCCCAAATACTGCGTTCCAGCTTCACTTTGGGCATGTGAATGAATGGTGTCCTGAACCGTAAAGAGCGGTGGAATGCTTCTACTTCAATCATCCCACTGAATGCTGCCTACCTGATTTCTTATGTCTTATTACAAAGGGGTGTATTTGGTGAAACTGATTTAAGTTAACAAATACTAAGAATATTCCTTTAAAAAAATCTCTGGGTGCCTGATAAGAGTAAAGGATACAATCTATAACAGGAACTTCTAGAAAGTTTCCCAAATTCACAAGCTGTAGCAGCTGTCCCAGTTCTGCAGAAATACTTCTCAGTGGTCCAGAGTGCCTAGGGTGTTTTTAGTTTGTTTGTTTGTTTGCTTGCTTTGCTTTGCTTTGCTTTGCCCAAATGGTTATTCAGATGATTGACACCGGCAGGCTCTGTGTATTAGAGTCATCCTGTGATCTTTAGAATGCAGAGACCTCAGTGTGGCAGGAATGTCTAAGGGGAAACCTTAAGAAACAGCAGATCTCAGGGGCAGGAAATCACACTGTTTGTATTGCAGAGAAAGGATGGTTTATTTGCTTGATCGGTGTGCTGTCATTGCAAGAAGCCCAACTGCAGGCAATGAAACTGAGGATGCCACATGGCCATCCTGAATGATTTGCAGAATCCAAACACCACACAGCTGAGGACCAGTGAAACAGCAAGTCATGCTCGTGCACAGAATGCTTTTGCTACGCAGTGCCACACAAATGAAGGAGCCAGAAAGGGGACACTCCCAGGGCTTGTCCACTTCACTTCTCTGGCTGGCCCATCCTACTGTTCCTTGATTTTGAGCCACTGGAGTTGTCCGCCTCACGGTCTGCCCCTCCTCTACTCCCCTCACTATGGAAACTTACATTGAATTCTACTTTCTGGCACTAGAGCTTTTCTCTACCTTGTTAGAGGCCCGATTTCTTCACCGTAGTCTGTAGATGGTTGAATCAGATCTGATTTTGCAAGGTGAAAACACAGTATTGCCACGTTCTGCTGGGAGAAGCTAGAATATCCTGAAAGTCGTCATCGACCAGCTGCTTTTCCATAAGTAACAGGGTTTACCTGGAGCTGGTCCAAAGAGGATTCATTAGGAGTTAGAAAGACTGGACCGTTTTTCTTAAAATAATGAAGTAAAATCATATAGAAGTATATAATAAAGTAAAAATAAAGATTCCTCCTCCCGATCCAATGCTATTTCACCAGGTAACAGCGATTCAATTTTCTGCTCACCAGCCGAATGGGAGCTGCAAATAGAGATTTAAAAAATACTTTTGTAACAGAATTGAGTTTATGGGTTATGAAATTTGTATCTAAGAGACTAAAATTACTGGGTCAAAGTAATGACCTCCTGTAAGTGGCACCCCTTTCTAAAATTCAGCGCATTTCAAAGTTTCATGTTTATGTTTGTGTGCCCAATTTATGCGAAAGCCTGAATGCATTCATTTATTGTGTCTGTGGTATCAAGATGTGCTGGGGACACTGGTCCTCTGGCCTGCTTGCTCAGGACTGGAGAAGCAGCAGCAGGTGCAACAGAAGAGTGGCCACCATGGCTCTGCCATCCCGGGGACCTGCTGTGGGGCTTCTCTCACTGCCCATCAAGAGCATGGGTGTGTGAAGTCTGTTCTTCAAGCTTGACGTTATAATTTTCTCTTTCAACCAATGAGTTTGAAAGCAAAGTTTCAAGAAGGCCAAGATCTATTTTAAAAACCCACAACATGCGCTACCAAACAAAGATAAAACCAGGTAATGAAAGTAATGCATGACTCATGATTCCTTAGACTTAGCTGCACACTGGACTGATTCATGTAACCAAATCTCTGAGAAATTAAAGTACTGAACCTGCTACAGCTATTCGATGAGTGAGAGTGATGTATGTAGATGGAAAATTGATTCTAGAATGGAGATAGCAACTCACCTCATGATGATGCAACCAAGAGCTCTGACTGGGTGAGGGGTATGCTTAGCAATTGAATTGATCCACCTCCAGCACTCCTTCAGAATCAGGATATTTCTTCTCTAAGAGGAACAGAAATCTTGAAATTTGATTGTTCAGTGTTCATGGATGCTCATCAGAATGGAATGCAGTTGGGGCTGATTGGACAGAGCATCTAAAATGTGGGGGAGCTCTTCCCGCAGAGACCCCCATCCACCACGGATGAAAATAAGTCTACCAAGACGTGATCTGGGGGAGGAAAGGTGGCCGATCTCTCCAAAGAGAAGGGCCAGGACTTGTTCCTTAATGGGCTTTTATTGGGTTTAATTTTCACAGGAATGCAGGTAAAGTTCATCAATCATTGTCAGGCAGTAAGGATCAAACAATAGATAACACAAAGAACACTGAGGGCTTATTCAGAGTCAGGGTAAGATAGCTAAAGCGCTATAAAACTTTGGGGAACAAACTCATTCTATGCTTGGACCCTTATCATTTAAATTGAGGGTACTCTCAGCAAAACAGGTTTCACAGGATTTTATGCACTCTTTCTTAGGCCTGATCACCCAGGGAACCCACCCTTTCCAGCACAGGGCTGCACCCACCTCTGGCATTGTTTCAGTCTTAAGTCAGGAAGAGGATGTAAGGCAGCCAAGAGATTAGGAGACTTCTCTCAGACAGAATGAGGACTCAGGCTATGTCAATACTGAGGGGCAAGGGTCCATCATCCCCTTTTTCTATAGCCCCCCAAGTCCTTCCCTGAGGGCCTCTTTGTGACCATGCCTGTCTTAAGATCCCTTCCTGGAGGGATCTTACCAGTCATCAGCCTGGGGCCAAGCAGGGTGAAGTAAAAGGGGGCGGAGGTAGCACCCCTACCAGGAAGATAAGCTTTGTCTCTTTAGTGGATTATACAAGGTCTTTTACTCAGCCTTAGCCATAGGAGTTACAGCTTCTGAAACCAGGCAAGGCAGTACCCGACACTAAAAGAAGAAACTGCTTGGTTGGCTATGATGGGAGGTTGAAAGGTGTTTTGTGGTGATGCCTTCCAGGTGCTGGTTTCTTGATGGGCAACATGAAGAACTTACCTATTAACTCACTTCCCAAAACTCAGCAGGAGAGTTTCTATTATTAATCCTTGTTTTATGGTGATGATACACATTTGTCAAGTGCTATTTTAAATACCTGTTAAGAGTAACTGCTGTTACCTAAACACCTGTTAAGGGTGACTGTCTGCTTTACACAATGGCACAAACATCATAATGTGAACATTTTGTAAATAGCTATCCAAAGGTCAGTCCTCGGCACCATGTGCTTCTTTGAAATAGTTGGCACTGCCCTGGCTGGCGTAGCTCAGTGAGAGTGTGGACTGCGAACCAAAGCATCGCAGGTTCGATTCCCAGTCAGGGCACATGCCTGGCTTGCAGGCCACAGCCCCCAGCAACTACTGCACACTGATGTTTCTCTCTCTCTCTCTCTCTCTCTCTCTCTCTCTCCCCCCCCCCCTTCCCTCTCTAAAACAAATAAATAAATAAAATCTTTAAAAAAAAAAAAGAAATAGTTGGCACTGTTTACCTTTGCCAAGGAAGGGTTGTGTTGTGATGGGAAAGCAAATATTCCTTACTGATGGCACTGGAAGGCTCAGTGGTACCGCTTATGATACAGTTATGGAGGAGAGGCGAAAGGTATGTGTTTTTCAGTCAGTTAGCCAGGCCACCTGCTGGTTATGTGGCCATGAAAATCAGTTTTCTAAATTTCTGTTTCATTAGCTATAACATCAAGGTATGAATAGGACCCTCCACATAGGGGAAGAGTGAGGATTAAATGAGATAATGCTTGAGTTTAGCTGGGGACCAGTGACCTCAGTGGCAAGGCCAAGGGCACGCCTGTGGGAGGAGCTGTCTCCACCCACATTCCCCCGGGCAGTGCAGGAGGAAGGGCTGGGTTAGTCTTTGCTATAATCACGTGAGAGGGAGTTCCATCTTTCTTTTTCGACTGCTAATAAGCTAACAACCAATTCTTTTGGAGAGCTTATATTGTGCAGTAACAAAGATTTAACATGTGAAGTTAATGTCTTTTCCACTGGATATTTCTCCAATATGCTTTCTTTTAATAATGCTTCTCTACCATCCCCTCTATCTCATTTTGTTTTTTATTTATTCCTTGAATATTTTGGTGGACTTCATCAGTGAAGCAACTTGGACTTAGAGTTGCCTTTTTAGGAAGATTTTAAATGACTAGTTCATGGTTATGTTATCATACAGGTTTTAACTCAGTCAATTTTGGTAAATTATACATTTTTTTAGAAAATTTTTCATTTTCTCTAAATCTCTCAACCTATTGGCATAAAGATGTTCAGGGACATTTTGATGTCTGTTTGCAGTTGCTACTTTCTAAACATCATCTAATTTTCGTTTCCTATTTAACCCATGGACAACTGGGAGGTCCGAATCTCACTTTCTAGTTATTTTGTGATTGATTCATCCATTGATTACATTGCTATCAGAGAATAAGTTCTGAATGATCTCAATCTTTTGACACTTGTATAGGTTTATGACTTAGTATGTAGTACGTGTCCTTGAATAGTGCATGTATCGTAAAAGAACATGTGTTTTCCAGTACTGTGTGCAGATTTTTGTGTATGTCCATTTGCTCGAGTTTGTCATTATGCTGTTCATATTTTCAGTATTCTTGCTGGTATATTTTGTCTGCCTGTTCTATAGTTAACTCAGAGAGGTGAGTTTTCATCATGGACTCTAATTGTGGATTTGTCTGTTTCCTTTTGAAATTCCATGATTATTTATTTACTTATTTATTGGCAATGTTGTTGGATGTACAGCAACTTAAAATTATTTCATCTTCCTGGGAGACTGAGTCTTTTACCATCACCGTCGCTACCACCACCACCAACAAACTTCTTCCGTCACTGGGCACCCTGCCCCAGAAGAGGTTTGTAACGAGATAGCTAAAACCTTGTTACTTATAGCAGTATGACGTGGTGAAGAGTGAAAATGGGTAAACCAGATGTCCAATATGCATTGAAATCCATACAATGGAGAATGCTTTGCAATAATTAAGGACAAAGTTATGAAATAAATGTAATATTTATTGTATGGTACTGAATTCCAATGCAGATTAAAAACAATGTGAAACATCTGTCTATGTGCAGAGAACAGTATCTGGAGGACCTGCATCAAGATCTTATCTGTCCTTGGACGCACAGGTTATAGCTTGTATTTGCTTCATTTTACTTGTATGCAGTTTCTACTTTTTACAATGCCCATGGAGTGCCAGTGTCATTGTTGAAGGTTAAGTAAGAATGAATAAATTTACCAACGTAATCCGCCCTGCTACACCAAGAGAACACTTGGGTGTGGATGTTTTGTTCTCAAAACACCTTCAGCCATCTGACCATGGATGGGCCTCAGCTCAGGTCATCACTGTGTTCTGCTGACAGTTTGTGTCCCCTCTCAATGCTTCTCCCGCCCGTCACCAAGTGCCAGCCAAGCAGCCCTGGAAGATTCAGTCGCTCCGAGGGACTTTTTTCCTGCTCCATCCACTTTATTTTGCATTAACGAGTTCTCTTCTCCTTGTAGTAGTAATCGCGATGGAGCTCTCTAGAGACCACACCGCTGGCTGGGTTTAGTTCTGCGCCTCTCAACAGCATGCAGGAGGCTGGGAAGACCTGAGAGGGGATTGCTGAAAGTACTTCAGGGGCCCTGGAGGCACTGGTTTAGGAGGCGGTTGAAAGACGTAACATGTGAATCTGTCAGCTCTGCACTGACTAAATCGGGAATGTGGAGAAAACAACCTTCTGGTTCATGAAGAATGTAAACACCAAGAGCATTCCATAAGGGTAGGTGAGACCCCCTTGGGAGGTACGGAGCAGGGGGTGGGCTGAAAAAACTATGATACAGGGCTCTCTCGGACAGCCTGCCTCCAGAGAGTCTCTAAGAAGAGTGTTCACCCCGGGTCTGCCAAACACTGAGAAAACATTCAACAAAGCAGATGGGGATGGAAAAGAGGAGTGGGATTTAGCTAATGGTGTCATGTGGTAAGTTTTCAAAGGCCACTTCATGGAGTATGTTAGAGGTACTCTCATGCACAACTGTCTGGAACCTTGACCTGAAAAAAATCATAAAGGAGGAGTTCGGCAGGGCAATATGGAAAGAGAGTAGGACTTGGAGTCCAAGACCTCTGGTTTTGAAACTCTAACTTTCCGATGGAAGTTTCTTCTCCACTCTCCCCACCAAAACGCTCCCTGTTCCTCTCTCTTGAGGTAATTACTTTTTATCCATTCCTTTTTTTTACCCTTCCAGAAAGTTCTATGACAGATAAGAACTTGTTCTGTACCTTGGTTTTTTTACTCACCATCACTTTACGGAAATTGTTCTATATCAGCCCATCTAGTTTCCTTTCTTAAAAGAATAAAAAAATGTATTCTGTTCCATAGGGTGAAGGTACTGAACTATTTCAACACCTTACTTTTTAAGTTCTTTGCAGTATCTTTAGGCAGTGAATTTCCTTGTCTACACATCTCCTGCACTTGTGTGATTATGAAATGGAGTTACAGCAAAAGATATTTGAATGAGTTCAGCTAGTGAGAATGAAAAAATTCCCACAAATTTCTGAAATGATGGGTTGTTCTATAGCCATGGTAACAAGGAACCTCCAGAATGCCTTCTAATCCAATGAATCAACAACTTAAATAGGTTCTTTAACCAGACAACCAATTAATGTCAACCCTACCCTTCTAAAAACCAACCACTCAGACATGGGATTCACTCCATATGAAGATGCTGAATTCCAACCAACCAACAGTATCACCCAAGTTACGAGGCCTCTGTAGCTGGTGTCAATCTGCTTATACCTCTGAAGAGCTGCAACCCCTTGGTTCATGCTTTAAAAAAACCGACCCACGGAAGTTCAGCAGTCCGATCTGCGCACGGGCAATGTGCCTGAGCATGATTCCCCTTCACTGTAAAAATCAATATTTAGCTTTGCCTTTTTATTTCAGGTACTGAGTGGTGGTCTCATCATCCTTTGTTGTTAGAAATACTGTAAAATTATATTTTGCAAATGTGTCTTTACACATGTATACATTTCTTACATGTAGATTACATTACAGTTCTATCGGGTATGTTGCACTTTGAGGTGAATTATAGGGATTTCAGGGTAAACTTGTGACTTTTCCTTAGATTTCAACCTTAAAATCTGGCCACCTCATAAGATTTGACTCCAGTCCATCTGTGTCCCCTTATTAGAAGTGAAATTGCAGAGTAAAAAGAGACGGGTCTTCTGAAATTTGATAGATGCTATCCTGCAGAGGTTTACCAATTTATATAACCGTCATCAACAAGTAGGATGCTTGTCTCTTAACCAATTCAATTTTTAAATCTTTTGTGACTTTACCAAGTAAAACAGAAATAGATTTTCTTTAGATTTTTATTTCACATTTTCCAAACTAAATGATCTCATAAATATATATATATTATACACACACACACACACACACACCCCAAATTGTATTTCCTTTTATGTGGTGGTTTATGGTCTGTGGACTAAACGATTTTGAAAATTACCCACAAGGCTGACTGTTTCTGTCAGTTGTAGTAATATGCATAAAGGAAGTAGGAAAGTAGTAGTCATTCATTTTTGTGTGTAGTTGGTTAACCAGTAAATATCCTATTTGACCAATTCATTTCTAATTTTCAGAAAAGCAGTTCAGTATTTGAAGAAAAATGGAGTGTTCTTAAGAAAACAGAGGAGAAAATGTTGAGTGAACAAAGGTTGAGGTAGTTCTCTGCCCCCACTTGTGTTAAGCCTACACAGGTTAAAGTGGTTTCTATTTTTAAAGAGCAGAAATCGCAGCTGTTGTAGAGTACAGCCCTGCTTAGCAGGTACCTGGGGAAGATAATTGGCAGGTACCACAGAAGGTCGATGCAAAGTACTCAGCGCTGTCCACTCTGAAAGACCGAGGGAGGCGTGGGCTCAGTAAAACTGCAGAGGCTTAGCTCACAAGTGACCACTGGGGCTGTTCCTACCAACGGCCAGCAGCTCCGATCCTTCTTTATCTGAGAAGCTGTGAAAAATAACATTAATAAACTTCTTTGTGTGGGTCTTCATATTACTAAGCACTTTTGCATGTATTATTCCTGTTGCCATACTTTACACTAGAGAACAAGGCCTGTTTGGGGAATGGAAACAAATTCTAAAGTAGCCCAAGTAGATGAACATTAAAGAGATAATGCTGGCCATTATTTTGTGAGTTAGCTTCAGTATTACCCGCCTCGTACAAAGGGGGTTGAGGGGCCAAGGCGCGCAGGGACGAAGAAAGTGTGCCCGCTGTGAGAGAGATGGAAGCACAGGTCTCTGCGCCAGACTAAACTGAAAACCACACGGATACCCCAGATACTATCTCATCAGCACGTACATACTAGGAGTCCTTTCTTTAATGGCGACTGAAGCATAAAAATTAGTGGAGGAAGAAAGAGAATAATGCAGAACTACAGAAGATTTGAGTTCATGTTGAAAACTTTCCAAACGAACGCTGTATTTGACAAACAGCACAAGTTCTGGTTTCAAAGCTTAGGAAAGCTGTCTAACGTGGCCTGCTCAGCATTTATGTATATAGAAAAATTGTTTTAAGATTTATTTTTATTGTCTGCAGTTAATTTGTATATGCTGTCTCCTCAGGCAACTTCTGCCTCAGGAACTGAGGTGTTTCTCCTTCTCGGAAAACATAGGTGGTAGCGCACCTCGGCTAAGAGCTCGGTGATGAGTATCTTTGTCCGGCTGTGCGTCTGCTATTTTTAACATGTACAGTAAAAATGTCATACTGATAATGTCCTCAGACCAAAAATTAATTTTGATTGTTGAAAGGTAAAAATTTATGTGCTGTGTGTCAGTGTTCTTGGCAATTTAACTGAGCAATTTTTCCCCCAGACCGTCATTATGAATTTGACAACTCTGGCAGACCTATTGGACCTGTTGAGCCGAAAACCTATGTTGTGCTTGCAAAGTCTAAGATTCTTTGCTTATTGCTGATTTAAATTTTCCATTAAGAAGGAGAAGCCAGAAAGGAAAACAGTATATTTGTAGAAATCAGAGACAATACCAGATTCTTGAACAACAACAAAAAAGGACCCACGTGATGGGTGACTCCACTTTTCCTTTCTGGAAGTGGCTAGGGACCCAGCTCTCGAACATGCAGGTGCCGGGCTCTGCTGCGCAGCCTGCAGCTGGAACCTTCGGCGGTCCCCTGCAAGTGCGGTGCTAGCCTGGCAGCCAGTTCTGGTGTTGGATTCACATCCTTCATTATTAAGAATGCCTCGCTTCAAATTTCTCATTTTAATTGCACCTAATATTTGTGTTTGTCCATTTTTAAATTGACATTTATTGAGTTTCTACCATAGACCAAATATCGTCTTTCATTCAATAAGCATTTTTTGATTGTTTGCTATGTACTAGTAACTGGATTAAGCATTGTGGATTCAACAGCGATGCTCATGGGATTTACAACAGTGTGGGAGAGAGAGATGTTAATCAAATTATTTATATATATATGTATATCACACACACCCTACCTATATAGTTATAGCCTATGATGAGTACTCTGAAGGAAAAGAGTGAGGTGCCTGAGAGAATGGGGGAGTCAAGGACCTTTTCCCTAATCAGTGTTGTTGCTCTCCTATGCATTACTCACTTAATCTTCACATCCAGTCTTTGAGATTAGATTAGTCACCGTCCTCACTTTGCAGTTGAGGACCTGAAAACACGAAAGAAGTTGAAGTGCTCATTGTACTACATCCCAGATGCTTGCAGTCAATTAAATACAAGTGAAAGGGAAGTGCTGATGGGTTGGTTTATGAGCTTTTTAAAACCATCCTATTGTCCTGTATTTGCCCCTTCTGGAAATTTTGTGTCGACATGTCCCTGAAAAGATAAATATGCTATTACTATAACTTTGAAATGATGTGGAAGTAGTTCAAAATGTCTGTGGCAAAACCAACCACTGGTGAATAACACACACTTGTAATTGAAGGATGCAGTTACCTTCCATTTCCTGCACGCAGTTCACCAGCTGCCCGGACGAGCTGCCACATGCTTCGACACATATGTAGCCTGGCTTCAGTTGCAACTCCTCCCAAGGTTAGCACAGATCTACTTTAAGTGTGGCCCACAGGAGGCAGACCAGCAGCACTGGCAACATCCGAGATCTTGTTAGAAATAGAATTAGAAATAAAATTTCTTGGGCACGAACTAGGTCTGCTAAATCAGACTCAGGAGCAGCGCTCAGCAATCTGCGTTTTTAACCTTCTCTTCAGGAGATTCTTATGCATGATAAACTTGACCTCTATTGCCCTTTTAAATGTGGGCTAGCACTCATACTTGCCTAAAGGTAAATCTGCAACAATCTGATACTTGGAAATGAGAATGAATGTAGACCAATGAATAAATGGCAGCTATTGCTCTACATATATAGAATATTAGAACTGGCAGGAAGCATTAACTGGAAGAAGTTGAAAACAGTATGGGTGCATGTAGGGTAAGTGGAAGCAGTCTGGCTTCCTCGCCCAGGGGTCTGGGTAACTAAGAGGAGCAGCATTCCCATAGCCTTGGAGGGACCTGATAACCAGTGTTCTTGTAGCCTTGAGACTGGGTCTGATAAACTGTTCCCATAACATGAAGTGGGCTCACATGTGCAGAATTATATTATGTTATATAATTTCTGACATCTTGCTGGCTTTGTTCCCCTCTGTTGGGAACCGCCCTGCCTGGTATCAGAAGCTATAACCCCTGCCTAGGCTAAGGCTGAGGGAATGACCTCAGACCATAAGCCAGCAAGGAGATAAAACCTTATCTCCCTGGCAGGAGCGCTGCCTCTGCTCTCTTTTACTTCACCCTGCCTGGACCCCAATGCTTGGTCAGTTAGCCAATGATGGGTAAGATTCCCCAAGGGGGGAACGACCTAAGACAGGCACGATCACATGGGAGACCCCCAAGGAAGGACTTCGGGGGCTACAGCAAAAGGGGGTGGTGGACACTCACCCCTCGGCTTTGACAAAGCCTGAGTGCTCAGGGTCTGCGAGAAAATCTCCTTATCTCTTGGTTGCCTTAGTTCCCCTTGCTCCACCTAAGCCTGAAACAATGACAGGGTGGTGCAGCCCAGGGTGGTACTAGAAAGGGCGGGTTCCCCAGGTGATCAGGTCTAAGAAAGAATATGTAAAATCCTGTGAAACCTGCTTTGTTTAGAATGCTTTCAGTTGGATGAGAAGGGTCCAAGGAGGAAGTAAGTTTGTTCCTCAAGGTTTTACAGCTCTTTGACCCTGACTCAAAGTAGGCTCTCAGAGTTCCTTGTTATTTGATCCTCACTTCCCTGCAATGAGTAATGAGCTTTACCTGAATTCTTGTACAAACGAACCCAATAAAAAGCCTGTTGGGACAGGAGAAGTGCGCCCTCCACCAGAGAGGGTGACCAAAGCACCCTCCCCTGCAGAGGGTGGCCAAGGCGCTTTCCACTTGGAGAGTGGCCACTCCGTCCCTACCTCTCCACAGAAAATTGCCTGTTTCTGTGTATGTTCATTTCTCGTGTGTCCAGAGCCATCCACAGCGTTCTGAGGTCACTGCTGGTCGGTGATTGCGCATCACCCCTCTAGTACTTCAGCAGGTAGGGACTCCCTGCTGGGGGCAGTGATGAAGAGAGACATGCAAGGGGACGTGTGCCACGATGGGTGCTGTGCTGGGGAGCAAGGGCCACGACATGAGGCATGCAGATAGACAGGCAGCTTGCAGTGTGCATGGTGCGCCCACCCATGAATAAAGGCATGCCAGACATCCCAATGGCTCCATGAATATTTTTCCATCTGTACGAATACCGTGAACCTGCCTGGCCTTGAAGGGTGGCAACAGAGTGCATTTAGTAGAATATATGCTGACACATATTTTTGGTCTCATCCATTTTATTCTTTCTATGTTCTCTAGTAAATCTGATAATCAAGTGTGTTATGGTTCTTGATGAGTTGCAGAGAGAATTAGAGGTGGGCCAGTAAGCTTGCTGTGTCAGCCTTGTAATTTCTGCTTGGAGATTGGTGCCTCCTGAGAACTCACGCGTAGATCTCATACAAACACCCTTCTCTCTGGGTAAAACTCCAGGCAGCTGATCAGCAAGGTCATTGCTTTGCAACTGACTATTACCAGGGCTCGGACCAAAAATTTACACATGGGTTGGCAGATTAAGAATAATCACGTTGGTCCTCAAATGCCTCTCCTGCCCTCCAACCCTCTTCTCAGTGTTCTCCAAACTGTGTTTTATGTTTGCTTTCACCTTCATACAAATGCTCCTGGAAATACACCGTCACTCCTTTGGTAGTTTGTAAATATGCCAATGTGCCTGTGGACACGACTACAATATCAATCATAAGCCATAAATAAATGACAGAACAACAAAAACAAAACTCAATAAAAGCTGAAACTCACATGCCTTTGTAACTAGCAAGTCTTTATTCTCTTATCAGGGGAAATGGAGTCAATTCTACACACATCTCTCATACCTGTATTTTCCTTCAATAAAAAGCTCACTGAAAGCTAAGATGAGCTGGCTAAAGAAAAAATGTTAGAAATAATGCTTCTAAAATAATTCTAATGGTTGCTTTCAGATAAGGAAATATGGTTGATTTAAACTTTTGTCTTTTTTCTTTTTCGCATTTTCTTTATTAATACTACTAATAATAGCCACTATATATTTAGGGTTTGCTAAACAGTGTCACATAGTTTTCACAATAAGCTCACAGGGTCCTTGTGGGTTTACAGGGGTGTCCAACCTTTTGGCATCTCTGCATCACACTGAAAGAAGAGTTGTCTTGGGCCACACAGTAAATACATTGTGACAGGTAATCACAAAAACATCTCCTAATGTTATAAGTAAGTTTATGATTTTGTGTTGGGCCACATTTGTAGCCATCCTGAGCTGCATGCAGTCCACTGGCTGTGGGTTGGACACCCCTGCAAGCTTCCATAAATTCAAAGCATCTGACTAATAATTTACCTGGGCTACCCAGGTGGTATGGAGCAGGACTGATATTGGGCCCCAAATCTGCCTCCTCCCAAGCCTCCCAGTGGACTCAGCATGGGAGTCCTTGGACTCCCGACTTTGTGGGGCTCCCTTGCACCTCTTGCCAGTAACAACCTGCAAATACAACAGCCAAGATGAGAAGGTGGAGCATCGCTGTGTTCAGTGTCAGCTGGGAATGCGCACGCACGACCTCTTCTTTCTGGAGGATATGAAAGAGCAAGAACCTGGAGCATGGCTTGGTTTCCCTAGTGTGATCCTCTGACTTGCATTTGATCTCTGCACACAGCCAGTAAGGCACAGCCTGCCCTGGCACGCACCTCGGCTGGCAGAGCAGAGACAGGAGCTCAGCAGATAAGCCCACCCATACGCTCTCATCAACATCCGACTGCGGGCAGGAGGGCCTCTCTCTCCTCAGGAATACTGGAATTAGTTTTAGAAACTTGGGTGAGCCTGAAAAGAAGGTGCTGATGACAGAAATGAAGAGGTGGAGGAGCATGATGGCTGTTAGAAAACAGGTTTCAGATAAGTTAAAGATACAAAGTTAAATTCAGTGGTGGTTCAAATAGATGATGTGATTGAATCTACCCTACACTCAGTAAAGATGTAAGACAATATGATTCATGGACTTCCTGCTGCTCGTGTTCGCATGGGGCACAAATGTCTCAGGTGCAGAACAACTACTGGAAGGTGAAACACTTGAGGGTAAGTCTCGGCAATTCTTAACAGTCGATGTGAGGGTGGCAGGATGAGAGGGAAGGAAATGAGAACCTTTAAAATATTTCTGTGCTCATAGTTCTGGGGGCTCAAAGGACTTGAACTGTATGCATTTGGAATACTAAGGATTTAGTCTACCAGCTCCTAACCTCGAGAAGCGATACAGGGGCTATCCATGGTCTGTCTTTTCTATCTGCTCTATTTATAGAGGACTTATGCCTCTTGTAAATTGTGGCTTTGGAGGAGTTAATCTTTGTGCCTTAGTTTCCTCATCAATGAAAATGGGGGTACTAACAGGGTGTCTCTCACAGGGAAGGGGAAGAGTAAATGAATGAATGTACATAGTGTGCTTAGAACAGTGCCAGGCACGGAGTGAGCGGCCCTGTGGTAGACATTGTGCCCCCAGCCGCCTCTGACTTTCGGTTATCTGCTCATCCCTCAGTCAGATGATGGGAGTTTGGGAAGGCTTCCAGTCTCCCTGATCGAGTCACAAGGCGGGCAGACCGATCACAGTAAGCCAGTCATTTTCAAATGCCCCGAGCTGCCTTGTAGTTAGAGAAGGAGCCTTGTCTTCGCCGCAAGGTTGAATGTCAGCGAATGCTTCCAGCACATGACTGTGGCCTGTCTGTAAGGTGGAGACAAAACCATCTGGTCAACTTGAATTGAGTCCCTAAATCAGGCCTGGACAACGCTTAGGCTTCCCAGCATTTTAGTGAATCACGATATTTTGAGTTTTTGCTCAGATTACTCTGAGTTTCTGTTCTATGCATTAATGTGGCGTGTGGGAGAAGACTGCCATTACTTTAAGTAACAGAACTCTAGATTTGTTGAGAGTATGGTGGGAACATAATATATATTGCCCTTTTATGTATCTATATGTATATATGTGTGTGTATATATATATATATATATATATGTAATGGAATATTACTAGGCCATAAAAAGGAATGAAACCCTATCATCTGCAACAACATGGGAGACCAACAAGGTGTGACTTGGTTCCCCAGGGTTTCCAGGCTTCATCCTTTGATGCTGGAGCCGGCTGCCTAGGGTAGGCAGCTGCTGGCGTCAGGCGTCAACCTGAGGACAAGAGTCCCTGGCCTTCCGACCCTCTTCTAGGGAAATGCTCCCCATCCAGCAGCAAGTTTTCAATTCCAAGTGAGGGGAGACGAAAGCGATCATTCGTCACTCATACCCAGCGAGTTGCCCGAATCCCCGGGATTCCCCGTCAGCTCCCTGCTGCGGTCGGGACCCTGCCAATAAGGAAGTAACATGGTACTTGGGCCTGTTGCTCCAGAGCGGGCGCCAGTAGCCCCAAAACCTCCGCAAGAGCGAGGCCCGTTGGAGAGCCCGGGCCAAGGCCGGGTCCAAACAGACTCCCCGGTCCGCCGAGCGATCCCGGCGAACAGCAGGTGTCACCCTTCTGCTTCCAAACCCTAACTGCCTCCAGGTGTGTAGCGCTCGCTCCAAACTTGAGTGTTCTCAGCTGCGGCCCGGCGGGGTGGCTGCGCCCACGTGCGCGTCCGCCGCGCGCTCCCGCGCCCCAGGGTGGGGGGGGGGCGGGGGGTGAGGGGTGGAGTGCCGCAGGTGTCCGAGAAGCCGCGGGCGTCTCCGAGGGCGAACTCGCGGCGGAGGTGAGGAAGGTGGCTAGCCTCGCCAAGTCCCTCCCCCTCCACGGCGGTTTCCCCAGGCGCCCCGGGCGCGGACCAGGCGCCTCCAGGGCTCCGGGCCGAGGCGCGCGCACCATGGCTGCGGCCCCCGCTCCGGCCCCGGTCCCGGCCTCTGTCCCGGCCCGCCGGCACTACCGCGTGCAGCTGCGCTTCCTGACGGAGGAGCAGCTCTTCACCCCTGGGCCGCTCTTGCCCCCCAACCCGAAGTCCCTGCGGCTGGAGGTGCAACCAGCAGGGGAGGAGGCGGACGCTACGGTGACTGACGGTGAAGTACTGGGCGCCACCCACCCGCGCGAGTCCCGCTCCCAAGTTGCGGCCCGTGGGCGCGCGGGTAGAGGGTGCGGCGGGGTGGAAGGGAAGTGCGAGGGCGGGCGGTGAGTGAGCTCCGGTCGCGCGTGGAAGGGCGCGGGCGCGCACTCTCGGGGCTCCGCTCAGGTGTGCACCCGGACAACTGGCTCAGGGAACTGCGGGGCGACCACCCTGTCCCGGAAAGGCCCGGTCGGTACAGTTGAGTCTGTATTGCTCTCAGAATTTGGGCTCCATGGGGAGAGGGTCCTTGAGAGCTAGGCTTGGCGGTAAATTGGAGATGTCAGAAGCTGGGTCCTGAGAAGGGAGGCTGGAGTTGCCCTCTGGGAACTACTTCGCGGGCAGAGTAGGACGGGAATAGATGTGCCCTCACCTCCAGGCCTGCCTCACCTGGAGTTTCTGAGAGCGAAGTTGGAAATGTAGGGAGCACCGGGGAGGGGGCCGGGGCGTGTACCTGTCTGAGCCGCTGTCGCAGCCAGTGTGGCGTCCACTAGGCATTACTGCTTGGTTCAAATACTGTTCTTCACCAAGGACGTGCAAGTGCAATCACCTGGGTTCCTCCAGCTGCGGGTACGTTAAAGGGCTGCTTCCGGTTTATGTAGGGTCTCAGACCTTTCTGAGAATTCAAGGAAATCTACAGAACCCCCCGAAAATGCACTTACTTGTGCACTGACCCTGCATACAAATATGAGGGCTTCACTCCTCCCCGCAGCTTCTAACCCGGTTGTAGTTAAGTGTAGGCACCAGAGCCGGAGGCAGCTGCAAGACTCCAAAGACTCCTGGGGTTTCTTCTCACCCTAAATTATAAGATGTCAAGTTCAAAGTCCTCTGCATTTTGGTGTGGTTCCACTGGGAATTTCAAATAACTCACAAAGTACTGTCTAAGGCCCCTCTGTGTGGAATACAAATTCGCTGCTGCACCTCCAAGGCCTTAGAACAGAGGCACACAGTAGGCACTCAATAAGTGCTGTGGAATGAAACACATCCTCGGGATGCGTCTTCTCCCTTTACGTTAATCTGGGATGGGGAGGTTTGGGTATTTAAAAAAGGAGTATTAAATACCATTTGACTAATGTCTTAGGAAGCTGGAAGCTTGGCAAGGGATCAAAAGGCTGACTCAGCAACTCATAGACTTGTCTCTGAGATGAAGGAAGAAAAAGGAGTCGCTTTCAGTGTTTCTCCTGGGAATTCTGAAACACAAGCTGCCACAGAAAGAGTTCAGTTTGCCTCATATGGTAATTTTGTTTAATCTGTAGCCAGGCCTAGAGAGAAACAAAAGTGCAGATCTGAGATTTACACATTACTTGGTGTCCTGTGAATTTCTTTCCTGCAAATGGGTGTTAAGAAATATCCTAGGTTCAAGGTAACTGAAGATGCAGACTCTCCAATGCATTATCCCTTGGCTGGCCTGTGAGGATTTATTTAGCTTCCAGAGAGGAATAAGCTTTCCCTCAATGCAGTAAATTGAGTCTATAGATGACCTCTGTGGTATGTGTTGAGCCGGACTAAGGGAAATGGAAAGAATAATTAAAGCTTATGCAGGCAGTCATTGTCACCAGATTTTAGCGAAATTCCTTGGAAAGTTCACTAAGAAGGAAGCAGACACCTCACTCCCTTAACAAGTTGGGCCCCAAAGTGTGTTCTGTATATGATCACAGTTATTGGTGCTTGCCACTCTTCTATGGAGAGGTTTTGGAGGGAGATTATTCTGGAGTTTGTTTTTGTATTTTTTTAGTAGCTCATTTTATTCTGTGACCAATTAGACCCCTGCAGACGGTGGCCAGGCAGAGCAAGCTTAAAAGCAGATTCTAATAAACTAGTAGAAGAAAGATTCTGCCATACACAAATATTGTGGATTTAGTAGCAGAATTTCGAATGGGTAGGCTACCTCCTGGGATGAAGATTGGCCCAAGTTCCTTAACGGGCTTTAAGAATGGGTCTGAGCAGTGCACCTCAAGAAAGTTACAGTTTCTCATCTCGCATCTGGAACCAGTTGGTAAATAAGTGTGTTTCGGAGTGACACCGCCTGGATCAGATCCTGGCACTGTGTTTATTAGGTTATGCTGCACTTAGCCAATTACCCTATTTAAGCTTTGGCTTTTTTCATCTGTAAAAGAAGGGTGATGGTACACGGCATATTGTCAAATAAAATAATGCATACATCATGCTTGGTACAATGCTGGGCATATAATAAAAGCCAAAGTATTCAATATTATTATTAATATTATGTTTATGTTCTTCCCCAAAAAAACATTTTCCTCAGGCTGTTTTGAGAAATAGCTAGGCTATAGTTTTGTGAAGATATTTCAAAGAAGACAAATTAAATCTTGGAGAAATTGAATAATCTTGCAGATTTCCAATCCCGATAGCTTGTGTAAAGAATGGAACAGAACCAGACAAATCAATTTATTCTCTTTTCGAGCCTCCATTGTCGACAATGATTTTATGAATGAATGGAGTACACCAGGCCATCCAACAAGCAATGCACTCCAACTGGTGAACTCAGAGAAGGCATTCATTCATTCATTCATTCATTCATTCCTTTTCTTAAATATTTCTTGAGTCCTTACCCTACCAGGAGGCTGCCCGAGAGAATGTTTCATTCATCTCTTGTCCCAGAGCTTTCCATAATACCTAGTCACACAAGGCATTGATAAGTGTTTCCTGAGTGAATCTGTGATCTAAATCAAGAATTTTTAAATCTTGCTAAAGTCCCACTTAAAACACTGAGCACTGAGAGTGCAGAATTTCACCTGCCCCCAAAGGACTGAGACACTGACTTGACTTACAGTCTAGAGGGATGCCTTTCATGCAGCACATTCATTGAAAATTTGAGGCGTAGTATGGTCAGCAGGTCAGGAGATGACTGCTGTTGGCCAGCCAGCGTGCTCCTCACAGTTTCTAAGAGGACAGGCACTCCACACTGTGGGCGGGTACATGAGGAGAAGCTCCCGAGTTGCTCAGGAGGCAGACAGAAAAGCGGGACTGAGGGCAGGAATGGGCACAGCCGGGTAAGCAGGTGTGACAGGCTAGTGTGGATAATATCTGTCGGCTCTGGGGTGTGGGGAATGTGCCTTGTTGTGTGGTGCCTGGTCACGTGGTGACTAGGGCTGTGGATAGTAGCCCTGGAGTGTGAGCCCCATGAAGCCGGTGGTTGAGTGTGAGATCTGGATCGGTTGGTATTTGAAAAGTGTGCTTGCAGGTGAGCTGTTTACTGTCTCTAAGAATTGGCTCACTTGGGAGGGACAGTCTCTCCAGGGGCAGCCAGGCCCCAAATGTCAAAGCGTCAGAATACAGAAAATAAAAGACGGGGTTAATACAAGGGAGAGTTAGAATACAGGGGATTAGTAAGTGGATAGGGTGGGTGGGAGTGGTTGTGGGCTAGGCTGGGAGAGTGGCTGCAGGTGTGAAGGGCTTGCAGGTAAGGACTTGACTTCAGGTGATGGGAAAAAGTGTATATATATATATACACTGATGGGAAAAAGTGTGTGTGTCTGTGTGTATACATATATACTGTTTTCATGCCTTAAGTGTGTGAAAGAACTGGAAAATGAAGGGAAAACCAAAAAATGGGTGGGGGACGGGTCTACTTTTCACCTCTTTCTCCAAGCTCTCTGTCAGCCCCGTGCTGGGGGAGTCAGGAGCTTAGACTGTATCACACAAAGGCTAGGGGTAGAGTGGACCTCCTGGAGAGAAGAAAACATTTGTTTCCCTTTTTCAGTTTAGACTTGTCTTTTAATTCATCTGTAAGCGTTAGGAAAATGTATAAATAAGCCACATAGATAATCAAGTAAAAAAATGAGGTGGTTTTGTCTCTGAGACCTTGTAGAAGGATGCTAGGTTGGTTTTTGTTGTTGTTCTCGTTGTTCCCTAGTAGTTGCTCATCTCATTAGAGGTGGAAAAAAAGAACAGAGGAAAAGGCAGAGAAAAACATGCTTTGTATCACATGGGAGTTCTAACCTTCCTTCATTAAATTCTGTGAAAACAATTATTAAGTTGAGGGCCATGGACAGAATCCTGCAGTCAGTCACCTACATACCACATAAGCATTCATTACTTTTCGTTCAACAAATCTTTATTGAACATATATCTGTGCTATCTAATCACTGTGCAAACAATGCATCCGTTGGACAAAGATTCATCTTTATGGCCCTAATATTTTAACTGGGGGAAGGCAATAGCCAAAGATACAAGATAATTAATTTCAGATTGAGATAAATGTTTCGAAGAAAATGAAGTGAAGGAAAAAAAATTGAGACAGAGAGACAGGGAAGCCAATTTAGATGGTGTGGTCAGTGAAGGTCTCTCCAAGGAAGTAATATTTTATCTGAAGCAGGAAGAATGAAAGGAGCCGGCTCAGCAAAGAGCTGGAGGAAAAGTGTTACTGGCAGAAAAAATGAGAGTGAGCAGGCGCTGAGGCCAGACGGAGGGAGGCGGTGTGTTTGACACAATGGCCAGTGCAGCTGATGCTTGTTAAGAGAGCTGGGGAGTGATATGAGTTAAAGTTAGCATCCCAGTTATTGGGACATAACAAGGTACCTCTAAACCCGGTGGCTTAAACTAACTAGTGTGTAGTGCTCCCAGCCTCTGTGGGTTAGGAACCAGGCTAGGCTTGCTGGGGTGATTCTTTCACTCCTTGTGGCACCGACTGAGGGTTCTCATCACCACTCAGCTGGTGGCCAGCTTGGTCTGGGACAGCCAAGAAGGCTTCATGCACCTGAGCTGGTCTCTGGGCAGGTGCGATGGCTAATTTTTTGTGTCAGTTTGGGTGGGCCATGTGCCCAGATAATTGTTCAGATATCATCATAGATGTTTCTGTGAAGGTGTTTTTGGGTGAGATTATTTAAATTGCTGACGCTGAGTAAAGCAGGTTACCCTCCAGAATGTTGGTGGGCCTCAGTCGAAGGTGCTAATAGAACCGAGACTGGTTTTCCCTGAACAAAAAGAATTCTGCCAGCAGGACTTGAACTGCAGCACTGGCTCTGGCTCTTCCCTGCACTTCACCCTGCCAGCCTGGCCTGCAGACTTTGACCTTGCCAGCCCCTATAGTTGTGGGAGTCCATTCCTTGAAATAAGTCACTTTCTTTCTATATGCACACACCCTATGGGTTCTGTTTCTCTGGAGATCCCCCGTGAATGCAATGGAGTGACTCACTGTAGAGCTGGCACGTAGTCTCTCTGTGTGGCTGGGCTTCCTCCTGCATGGTTTCCTTGCCCCATACACTTCTTCCCTGGAGACTCATGCTTCCAAGTGGGAGTTTTCTGGCAGGTAAAGCAGAAGTCGCATTACTTTTAGTGACCCATCTGTGAGAATCAGTTGACATCACCTGTGTGATACTCTATTGGTCAAAGCAGTTACAAGCCTGCCCAGGTTGAAGGGGAGAAGATGTAGACTCCACTTCTACATGGGAGGAGTGTCAAAGCAGTTGGGGACAATGTATTAAAATTAGATGAACCAGGTCATGTGGGATGTAATATTCTCTCTCTTTCTCTTTCTCCTCCTCCCTCCCTCCCTCCCCCTTTGGCTCCCTTTCTCTCTCTCTCTGGTTTTGGAGGGGCTATACTAACAGTCCTCTTCATCATAATCACTGAAAAAGCTGATTGGAGAGCATGAACCTTCACGTATACCACAGTAAACTCCCCAGTTCTTTCCTCCTAAATGAACTTGTCCCCTACTCCAAAAGGGAAGGAAAAAACCACACACATCTTGGCCTACCACTTTGGCAGAGCAGCCCAGAAAACACCATCTCTGTAGGCAGGCAGACCAGGAAGCAAGAGGGCAGGTGGCTAGGCTGGGCAGGTTCCCATCTTTCTCCCAAAAGCCTTAGTCAGAGAACCTTGGATGGGGAGAGAGGCTGGAATTGTCCTGGGACACAGAATTTCTCACTGTGGCATGAATAGCTTTTGTGCTGGGACATTCTTCACTGCGAGAGATATTGTGGAGTGGTTAGCACCCTGGTGCCTTCCCAGTAAATGCCAGCTATTCCCTCTCTCGTGCCCCAGTTTCCGTGACAATGAAGAACAACTTTCACGCATGCTAGCCAAACTCCTTTCATATGGACACAGGAGGGAGGAAAAATGCAGAATCCTTCCTTTGCCTCCCCCACACACACTGCTGCCCAATCACAAACTTGGAATACTCTCACACTTTTCCATCTAAACTACCTGAAAATCATTACACAGGTCTTTGGCTCCATGGTCCCTCCCCACAGCCACAGACTACTGCTTCTGTTCACAGTCCAAGCCCACCTTGCTACCACTTAATCCTAGCAACTACTTAGCTATTGTTCCACTGAAGAGTTGTTAAAGCATGTGCAATCCAGTCAGAATCCTGCCAACTAACTTCTTTCTTTCATTGTTATTTTACCAGGAGCAACACTTTTTTAAAGATTTTATTTATTTATTTTTAGAGAGGGGGGAAGGAGGAAGAAAGAGAGGGAAAGAAATATTAATGTGTGGTTGCCTCTTGCACGTTCCCTACTGGGGATCTGGTCCGCAACCTAGGCATGTGCCCTGACTGTGAATCAAATCAGCAACCTTTTGGTTCACAGGCCCATGCTCAATCCACTGAGCTACACCAGCCAGGGCAAAGAGCATTTTCATGATTCCCATTATAGCTTTCCAAGAAATATATTTAATGCATCTAAACTGAGACTTTCAGCGAGACCTGGTTTTGTGTCCTGGCATTCTGAGGCACATCAGTGGAGAGAAAGCATTCCCTTCCTCTGTCAGGCAGTGGTGGCACTGCGAACAGATGACAAGTGGAAAACTGTCCAAGGCCCTTGCGCGTCTGGGTCTAAAGACACCAGAAGTGAAGAGAGATGAAAAGATTTGTTTTCCTGGTCAAATAAAGACCCTTTACAATCCCTTTCTCCCCCCCATTTTCAATGGTGGCACTAAGATGTGGTCTGTATTCAGCTGATGAAGACATCAGTTCAAAGACAGGCAGTCCACTGATGCTTACAAGTCAGTGCCACTGGGAAGGAGAGGCATGTGGATCTTGGGAGTAAATTGTAGATAGCATCGTTGTCCCCATGTTTTAAGAGTTAGTACTCAAAACAAAGAGGTCATTGAACAAGAAAAGGAAGTATCACTGACATCATATTTGCACTTTGTGTTGTGACTGGCCATTGGATATTTGAAATAATTACTTTAAAAGCTAAGGCTTACAGCCGTGTACCAGGTTAGAACCTCTCTGATGACGGAATCCCTCTCCATTGCTTCCTGCTTCTCCTAGGGTCACAGACAGTGAGCACTTTCGCCCCTGGTGGTTTGAAATGGAATTGCGGAGTGAGTGCATTCTGTCCTCAAGATCCCGCCTTCCCAGGATTTTCCTCCCTCATAAATTCCTAGTGCTGGGGGCTTTCTTCACACTCCAAAATTCCTTTTCTTTCTAGCCAGTGTTTCAACCTGAAGAATTTCCAATAAAAGCCTTTTCCCAGTGCATTACTATTTTAATAAGAGACAAATCCTTGTCTCAGAGGAATGACTTTAGATTCTTGAATAAGGTCTTTTTATTTCCAGGTCTCAGAGATCACAGGGTATCCCAGATCACTTTCTGATTATTATTTTTATCTCTTTTGTTTTTTAACCTAAGCTACTCACTCTTTCTTTGTAGGTGCTAGATACATTATCTCTAGCCTCACAGGAATATCAGAAATATCAAAGTTAGTTTATTGGTTCATTTTGTCTCAGGTATATTGTCCTCAAAACTCCCACTTTCCATGACACCCATCTAGTGTTTTGTTTAGCTGCCCAGTCTTTAACCCTGGTGAAGCTGGACTTCCAGCCACAGTTCCAGAGTTGCATTTGCCTATAGAATAAGGAAACATTTGCTTATTGTTTGGAGGGAGCTGGATCCTTCAGGGAGCTAGAGACCTTAGTGAGAAGGCAGAGGGACTGACAGTGTGGCTTTTGGCATATTTTAGATCTGAGGTTTTCTAAATTCCAGGCCAGCCATCTATATAAAACTGTGTGATTTTTTGTTGTTGTTGTCATCTGCTTCTCACCATTTTAATCTGCTTTATGATTAGGCGGTGAGGTGAGTGGATCCGCCAGATCAGTTCCCCCATTTTATTAGCTTTGCGACCTTGTGCAAGTGTACTCAGTCTGCCCGACCTGAGTTTTCTCCCCTGCAGGTTGCAGTAATTTATACCTCATAAAACCATGGAAAAACTAAACATAATGATGAGACATTAAAAACCTCAAAATGACTTCTGTTTTTAAAGGATATAAAGTCAAAATCATCAAATAAAACTAATGCAAAAACATTTCACAAACAATTGTAAAGCAAAACTGCTGCTTTTATGGAGCTGGCATTCCAGTGCCACGCAGGAAGCGTCCGGAGACTCCGTCCATGCTGGGCTTGCCACGGGCGTGGTGCGAAGAACATATTTCGTGATTCTAACGGGTTCACATTTGCAATTTGATGTCAGGTCCTGGCTGCTGGTTTGTTGGTGGTCACATTTGTTTCCTCAACACCTTGGCCTGTCCAACTTGTTTCATCAAAACCGGCAAGAGAGCATCCCACAGCAAAGTGAGAGGCTCAGTCTTAAGGAGCACGTCTTCCTTATAGTCATGGGTCCCTGGGCTAGTCCACACTCGAGGGGTGAGGAGTGCATACTGGCAGGAACACTGGGCTCACTGAGGGTGGTCTTAGAGGCTGCCGGACACAGAGAGGAGCAGAGCAAAGTCGCCACTTTTAAAGGGCGTGCCTTCCAGTGCCACCCAGAAAGCCTCAGCATTTTCGTCTGTGCTGGGCTTCTCTCAGGCCTGTCTGAGAAAAAAATGCCTCTGTGCTTCTAACAGGAATCGCTAAACACCACGTGAAGAATTTCTCTTTCAGACTAGTTATCAGATGCAGTCCTGTCCCGAAACTCTCAGGGAGCCTGCGGTTAAACTGCAGAACTAAAACATGGGTGTAAAAGTATACGACCTCTCTCAGCAGCCCTGCACTGATCACTGAAACAGAAAGTCGCTCCAGCGTGCTTTCAGCTTCCAGAGCCTTTGCTCTCCTGCAGAGAGCAGGATGGGAGAGGCCCCTGTTTATGCAGAAGACCAATCCCATGGCAGCAGCTTCTGTTTAATTTTAAGGCAGCTTTACTTAATCGTGACTTCATTCCTTTGCCTGTCGGGCTTAGCTAGGTTTTCTTCTTTGCGGGGAGGAGATGCACTGAAGATAGATTTTGCCTTGTGTTTATGTTCTTACACTGAAGTACTTTTATGAAGTTGCTAACGGGAGCCAGAGTGAGCTGTTGTTTCCAGTATCAGAAATTAGAGTGACATTTTATAGAGTGAAAACAAAGAATTTAGTACAAGATGGGAAAGGAAAGAGAAAGAAGAAGGATGGAAGGGAAGAGGAAAGGAACTTGGACCCTTACTGTGGATTTGTCGCATCTTACCTGATAAGCAACCGGCACCTCCGTGGACATTGTTGCTTTCTGTACAGTCTGTGTTTCAGGGCTTTAATTCAGTGTCTGAAACGTGTTTTACAAGACTAGACATTGACCCCGTCATACTTGCCGTATGTATTTAGGTGCTCCTATGTCGGGTCCATAAATGGATATAAGACTTGTACCCTCTTGTTGGATTGATCCCTTTACCATTATGCCTTGTCCTACTTTGTCTCTTACTATATAGCCTCTGTTTTAGAGTTCGTTTGTCTGATGTAGGAATTGCTTCCCACATTCGCGGTATGGCTGACTCGGTGACATCAGCCCCTCTGCTGAGGAACCTTTCCTCCGTGCTGTTAACGTGCTCTCCCTTCTTCTGGAAATGCTACTCCTTGCCCACAACTTCATCTCAGCCTTTTGTACATTTGGGTCCCTCACACCCTCTCTAAGGTTCTGAGTTTGAAAGTCACGTTTCAAAAAGGACTTTTCATGGTGGAAGCACGGCCTGTCCCCCTGTGTCCACTGCTGCGCGTGTCAGCCCTCGCACCTTCAGAGCGGTGATCACAGTCTGCAGGGAGAAACTTTGAAAAACTATTTACTCTTGGTGAGAGTTGAAGTTGGAATCACAGGCTAGAAATCACAAGAGTGTTTCATGAGAAGCCTTCAGCGGAAGGGAAGAGGTTGAACCAAATTTACTTACAGTCTGTGAGTGTCTTCTGTTCTGAGCTGGGTCTCTGGTATAGAGCATATATGTAGGTCTTGTTTCGTTATCCATTCAGCTACCCTCTGTCTGGAAACAACATTTTATATCTTTTTCTGTGAATTGTCTGTTAATGTCTTTTGCACATTTCTACTGAAAATTAGTCTTTTCCCCTCATTTTTAAGGTGCCCTTATATATTAAGGATATTAATGTTTTGTGATATATATGGCAAAATTTTCCCTGTTTATCAGTTATGTTTTGAACTGTAAATGTTTTTTTCTGAATTATATTTTATTAACAATTTTTTAAGTTTTATCAGTATTTTGAGTTCCAGATACATTTTTCTCCATACAGGTAAAAGAAGAATCATGTATGTTACCTTCTAGTGCTCACATGATCTTATTTTTTATATTTAGGTTTCTGACCCATCTGGATTTTATTCTTGTGTATGATGCACATGATCTAGTTGTATCTTTTCCAAACAGCTAGCCAGTTGTCCCAGAATCACTCATCAAAAATTCATCTCTGCTCTGATGATTTGAGATGACATCTTTATACTGTAGTTCCAGATACTCTTGGGTCTATTTCTAGACTTTTATTCTGTTTCATTGATTTGTCATTATCTTCATGGTTTTTTTTTTCTTTTAATCCTCACCTGAGGATATGTTTATTGATTTTAGAGAGAGAGAGAAATATCACATCAATGTGAGCAAGAAATATCAGTCAGTTGCTTCCCGTATGTGCCCCACTTGGGGATCAAACCCGCAACCTAGCCGTGTGCCCTGACAGTGAATCGAACCTGCAACCATTTAGTGCATGGGACTCTGCTGCAACTCACTGAGCCACCCAGCCAGGGCTCTTCATGTTTTAATTACTGAGACTTGGTGGTATTTTTTTAATGGATGCTTAGGGGTGCTGTTCCTGCATACTTTTTTTTTTTTTTTTTTTTTAGTGGTCCTCTGGCTCTGTATTGTCCCCATATAAACTTGCATATTAAGTCGTCCAATTCCACTTAAACAAAAGTTTGTTGATACTTTTTGGGATCGTGTTAACATTTTATAATAATTTAGAGTGACATCATTACTATGTGAGTAATCTTTTCCAAGAACAGAGGAGGCAGTCTTTAATGTATTTGCATATTTTTGTGTGTTTCAGGAGTGTTTTAAAAATTGCCTTATTTAGTTTTTACAAATTTAATGTTGAATTTAAGTACTTACTCATGGTTGTTGCTATTTAAATGGGGTTTCTTCCATAGGATCCACAAACTGGTTATTGTTTCTGCATCTAAACACTAGCGAGTCAATGCCATCATGTTAGTTTTATATTCTGCTACTATACTGGATTCTTTTAATTATTGGAGAAAGTGTTACCTTTGTTTCCCTGTGGTTTTCCAGGTGGGTGATTGTATTGTCTGCAAACAGAAACTGCTTTCTTTTGCCGATTCTTATCCCTTTCTCTGTCTTGGTCAATACTTCCAGGCTGAGGTTGAATCATAATGGAGATAGAAGGCATATTTTCTTTGTTCTTAATCTTAGTGGAAGTGCTTCTAGTATTTTCCCATTAAGTTGGAAGCTTGCTTTAAGAATGAGTTACATATTTTGTATTAAGTTGAATTTTGTCCAAAGACTTTTTTAATACCTCTGGAAATATTCCTATGTTTTTCTCATTAGACATATTAATATAATGTATTATTTTTCTGGATTTCCTAAAGGGGAAACAAGCTTGCACTCCTTAACAAATTGCTTATTAATGGTTTTTTAGATTTTATTGTGATGTTGGATTTTGTTTACTAATGTTTTATTAAGTACTTTTGCATTAATATTCATAAGTGATATTGGTAATGGTTTTATAATTATGCTGTCATTAGCTCATTTCCTTAAAAGAATGATGATGCTCTGGAGTGAGTTATAGAGCACTGGGTCTGTCTGGTCGTTGAATGTGTAAGAAATTCCCCTGTGAACCATGCAGGTCTGTGCTTCCATGTGGGATAGCTCCCTCATAACCTTCTCAATTTCTCTGATGGAAATTAGCCCATTTAACCTTCTCTTTCAATGAAGAATTTTTGAAAGTCATAATTTAAAGTATTAATTCTGTTCCTTGTTTTGTATATTTTTGTATATTCTTTCAGAGATGCCATTTGTATCTAATTGGATTATCTTTGCATATATTTTATTTCAAATACTTTCTCTTTTACCTTTTATATTTCTTTTTAAAGCATTTATTCTCTTGGTACTCTGATTTTCTTCAATGCTCTTATTAACTTTTTGTTTGCATATTTTATTCTCTGGGGAGTTCTTATATTACTCTTCATTTCTTATATAATTTAAACTATTCCTTCCATGTTTCTCCTGAATTTAATCAACCCTTGTTTTAGTCTGTTATTTTGTGTCCATTTCTGTTTTGGGTTTTAAAATTTCTGTTGCAAAGTGGTTTGGTTTGCTTTGCAAATCCCCAAATGCTCACTTGAGACTATTTCATTCCTTTTCAGTTAGTGGAATTTTCATCGGCTGAATTAATTTGATTCTCATTTCCAGCTATATTTTTATGGTAGTTATATATAAGTGAAAACTCTCTGTGCCTCTGCACGTCTGTGAACAGGCCTGTGGCTGGCTGTGGTTTGAGAGGTGCCCAGGTCGAGTGCACTGTGCCCCCAGTGCAGTGACCGGTGGGCAGCTCACTGGACCGCTCCTTTGAGTGTGGAGCCAGGGCCCTGGGGGCGGGACTTGTTGTTCCTCCTCGTGTTCCTTTTTCTTTTTTACTTTTGCCTTGTACGACCACAAATGTGCTTTTTAAAATTCCTCTTCAACATGTGGTTTGAAAGGGTGCCTCTTTATTTTAAACTTCTTGTCTTCTTAAGTGTTGTCACCTTTCCAAAATTGCCTCTTGACACACTGTTTGCAGTAAGTGTCTTCCCCGTTGTGAGTTTCCTGATCTACAGGATCACTTTTTATCCCCCAGAATTCTCACCCTATGGTCAACTTTCTCTTTGCTGTGATAGTTTCAGGTCAGTACCATGCCTGCTGCTAGTTCTTCCTTCTCTTTTCTATGCAGTTTCTCAGGGATTGCCCATGTAATCCACAAGGGTTTACAGCGGGAGGATGGAGATAACTCATGGGTATTTCGTGTTTATTTTTGTAGTCGCAGGTATTTTGAAGTTTAGACAGTATTTGTCTTCTTATGCTGAAAGCATGAGTTTAAGTTCTTCTTGCTATTTTTGTTTGAGGGTGCTATTTTCTGGGTAGTTGAGGTCACCACTCAGCTACCAAGAAAATTAAATGTTGAATAATATTGTGCCACCACATAAAACATTTCTAATGATGACCAACTGTGAGGACCCCAGTTTTCCACTCTTGTCATTCTCTAGTACAAGGGTGTCAAACTCATTTTCACTGGGGGCCACATCAGCCTCACGGTTGCCTTCAAAGGTCAAATGTAATTTTAGAACTGTATAAATGTAGCTACTCTTTAACTAGGGGCGAAGAGCTTGCCACTGCCACTGGGTAGAAACAAGGTGCCTGGCCAGACGAAACAAGGTGGAGGCCGGATTCTGCCCCCAGGCTGTGTGTTTGCTGCCTGCACTCTAGCACGTGGTCGATGTGTGCTGTCATACCTGAAACGACCCCAAACACTGCGAGTGTCAGAATCACACAAGATGTGGGTGTGTTTGGAGGTGTGTCCACCACCACACAGCCCAGTAGATAAGCAGTGAAAGGGGGAAAAATGTGAGACATGAAGGCAAAGCGGAATGTGGGGCAGCAGTCACATGTGCAGTCGTGTCCAGTAAAGACGTGCGCTGACTGCTGTTGTGAAGAGGTGGGCATCGGTTCACGGTCCTGTCCGGCCTTCACTGCTCCACCTCTCAGGCCTCAGCTGCTCTGTGTTATGTTTCTTGTCTCTTGTTCTGCGAACTCTGTGTTACTGGTTTCTTTAACAGAAATTTTACTCTGTGAATTTAAGAGCTAGTGGTCTCCAAAGAGATAATCGGAAGGAACAAGTTAAGAAGTGTAAAGACAAGAATGTACCTTCTCATGTGTCGCAGGCTCTAGGTCCACCAACTTCTGGCAACAGTCTCAGTTTCTCTGAGGTCAAATCATGAAGAGTAGGAATCATGTAAGATAATTGGTCATTTTTTATCCTGATAAGGTGGTAAAATGGTACAGGTACAGAAAGGTACTCAATAAACAATTATAAGTCACTATCAGAAATAGTGAAAGTGACCATGACGTATCATAGTCTCATCACTTGCCAATGACAAAACATGCTGCTTTGGGAAAGGTTTGTGCCAAGGCTGCTGTTCTGCTTCACGTGACACGAAGTCCTCATGTTTTGGAATCCAAGCCACATGGAGAAAACTTCCTCTCTAGCTTTCAGAGGAAGTTCATGAGTCAGAAACTTCAGGACGGTGTGAAAGATGGGTGCTGTGCAAAGATCGCAGATGCGTGTGGCCCCACGTGAACTATGCTAACTGACAGCGTAACAACACGTTTAAGAAAGAAACTGGGAAGAAAGGGTGAGAACTTAGAGGTGATCGCATTAAATGATGCTTTGTTGGGTAGACGTCGCGCATTAGCTCACCCGCCTCCCTCACTTGTCGCATCTTCCTCTGTTAGAGTTCAGGCTCATGCTCTCGCTGGGAAGAATTCACTCCAAACGGAATAAAATTAGCTCGTAATAGCCAGGAGAAACGTGATTAACTTTTGAGAAAGGTTACAGAAATTCTCTCACTGTAGTAAAGGTGGTAGGGATTCTAGGTCCCTATTTTCCTTGGAAAAATTACGCTTTCTGCCCCAGAAGCTGTGTAACTATACCCACTAGAACTAGAAATGCAGAAATGGTTAAGACACAAGCCCTGACCTGACAAAGCTGTAGGTAAAGGGCCACATCATAGTACAGGGAAATGCAAAAGAGTAGAACTGCTGAAATGCTTTCACACAAGGTGATGCACTAGCATTCTACACAGAACATCAAGGAATTAAATGTTTTATGAAACAAACAAAGGCCTCTTGTAAATAAAAAGAGAGAAATCACGACTGTTCCTTGGATTCAAGAGACAAGAATTGTGTAAGTTAGCTAAGAGAGTGCAGTCTAAGTGTTCTCTGAGGAGAGTGCAGCAGCGCGCTGGACTGGGCACGGGGAGCCGAGCCCTGGCCTGGCTGCAGTGAGTCCTGGCTAGGTAAGCCTGCAGATTCATTCCGCCACTCTGAACCACAGTCTCTTCTAATGTGCGTATTAATCTGTAGAGTAGAAAATTAATATTCATTGTCGATAGTTGCCATTTCTCTGCTTTTCCAAGAATGATATTCCTAAACATCTAAAGAAAAAGAGTTCGTATTCTGAAGGACTTGTCATCTGTGGAAACAGGATAAGAAATTTCCTCGTCTAAGGGAGAAAAAAATATATAACATCAGAAATGAGTCTCCCTATGAGGAAAAAATAGGCATCATCCAAAGAAAACTCGTGAAGTGATTACACAGAACTTCCCCCCAAGCACAGAGAGGCATTTTGAAGGCCCAGACACAGCCATCCCCCGCCCGCCCCAGGACTGGGTTTGCCTCTCAGCTCTGCTCTTTCCTCCGATGTGCTGGGCCAGTTTCTAAACTGTGCCTCAGTCTTTTCCCAAGTACTTACAGGGTACCTTACAATAATTTGAAATATTTACAAATATTTTAGGATCTACAGTATCATTAGCTGGATTCGGTTAGACTAACAGCACTGCACACAGTTCAGATTCACTTTCCTCTTTCCTTTCTAGATAGAGGTTTTAACTAACCTTTGATTTTTCTGATACCCGAAATTGAAGGCATGGGTGTTCTCTCAAGCCCATCAAGAGTGCATCTCCAGGTCACAGGGGGACTTTAAGGCCCAACTGACATCAGCAGGTAGACCTTCAGATAGAAAATCAACAAGGAAACAGCAGCCTTAAATGACACATTATACCAGATGGGTTTCATTGATAGTTTTAGAACATTTTATTCCAAAGCAGCAAAGTATACATTCTTTTTAAGTGAACACATGAAATGCTTTTCAGGATAGACCACATGTTAAACCACGGAACGACTCAGTAAACTCTAGGAGACTGAAATCACATAGCACTTTCTCCACCACAGCGGCACAGAACTGAAAATCAGTGACAAGACAACCAGCTGCAAAACCCGCAGGTGTGAGAAGCTGGTAACTTGTTCCTGACAGTGAATGGGTTAACAGTAAGATCAAGGAAGAAATCAGAAGATATACACGTGGAGACAAATGAAAATAAAACCACAACAACCCCAAATCAAAGGGACACAGCAAAAGTAGTCCTAAGAGGAAAGTTCACAGCGACACAGTCCTACACCAAGAAACAAGAAAAATCTCAAACAATCTAGCCTTATACCTAAAGGGACTAGGAAAAAAAACAATAAAGCCCAAAGTGAGTAGAAGAAGGAAATAATAAGGATGAAGAGGGAATAAAATAGAGTTTAAGAAAGACAAGAGCTCAACAAAACCAAGAACTTGTTCTTCAAAAAGATAAGCTAAATTAATCTACAACCAGACTCATCAAGAAAAAAGAGAGAGAGGACCCAAATAAAATTGGATGAAAAGAACTGACACTATAGAAATAGAAAAGATTATAAGAAAATACTATGAACAATTATACACCAAGAAATTGGATAATCTGGACTAAATGGTCAAATTCTTAGAACATACAATTTTCCAGAATGAATCAAGAAAAAAACAAAAAATCTGAACAGACTGATTACAAACAACGAAATCAAAGCAGTAATAATAATAATAATAATAATAATAAAAAACTCCCAACAGACAAAAGTCCTGGACCAGATGACTCCACAGGTGGAATTTACCAAACACCTGAAGAACTAACACCTCTCCTTCTCACACTATTCCAAAACATTCAAGAGTAGGGAAGACTCTCAAGTTCATTTTACAAGGCCAACATTATCCTGGTCCAAAACCAGATAAAGACTAAGAAAGAAAATTATAGGCAAATATTCCTGATAGACATAAAATAAAAAATTCTCGACAAAATATTAGTAAACCAAATTCAGCAATACATTAAAAAGATCATACACCATGACCAAGTGGGATTTATTCCTGGGATGAAAATTTTGTTTAATATCTACAAATCAATTATTGTGATATACCACATAAACAAAGTGAAAAATAAAAATTATATCCTCATATCAATAGGTGCAGAGAAAGCTTTTGACAACATCCAGCACCCCTTTATGGTAAAAAAAAAAAATTCTCAGCAAAGTAAGAATAGAGGGAACATTTCTCAACATAATACAGGCCATTTGTGGCAAACCCATAGCTAAAATCATACTCAATGAGGAAAAACTAAAAATATTTTCCTTAAGGTTAGAAACAAGATGGAAATGTCTACTTTTACCACTCTTATTCAACATATTACTGGAAGTCCTAGCCAAAGCAACCAGACAACAAAAAAAAGAAGTAAAAGCCGTCCTAATTGGGAACATGACGTGATATATATATATAGTGAGCCCTAAGGATTCCACTAAAAACTGCTAGAACTGATAAATGAATTCAGCAAAATATCAGGATACAAAATAAATATAAATCAGTTGCATTTTTATGCGCTGATATTTCACTATCAGAAAGAGAAATTTTAAAAAATTCTATTTACAATTACATCAAGAAAATACCTAAAAATGAATTTAACCAAAGAGGTAAAGACCTGCACTTGGAAAATTATAAGACACTGAAGAAAGAAATTGAAGAAGATAACAGGTGAATGGAATCACATACCATGTTCATGGATAGGCAGTATTAACATCATCAAAATATCCGTAGTACCCAAAGCGGTCTATAGCTTTATCATAATCCCTGTCAAAATACCAATGCCATTTTTCACAGAACTGGAACAATTAATCCAAAAAAATATATGAAACCACAAAAGATCCCAAATAACCACAACAATCTTAAGAAAGAAGAACAAAGTTGGAGGTATCACACTACTTGATATCAAAATATATTACAAGGCTATAGTAATCCGCCAATATGGCACTGGTATAAAAACAGGCAGATAGATCAAGAGAGTACAGAACCCAGAGATAAATCCATGCCTATATTGTCAATTAACATATGACACAGGAGGCAAGAATATACTATGGGTTAAAGACAGTGTGTGTAATAAGTGGTTCCAGGAATATTGGACAGATACATGCAAAAGAATGAAACGGGACCACCTTCCTAAACCATATATAAGAATAAACTTAAAATCAATTAAAAACTTAGAATCAATTAAAAACTTAGAATCAATTAAAAACTTAAAATCAATTAAAAACTTAGATGTTAGTCCTGAACCATGAAACTCCTAGAAGAAAACATAGGCAGTAAATTTTGACATTTCTCTTAATATTTTTTTCTAATATATCTTCTTGGACAAGGGAAACAAAAGGGGAAATTAACAAATGGGACTACATTAAACTAAAAAGCTTTTGCACAGCAAAGGAAACTATCAAAAAAATTTTAAAGACAGCCTAAGGAATGGAAGAAGAAATTTGCTAATGATATATCTGATAAAGGGTTAATATCCAAAGTTTATAAAGAACTCATACTACTTAACACCAAAATCCCCCCAAACAATCCAATTAAAAAAATGGGCTGGGGGCCTGAATAGACAATTCTCCAAAGAGGACATACAGATGACCAGTAGACATATGAAAAGATGCACCATGTCACTATTTATTAGAAAAATGTGAATTAAAACGAGGTATCACCTCACACCAGTCAGAATGGTCATCATCAATAAATCCACACACAGCATGTCAGCAACGATGTGGAGTAAAGGCAATGCTCATGCCCTGTTGGTGAGAACATAAGTGGGTGCAGCAACTCTAGAAAGCAGTATGGGATTCCTCAAAATATTAAAAATGGAACTGCCTTATGACCCAGCAATTCCACTTCTGATTATATATACAAAGAAACTCAAACTAATTCAAAATGGTATATGCACTCCTATGTTTAATGCAGCATTATTTATAACAGTCAAGATATGGTAGCAACCAAAGTGCCCATCGATAGACAAGTGGATAAAAAAATCAGTGGTACCTATATACAATGGAATAATACTTGGCCATGAAAAAGAATAACAGTGTGATGATTGCTGGGGAGAAGGGAATATAAGAGGACTAAATGATAATGGGAGATATGTAATAAGGAGTAAATAAAAATAATGCTGAAGAAAACACAAAAAGTAGTATCAATAAATTTTTAAAAACAAATCTTAGCATGTGTGACAGCATGGATGGACTTAGAGGATATTGTGGTAAGTGAAATAAGCCAGAGAAAGACAAATACCATATAATTTCACTTATATGTGGAATCTAAAGAATAAAATAAATGAACAAATACAATATAAACAGACTGTAAGATACAGAAAACAAACTGATAGATGCCAGATAGGAGAGGGGTTGGGTGCTGGGTGAAGGAGGTGAAGGAATTAAGAAGTACAAACTGACAGTTACAAAGTAGTCCCAAGGATGTGAAAACAGCACAGGGAATAGTCACTCATACTGTGATAACTACGTGTGGTGCCAGGTGGGTACTGGACTTACTGAGGGATCATTTAATAAATCATATAAATGTCTAACCACTATGCTGTACACTTGAAACAGATACAGTGTTAAAATGTCAATTATAATTGGAAAATAAAAGAGGAAGTTATAAAAAAATCATGGCCCTACTTTGTACTACTTTATGGAAAAGAAAAACTGAAAGAATAAATAGCGTGGACAATTTATTTTAAATGCAGCTTTAAAAACTGACCTAATTAGAAGCAGAAACTCTAAACAGAACAATTTTCACAGAAGAAAATGGGGCAAATATTTTAAAGAGTTCCCCCAATAAAAGCAGCAGACCTTGGAAGTTTCATAAGTAGTCTACCAAATTCCTGTAGGTCAAAACATTATGAATACTTAAACTATTCCAAAGCAGAACAATTGACATCTTTCAAATTTGCTTTGTGAAACATCATTATTGATCCCCAAACTGATGATTTCATAGAAATGTACTGGTTATAAAAATTGCTAACCAATTTAGTTATGACTATTTATACAAAAGTTTAAAATAAAATTATTTAACAGATTCCAACAGAGTATTTTAAAAACAACCAATTAGGTTTCATTCTTAGACTGTTGAGAAACCATTAATTTATTGTATTAATTGAGCTAAGGAAAAAACTAGTTGTATGATTTCCGCAGATGTGGCGAAGACCCTTGCCTGCTCCAGGTCACCCTGCTGTGTTGTCAGGATCTATACCCATTGCCCCCAGTGGGAGGTGGCGCCCCCAGGTGGCCTGTCCTGCTATCAGCCTTGCTCGTGTGCACCCAGAGGAGGTCCATAGGAAGGAAAGAGTTAATGAGTGTGTAAGAACTCTGTTTGTGTCTGTGACTTCCGGAGATTCTAAACTCTCATGATAGTTCACCTTTAGTCTTTAAAAACCCATTACTCTTTCAGTTGATTTTATTTCCTGCTTTTAATATTCCCCTAGTCTGCCAAGAATAAAACAATTTGTCTCTCCCATTTCTCCTCAGAGGGATTTGTCAATTTTTTAATTTCAGTTTGCATGGTTGCTTTGTAACCTCAATCTTAGGTTTTATGGAGAGAAATAGAATATTATAATGTTATATGTACATATACATGCATGTGCATGTGTGCACATATGTGTGTATATATGTCCACATATATAATTGGCTTGTTCATTTATGGAGGCTAAGAAACCCCATCATGTTCTAACTTCAAGCAGAGACCCAGGAGAGCCAGTGCTGTGATTCAGTCCGAGTGAATGTCTGAAACCCAGGAGTGTAAAAGGTAGGAGAGGATCTATGTCCCAGATCAAGTCGCCAGTCAGGAAGGGCTGAATTCTCCCTTCCACTACCTTTTTATTTTATCCAGGTCCTTAAAGAACTGGATGATGCACACACCACAATGGGGGGGTGGGGGCAAACCACTTCACTGATTCCTCCAATTCCAGAGCTAATTGCATTCAGACTCACCCAGAAATAATGCTTAGCCAACTCTCTGGACCCCCAGTCACGCTGACACGAAAACTTAACCACCATGCACACACATGTGTGATGTATATAAATAGTGAGGGTTGGAGTGATGTTCTTCACCCTGAACTCAGGAGCTATGGTTTATGCATCAGTGTAACAACAGCTAATCGCATATAACTCTCCTATTAACACACTCATTATTGGCTTAAGCTAGACATATCAAGTTACATTAATTGGAAGATTTTCTATTTTTTTTTGTCTTCTATGTATAAAGAATTTCAATGTTTACTCTTGGTTACTCCCTAGTGGTAGCATTTTGAAAACAACTGAGTATTTATTAGAAAATTATTTGACAGTATTTCGGGTCTGAAAGAGGAGCTCTAATTAATAAGCCAGTACACAGAACAGAAACAAATCCTTTGAAGACAAATAAATCTTGCTGTACTAAAGACATATGAAGGAAAAATCATCAAGCTTTATGTAAACAGAATACATAACAGTTATGTATTCTGAGAATAGTTACTAACCTGAGATTCTCACCTCAGAGACTTCCTAAGGACAGCTAGGGCTCTGTTTGTGTTGCCTGAGTTCCTGCCCCACATGAATATTGGGTTTAGGGAGAAGAACGCAGCACAAACCAAGCAGATGCAAAATTAAATGCCAAGCTGGACGATTGAAAAGTCCAGTCTTTTAGAAGTGCATATAGCAACAATACTGTTGAAATTCATGGTGCATTTTCTTACTCTTCCTCTCTCTGAGCCTCTATTCTATAATTGTTTCTCTGGGTTTCTGATTTATGTATGTATGTATGTATGTATGTATTTACCAATCTTATTATTAAAAAAAAAAAAACTTTGCTTCTGATTCTGGTTCCTCTCAGCAATCATTCTCATGTCTAATTTTGGCCTCACCATCACCACTTCCCACAGTTCTTGTTTCTCTGAGTGGGTCCGACAGTCTAGTGCTTTTGTGGGTAAACACCCCTCATACAGTGAAGCCCCATTCCATGCCAATGGTCCAAATCAGACCAGGACCTGTCCATTCTGCCTTTTCCTCTGATAGTTCACATCTCTATTTCATGGCGGCTTTTTCTGGGTTAGTTTACCTTCATCTAGGTCAATCTTATACTTCCTCATTCACTCAGCCTGATTTGTGTGTTGATTATCTAAACCATGTATGTGTATTAATATTACCCTCATGTAGATGGAATCTGTGTTTGTCTCTGGGGAGGCATTAGTGTGTTATCTGTGGTATTGCTCTCTGCTTGTTCCATTTCCTCAGTAGATTGTAAATTCAGCACAGGCAAGACTGAAACTTTGCCTATTGCTTAACTCGAGAACAAAGCTCAATTTTATGCTTCTTGGGAGGAGGCAGTAAGACCTTGTATGATTCTGGTGCCCTCATTGTGAGCTATAATTAAGGTATACCCTTTAGTAGTTGTCTGGAAATGCTCGAGTCTAGACATACTAAGGATGATAATGAGTTGGATAAAAAGTGATTTTACTGAGTTTTTGAAAGATAATCCACATTGCAAGCATCAATATTAACTATTCTTATTATCTTTTCTATTGGGACTAAGAAGAGTATGTCCATAATTATTTAACCACCGAGGACTCTTTGATCATCCACACTTATCACTGATGACATGGGTGACTGACACTTCTTTTAAGTAGAACAAATTAACTGTGACACTTGACACACTTTCAAAATGCTACCTCCTTCCTCGCTCTCAAGTCCGTTAGATCAGGCGGGCTGTCTTGTGAGTGGATAATATCTAATCAAACAGAGGTGCTACCTCCATTTTACTTCTTCCTCTTTTTCTTTCCAAGTTAAACTTACCCACCACCTTGAATTTTCACAGTGTTTCTCTTTTCCTCACAGTTCTTGAGCGATGAGGGTCTTAGTTTTTGGACTGCTGTAACAAAATGCCATCAACCAGTGGCATGGACACAGTAGAAATTTATTTCTCACAGTTCTAGGGGCTGGAAGGAGATCAGGATGCCAGCACAGTCAGGGTCTGGTGAGAGCCCTCCTGGGTTATGGAGGGCTGGCTTCTCACTGTATCCCACCTGGCGATGGAAGGAGGTCTCAATTATAAGCCCCCAGTCCCATTCAGGAGGGCTCCACCCTCATGTCCTCAGCACCTCCGAAAGGCCCTACATTCTCCTTCCATCACTTGGGTGTTCGAATTTCAACATGTGGATTTTGGGGAGACACAAACATTTATAAATGGCAATGTTATATTTTTGAAACAACTAGATCTTAGGTTATGTGAAAATTTTCGCTGTATGTAACACATCAAACTTCAACTATTTTTTGAAAAAAATTGCCTTTAAAATCAGTTTGGGTCAGCAACACCAGGTCAGTTTTCATCGGATAATCTAATTTTTAAAATCCTGCTGTTTTGTTTCTCTTAATCATGTCATACCAATTTGTACTTTAAAAGTTTTCTGTGTGAATTAAGAAGTGTTATTTAGCAAAGGCAATTATTTGATTACCTCCCCAGTGCTAGTCACAGCCTGGCATTTAATCTGGCTGAGGTCCGCAGACCGCAATTTGAACAATCAGGGTAGTTTTCTGTAATTGCGATAAATCATATCATTAACCATGGCAGACTTTCCCTCCCACAGATTTTTTTTTCGGTAACAGTTAACTCCTGAACCCCATGTGAAAGCCAGATTTCACGGTAGCCAAGTGAATTTCATCGTCAGCCGGCAGAATATGAAGACAGTGTCTGTGCTGGAAAAACACGTATGTCGCAAGAGCGAAGCCTGAAGAGGTCACTTTCACTTTAAGAGATGTGAGGCTCGAATGAGTGTGCCACACACGGAGGCCACTGAAAGAGTGGTTGTGAGAGGACTGTCTGCTGCAAGGCTGTGTATTTCCTGGTGGAGAACCAGACGGAGAGCAAGATGCGAGGCGTACTTACATTGTTACACTTTGGTCATTTATGTAAGACATACCTGCTGCTGTAGTAAGGCTTCCCATGATGAAAAATATGAAAAGAGAAAATATTTTATTTTCTTTAGTTTTTATTTGTTAATTTGAGAGAGAGAGAGAGAGAGACCTGTTGTCCTACTTATTTACGTATTCGTTGGTTGATTCTTGTATGAGCCCTGACCCAGGATCAAACACGTGACCTTGGTGCATCAGGACGATGCTGTGACCATCTGAGCTACCAGGCCAGGACTGGAGAAAACATTTTAAAAGGAATATATATTGCCATTTTATGTAAGCTCATTTTACAATATGTCCCTTTTATATTTAAAAAATTAACAATGTTCAAGGCCCTCCTATCTTAAAACTTTTATCTTAATACTGCCCTGCCCAGTGCCTCATGTGCAGCCTCATCTCCTGGTTTGTACTCAGTGAAGCACTGTTCCCTGCTGCACAGTCAGCGTGCAGACTGTCGGCTTTCACTGTGGAGGAGGAGAGAGTTCTGTGTTTTTACTCTAACCTTACCCGTGTTGTTAAGCATGTTTTCTTCTCATTATTGTCGTTTTGACCATTTATATTTTGTTCCATCTCTCTCTTTTGCTTTGTCTATAAATTCAATAAAATAGCATAGTATTATGATTATCTAAATTATATTTTAAATGGTGCCAAATTCTGGTTCGGACTTACAGAGGAAGAATTAGTTTCATGGCTCTAAACCCTTGATAATCAAAGAATGTCCCGATGCTAAGCACTCATTGCTTCTTTTAAATTTCTTTTGAGCTTTCGTTCTATTGCTGAGTTATTCTTGGCCCCACTGCGTGTTGCACCGGGCACATGGGAAGTAAATCCTCTGAGTCCTGCATGACTCAGACTGTCTTTATTTTGTCCTCAAATTAATTTCTGACTACGGGCTTTACAATCCTAGCTTCATAATTACTGTCCATCCGACATTTGGATGCATTTCCACAGTCTTCTAGTATTTGGTAGTGTGTCGAGAAGTCTATTCTCAGTTTAACCTAGTTTTTTTATGGGTAATCTGTCTTTGTTTTCTCTGTAGTAGTTTTATTTTTCTTTCTGTATTTGGTATTCTGAAACATTATGAATCTTTAAAAAAATTCTTTTAAAATTTATCTTCTTTACCATTTGGTAGCATTTTACCTTTTTGATTTTTATACCATTTTCATGATCATCTCATTCCATTTCAGACATCTTTTTTTGTATTTCATTCCTCAATGACTTTCCTTATTATATAAATACAATATCTTTTTTCCTGTTAACTTTTTAAAAAGTTTCTGAACCCAAAGACATATTGAAAAGTGGGTTTAATGAATAACTAACACCCCCCAACTAGATTAAACCATTGCTAACATTTGGTACAATATCCTTCGGAATCTCTATGTGTACATCAAACCTCCTAAAATATACTCCTCTTTTTAGTAATTTTTTTCTCTTTCTTCTGGTGTCAGTTGTTCTTATTATTTCTCTTGCACATTCTCTTTTGTGCCATTGGTTTTCCTTAGTAGTTTGTTTTATATTAGTTGTTTATATTAGTTTAAGTTTTTAAAAAACACTAGATTGATTGGCAGGTGAGCTGGCGTGAGTTTCCACCGGCAAGCCTTTGTGTTTCCTGCCCTTTTGCTCAGTGAGGAGCCTGGTCACGGGCTCTGGGCAAGAGGGTGGGTGTGTCGGTCGGCAGGCTTCACCTTCGGTGCTGGTTGCCAGAGGTACAGATGACTTCGGGACTTCAGTGTGCTCATTACTGGGCAGAGTGATCTTTCCTTTTTCCCTCCTACCTGTCTGTTGTGTGAGTCCAGAGTTATCTTCAGCTGTGTTTGCTCGTCTGATACACTCCTACGTATAGCAACATTGTGGATTTGGAAGAAGGGACCTTGCTCTGCACAGATAGGATGATATTTTTCACAAGAGTGTGGCCTGGGTTTCAGCCCCTGGTAAATACCTTGCAGGGAGCCTACGAGCAGGACACAGCACACACACCTGTATGTGGTGACCTTACCTATATCCAAGATGTTAAGAGCCTCCCCAGAGTGGAGTTCACTTTTAAAAGCTCTGTAAGGGTGAAGGGAGGTAGACGGAAGGCTATAGTAGCCTTTCTAGTGCCCACTGCAATTCCCACCTATGTACAATTTCTCCGTCGCTACCAGCAAACTCTTCCTAGGATTTGTAAATATAACGTTTTCACTTGTCCCACAGCAAGGGGAGGTGTGAGTGTGAGGCTTCAGTCCTCAGGGAAATTACATGATAGATCCTGGGAGTCCTGGAGGCAGCTCCTGGAGAGGAGAAACAGGGAGGGCTAAAACAGAGACTGAACGTCCATGTGTGAGGTGAGAGGCTCAAGGGTAAAAGTCAGGAAAGGGTGCAGGGTTAGAGGTCGTGTCTGCAGATTCACCTCAATGGAGGTGAACCCCAAAGCCACGTTGTTAGCAACCTCCACGGGTTTGCCACTTGGGATGTCCTGTTCAAGAACAAGACGTGTTTGCCATTAGGTGGTTTTGTTTACTGGCAGCAAATGAAGGAGGGTGTTCACATCCAAAGTTCCGTCTCCCTGAAGGGAGGCTTAGCCATTGCTTGTATACACTATTTAGTTAATTCTGTATCGATTTCCTCTTCATAGTTCACTATGCTTACCTGACTGGGTTCCTGTAAACAACCTCATCTTGTTTACAACTGCATCTGCAAAGCACTGTGCTGCATTCCAACACTGAACAACAGTAGCATTTAGTAAGAACCGCCCAGACCTCGAGACCCTTGTCCTGCCCAACAATGAGGGTAAAAGACACTGAGGGGGCAGGTGCAGGGAGTATACCCTTGACAGACACACCAAGGGTGGGAAAGGCAACAAGAATTTATGAAGTTAAGAGAAGAAAACAATATAATTTAGGTGGGAGTTGTTGTTACTGTTGTTACAGTAGGTAGTTGGGAAGTAGGTATGCCATTTTATGTTACATTTGTCCTGCAGTTATAGCTTCAGAGTTTCTCCGTTCACCCTAGGATAGAGTGAGAACTGTCGTGCATGACATGCACTGGCCTCCAGGGTCTGACTGCTGCTTGGCCTCCAGCTCCCCCACCAACCCCCAGCGTTACTGTGTGCTCCTGCATTTCCCACCGTGAGCACCGTTTTCTCTCATGTGCCTATACCTATAAACATAAGATTTTATCTAATTGTTTTTCATCAATCTGAAAAATATGTTTGCCTCCTCTTACCCTTAGCTGGAGATCTGTTTGCCACTAAACCCATTCCTGTGGTGAGTTGATTTGTTCCTCCATCCTTCTCCCCCTGTATGTTGCCCTTAAATTGTATTGCGTTTGTTTAATTGCTCTTAGAGATCTATTTTCCTTCCAGAATTGTCCTCATCATGACATCCACATGACTTGATACTTAACAGGGAAGTGCTCAGTGATTGTGGGTGAAATGGATAAATAGAAATGGGTCCACACCCCACCCATCCCTAACCCTCATTCTCTGACACACCCTCCTCCTTTTGGCCCTCTTTTATATTAACAACCTTACTTAATTCTTCAAACTCAGAAAAACCCATCTGAAGGTAAGTCAATCAGATTGAAAGACTTACCTTCTCAGAGGATACAATAGCCGTCTATTTATTCCTTTGTCCATTCAATACACACTGTGTTCCAGCTCCTGGCAGAAACACTGGGGGTGAACAAAAGCAGACCCAGTTTCCACCTTCTTAGAGCTCACTGTTTTAGAGAGAGAAACCGACACTACTCACATGATTGTACAGACAAGCGTGATCTTGTTCTCCAAAGGAAGAATCCGTGGTGCTGAGGGAACCTCTGATGGGGCAGTACGTAGTTGGGAAAGTCATGGAATACTGCTTCTGGGAGAGTAACTCCAGAGCTGAGATTGAAGAGGAGGAGAGAGGAGAGCCATCCACAGGAGTAAACAGCACGTGCAAAGACCCTGAGGCTGGCACAGGGACTAGAATGCATTAAAAAAGGCCAGCAGACCCGACCGGATGGCCCAGTTGGTTGGAGCCTTGTCCCATAAGTAAAAAGACTGCAGGTTCTATCCCCAGTCAGGGCACATACCAGGGTTGCGGATTCAATCTCTGATCAAGAGGCATATAGGGGGTAGCCAGTCGATGTTTCTCTCTCATTCTCCCTCCTCTCTCTCTAAAATTGATAGATATATCCTCAAGTGAGGATTAAAAAGAAAAAGGTCATCAGGGCTAGTCGTGAGGAGCAAGGGTGAGCATATTGAAGAAGGTGGCGAGCAGTTGGCATAAGCACACCGTGTCCTCTGGGCCCTGCTCAGCAGCCTTTCCCCGGGACCAGCCTGCCTGAGTTTGCATCCTGCTCTAGCGCTTACCTCCTGGGTGGCTTTAGAAAGTCTCTCTGGCCCATCTTTCTCTGTGTCACATGAAGATTACATTAGTACCTGTCTTAGGATTAAACGCGTTAGTATGAAGAGCATTAGAGTAGTGCTTAGCACACAGCACTGTGATAGCTGTCAGCTATTGTGATCTCTCTCCTGGGTGTATTGCCAAGGTTAGATGCGCTAAAATATTTACTAAGTCATGAAGTCATGGAAATCATGTATATATGAAATATAGATATGCCTCTGATGATACATGTGTGTATCTACATATATAAAATATAGGTGATCTATACATACATGCATTTATATGTGTTATATGTGTATATATATTACCAGTATATATTTTATACATGTGTATATCTATATCATCATTGGCATGTATTTTATTGACATGCGTATATATTTATCATTGTAGGTATTTATATGAATGTATACATATACACACACACATACACACATATATAGGTGTATGACTTCCATAACTTTGTGTAAACACTGTATCTAATCTTACCCATTTTTATTTTGGTAATATGCCTGTGAAAAATTTTTATATTGAAAACTAGAGAGAGAAGGAAAATTAAAGGATTGCTTCTCTAATTTTCCCTTTAAAAACTATAATTTTCAGACTTATGAAAATTTTGATACAGTTAAAACCTCTGCATAGAAGGATTCCTTATTCCTTTCCATTTTTCACCCCTATTGAGAGCAGGTGGCATTTTCCTGTAAGCTAAGCAGCGGAGTGCTTCAAGCACCTACATACATTGATCCAGCACGTCTTGACCCCTTAAGTCGAGGTAAACGTGCAGTAGCAGAAATCTCGCTGATAAAAATGCCCTTTTTCAAGTCACTAACTGCTGCTAAGACATACTTGCATAAAGGGTATAAAGGGATTTCATTTCAAGCATCATTGAGTTGTGAAGGTAAGAATTATACATAATTTGTTTCATTGGAAGTGTTATTTAAGTGGCCTTATTGATTTTCATTGGTGACCACATATAACTTGTAACATTACTTTCAGTGATCATTTTGATAGCAATTGTGTTAAAATAGCATCCAAAGCACAAATAGGTAAAAAGAGAGATTTCATTTAGAACTCCTTTTTTGCTGAGTTTTGTGCTATTTGGTGAACGTGGAGCCTGGAGTGAGTGTGTGTGTGTGTGTGTGTGTTTTCTACAAGGATCACCAAGTGTAGTGTCTTTTAGAAGGATATTAGCTTCTGAATACATTTGGACCATGAAATAATATTACTCTCTGTCTCCCTTTGTCATTGTTAATTAGGGAAAATTGCCAGCCTCCCCTGTGGCAGCGTGTCTAATTTAATAACCTGAGAATCTGATGCTTGAAAATATAATGAAGTGTACTAAATACCGTGGCTGTTTTATAATCACTGATACAAAACATATTGTAGCTAATATTTACTGATTAGAAAAGACTTTTATAAAGCACAAAATATAGTCAGATGAGAACTACAGCTCTATCTGCATAATTTAATGTAATTATCCATCAGGAAATTGTTTTTGAGGATGGGCTGGCTTACAGGGCAGATTTTGAAGATGAAGAAGATCAGTCAACAATACCATGCTAGATTTTTTCTTAGTTATGTAAAACACACACACACACACATACACACACACACATTCAGTGAAGTCTTTTTCTTTGAGAAAGTTTGTACTATTTGGTTTTCTTCGGCAGCCTAAATGATCACCCTAACAGAACAGCCCATTTTGTTTGGTGTTTTGGTATCTTGCATATACTGCCTGAACCAATCAGTATTTCTACTCACTTTAGAAAAGCCAGTCTCTCCCAGTATTTTCTTAATTGTAAAATATTACATAGGTGGCATTGTGGAATAGGAGGACTTGTTTCCACTGAATCCCCAGCTTAGTCCTACCTTGTTGTGTGACCTCAGAGAAAGGTGGAATTTGGCAGGTGATTTGCTCAGTTTCCTTATCTGAAAACACAGGTACATTCATTATGGGGATTAAATAAAATTTCACTGTAATGGACTTTACCTGACACATCCGAGGGACTCAGATAATGGTTTTTTCTTTTCTAAGTTCCCTCCTGAGGAAGTAACTAACCAGGATGCGGGAGCAGTGACACAGGAAGACCGAGTGTAACCCGTGACTTTGAAGCAAAGACACCATTTATTTATTGATGTGTATGTGCCCTGTGTTCACGGGAGTTGGTTAAGGGTGGTGATTCAGAACTTGGAGGGGAATGAATTCAAGCTTGGGTGAGCTTCAATCCTGGCTCTCTTCCTTACAGGTTTTGTGATTCTGAGGAGATTCCTTAATCTCTGGGAACTTTATTTTCCTGATCTGTAAAGTGGGGATAGTAGTCATACCCAAGGGGTTGAACAGTGAAGGCTGAATAAGCTGAAGCACAGAGAAACTTCATGGGCTCAGCCACACTTGGTGTTTTCCCACGCCCTCGCACTTCAGGCGTTTCTCTCACAGTCCGTGCACCCTCGTGAAGCCTTTCGCCTCACTGTTCTGCCCTTATTTGTGATGTCGACATCATCTAAAGTTTCCTTACGGTAAAACGTTCCCCATTTTATTCCCCATTTAGCAGCCGATTTGACTATGCAAATATTGCAAGGATAGTTTTACTAGTTTGAATGGATTTGTGGTTGGTAGTGGAGTCAGATTTTCTTCCTGTTAATAGTAAATGGGTTTGAGAGAAGGCAGAAACTAAAGTAATAACACAGATTACTCCAAAGAATGAACATGCGTCTTCATAGTCTCTCCCACATTATGAATTTTGGGGTAGTTTCAGAAAGTTGAGAAGCTAGAGGCTCCAACATTTTGCATGTTTCAAAACATGTTCACATTTTTTCCTCTGCGTAGACCAAAGTCTCTGCCTATGTCCTTTGTTTGTTTCATATGCTTTTCTCAATGAACAGTAATTGAGCGCTCAATAGGATATGAAGATTTGGGTGTGATTCCCACCCTAATGTGTTCCGAGTTGGGGGTGGAGAACAATGGGGATGGGCACAAATCACACTGCAACTCCCTGTACCAGGGCAGTGTTAGAGAAGTGCAGAGATGTTATGGGGGCAGGAGACGGGTTCCCCTGGCCTAGCCTAGGGAAAGAAGGAAGGGAAAATTAGAGGTGATGAGTAGGGTTTGGGTCCCAATGGGAGATGGTTCTACACTCCTAGGAGGTATTTAGAAAATGTAGAGCAGGGGTGTCAAACTCATTTTCACAGGGGCCCACATCAGCCTCACAGTTGCCTTCAAAGGGCCTAATATAATTTTAGGACTGTATAAATGTAACTACTCCTTAACTAGGGGCAAGGAGTTCGGCGCTGCTGCCAGGTAGAAACAAGGTGTTGGGCCGGATAAAACAAGGTGGAGGTCCGGATTCGGCCCGCAGACCTTGTGTCTGCCACCTGCGATGTGGAGGCGTTTTTGGTTGTCACAATGATTAGGGAGTGGCATTACTGGCCTTGAGTGAGTGCGGGCAGTAATGCTAAATGTCCTTCAATATACAGGACAATCCCACATGGCAAACATTTTTCTTTCCAATGTCAGTGGTGTCCTGGTTGAGAAACACTGAGGGCTGAGGGGAATCAAAGGGGGTGGTATTTATGTCCTGTGTATTCTATAGGGTGGGGGGAAAGATTTGCTTTGAACTTGTAGCAGTTGTGACAATAAAGGCAGTTAGAAAGCAAGAATAATTTTTCCCTGTCTGTTGCTTCTGTTGGAATGCCTTGAACTGGTTTTTCAATGCCACGACTTTCCCAAAGCCTAATTGTAATGATGCGTGTTGGCTTGAATATGCTCTTGGAGAATTAGTCCACTCACAGCACTATCAGAAGGATGAAAACCCCAGGAAAGAACATTTCCTGTTTTTATTTTTCTTTCCACAAACTGCCAAGTTAAGAAGGGGCCAACTATAAAACAGTAGTGACATTCTGAACCAGAAAATCTGTTTTTCTTTGCTTTGATACGTTTTAAAATAAAATAGACTTGCTCATACATCTAGAACCATTAATAGAGTTGTCCGTGGCTATGGCCTGAAGGAGGGAAGACACCAGAGAAACAACTGAGTTGTGTACAAGCAGGAGGAGGAGGGCAGGAGGCAGAGGCACAGGAGTCTGGGAGCCTCTGGCCCCAGGGTACAGCCCGTGCTGTGGAAGGTGGAGCCCAGTCGTGAGGGAGCAGACAAGGGGCCCCGGGTTTCGGCAGAAGCGGAAGTCCCGTGATGACACGTGCGAAGGTTCACACTGTGCTCCACTAAGTCCCAGCGGTCTGCAGAGGTGTTGTGCAGGTCAGAGTTGGGGACAGGGTGAAGGCGGTAGATGAGCGGGAAGAGGAGGAAGGACAGGCGGGGTCAGCCAGTCCCTCCCACGGCCTTTCTGAGGCCGTCGTCTCTCACTTTTATGGAATTTCATTTTAAAGTAAGAGTTATCCTTTTAAAACTATTTGAAAACCATGAGTATTGAAAAGACCAATGGAATGCTCATTCCCATGTTGGCTAATCATTTAGAAATTAGCCTGCTGTGCAAGTTTGGTCAAATGCCTGGGCCTCTCTGTGCTGCTTTTTTTTCCCCACTTCTCATCTGGGAAATGAGGGGTTCAGACGAAATTTCTGCATTTCTTCCAGCTTTAACAGTCTGTGAATTTTCGAATATGTTAATCAGTTTACCGTGCTGTCTGAAGGAAAATGATCTGGTAGCCTAAGTAAGGGCTTAGTCATAACTACTGACAGAAGCATCGCACGGAAGACCTAGGAGAGTCTGGGGTTCTGATCTGAGAGTTACAAGAGGTGTGAAATGAAAATGAGGTTATTTCTGGAAATTCTGTTTCTTGCTTTCACAGGTCCCAGTGGTTTCATTAAGGCAGAACATCTCGACAAAGAGCAGGAGCCCTAACTCACCAATTTACCCAGTGTTCTAGTTCTGGTCCTTACTTGGGACAATGAGTGGGCCAGCCTTCCCCTGGGTGGATGTGTTGGCTTCTCTGGAGTAACTAAATTTTTTACAATGGGATGGTCTGAAAAAGAGTCCTATCAATTCATGATAAATGCTTTTAGTTAGTTAGATGGAATATGGAATATACATTTACTTTTTAAAGAATCCTCTCTTTGTGACTGTGCTTCCCTTGTGGGGATCTGGACACATTGTTAGCCTGTCTGTTCTGACAGTCTGTTTTGTACATTTGTTTCCCATTTTCCTGCTAGCAAAAAAATCGTGTTACTTATCTGACCTCCATTCATTTTAGGCACATTACCCCAGCTGCAGGTTCAAGCTGTGTGTTAAGGAGCAGTCCCTCTGGGTTCTGCTGTCATCTCCTCTATTTGCCGGGGCAGGTCCCTTGGCCATTGCCCAGTAATTTAAAATGGTTTTGCAGGATTTCTGGGTTTTGGCTTGCTCTCTGCTTGTTTTGAAATATACTGGATGGCATTGTAGAAGTTTGTTCAAGATGATCTCTTCATTAAACAGAAAGATGAGATGTCCGAGGAGGAAAGGAGAGCCTAGCACAACTTCATGCTGTGGTTTCAAGCCCACACGTTGGCGTTTGATTTAAGCCTCACAACAACCCCATGAGGAAGGTGTTATTATTATCATCACCACTGTTATCATTATTATTTCATAGTTATAGCTGAGAAAATTGAGGCTTAGAAGGGGAAAAAACTTATCCCAAGTCTTATAAGCCAATTTATATTGCTTAGTAACCTTTCTTAGCTAACATCCATTTGGTGTTTGTTTGTAGAAATTATAAAGGTGTATGGAATATGTTCTTCAGTCACACATGCACTTCCATAGTCTAACATTCCAGAGATCTGTACTACTATAAATTGCAAGGAGAGTGTATAGCTTTTATTAGATTAATTCACACTCAGGCCTGATGAAATGTCTTACACATCAGATGAAATTTGACTATTACTGTGTCAAATCTTTGGGTTTGGGCTGGCAAAGTAAGCGCAGCCTGAGCCGTAGCACCTTAACTACTGAGTGCACGGCCACGGAGGCCCCTCAGTTGTGTTTGTGATTCCGCAGTCTAGGACACTCCATCCAGTTCCCTTCTTTTGTTATACCTGAAAACAGCCCAGAAACCTGGTGTTAGTGTTCCTTTCAGTGAGTGCTTACAGACCAACAGTGAGAGAAAAGGATTCATCAGATGTTACTTTTCAGCCTTTCTATCAGGGGAGCGAAGTGGGTAGGTGGGTTTGAGTGATGTCAGTTAATGGTGCTGGTTTGTTTCCATGGCGCAGCACAGCTACTCCCTTTGGAATGTTGTCAGTGTTTCATATTGCCTGACGCAGAACCCCGCAGTGCTCAAGGTTGGCAGTATGCACAGGGACCCAGTAAAACAGCACATCGTGAAGGTGCTATGGCTGGTGTGTGCCAGGTTCGCCTGGGCTCTCCAGGGAGGTTTGCCACAAGTTTTTCCCTCTTTTGGCATCATCAAATTACAAACAACCTAAAATTCTTATCAGAGGTAGGTAAGGTAAATCATAAGTGAATAATTTCCACAAACTCTGTACGGTGCCCAATACCTTCCTTCTAGTGCATGCATCTACTTCAGTTTATGCCAGGTTTTTGCATTTTTAACATATTGCTCAGTTGTTATTTTTTTTAAGATTTTATTTATTTATTTTTAGACAGGAAGGGAGGGAGACAGAGAGGGAGAGACCCATCACTGTGTGGTTGCCTCTCACACACCCCCTACTGGGGACCTGGCCCACAACCCAGGCATGTGCCCTGACTGGGAATCAAACCAGTGACCCTTTGGTTCCCAGGCCAGCACTGAGTCTACTGAGCCACACCAGCCAGGGCCATCAGTCATTATTTTTAATTTAAGTTTATGTATGTGCAAATTGTCTCTTAAAGTTTTTTAAAGCACTGAGTTATGTTCATTTTCCAATGTAAAGTTTTGATATTTTTTGTCTTGATGTTGAAGTATGACAAACTCATTATGTAAGGAAAAGAGGAAACTATAAAAAGGTGGAAGTTGCACAAACCAAAATATTCCATAAGACAATCATCACTAAAATTTTGTGTTTCTATGTGTCTTTACATATTTTTATACATATTTGTTTTTACAATGTACATAAAATTGGTGCTCTGGTTTTTCATTAATCATAACAGTAATTTTCCATGCTGAAAAATAAAAACCTTTCTAAATGCCATTCTAAGTGCAATAAATCTATGGTTTTGTACTAAGAGCTATCAAACATAATTTTCAGCTATTAAACTAAAGAAGAGAAGGGTTCTAAATATTTTTAAGGTCATAGAGTTTCAGCCGATAGCCCATTTCATAATGATGAGCTATGAGGAGCTTTAACCACAGGTGAGTGCAGTGCAGGCCCTACCACACAGGGTGGCCAGGAGCCTGTGAGCTGCACCAGAGGCCGCTGTGGCCCTGCTGTGTGAGGCATTAACCTCTCTGAGTAGGAGACTGAGAGTGTCCTGGTGGGGTCAGGACAGTAGCTCCTTACTAGCCCAAAAGGCCTTACCCCATAGACTGGCAGAAAATTCATTCTGCCTTTCCTTCTAGAGTCAGGGCCAGGACAAGGACACCTGCTATAACAATGATTATTCTGGGAAATTCTAACAAATTCAATGGCAAGTGTCAAAAGTAAGAGGAAAAATAAAATTTATAGATGATATAGTTGTCTAGAAAAACTCAGGAGAATCAACAGAAAACTCAATGTTATCAAGAGTTAAATGACCAGATTAAAATGAATATAAAAAAATTAACATTACCACAAATCCTCAATATTCAAACATAATACTGCTCTCAAATATTTTCACCTGCATATCTATCTATAAGTACAATGAAACTCCCTTTGTCCTCAGGTATTCTAATATGAAAATTTTAAATTGTGAGCGAACATTCATAAACCTCAAACCCAGATTGTTTCAGTAACGTTCGCCTATACTTGCTTTATCGCACATCTATATTCATTAATCTCTCCATTTATGAACCCACCTTTGTGTTTTTGACACATTTCAAAATCATCTGTAGATGTCTGTATATTTCACCCTGAATACCACAGTGTGCATACTATAAATTTCAATATTTGTTTACCCTTTTTTCTCTGTTAGTAAATTTTACAAAGTTCAGCCTTCCTATTACAAAGTTTGATATTTTTTTACTATTTGTTGGTAAAATTTACATGAAATAAAATGTATAAATTTTACATGTACCATTTGAGTTTTGACAAAGTCTTCCATCCATGTAACCCAATCCCTGTAAACCTGGGGAGTGTTACCAGCACCCCAGAAAGCTGCCAGCTGTGCACCTGTCCCTCCTCCCAGAGGCAACCACCATTCTGATATATTTCCCCATGAATAAGCTCTGCCTGCCTTCTACATGGAATAGCGCTGTATGTACTCTTGTGTGAAGCTTCTTTTACTCAACATACTGTTTCTGAGATTCATCCATGCTTTTCTGAGTATCAGTACTTTGTTCCCTTTTGTTGTTGGATTGTATTTTATTATACTGAATATAATGTACCTCAGTTTGTTTATACATTTTAATCAATTTACAGTTTCTGGCTATAAATAAATAAATAAATCTGCTATAAATATTCTTATACATAAAATGGCCTTTGATGGGCATATATTTATCATGCAGAAATGTGTAGGATTGGAAACTCTGGGTCCTAGAGCGGGTATTTGTTGAGTCTTACAAGAAGAACTGCCAGACTTGTTCTGAAGGGATTATACCACTTTGCATTCCCACAGTGATGCTCCAGAGTTCTGGACACATCACGTGCTCACCGACAGTGCACCAGTCTTCTTAATTTCGGCCATTCTGGCATGCTTTAGTAGTGTCTCCTTGTGGGTTTAATTTAATCTCCTGACGACTACTGATGTTGAGAACTTTTTCAGGCACTTTTTGCTATACATATTTTCTTTTCAGAGTTATCTCTTTAATTTTTTTGCCCATTTTGGAGGGAGTTGTTTTTTTTATGATTGAGTTGTGGGAGTACTTTTTAAATCCTGGGTACCAATATATTGTCAATTGTATTGTTTTGAGGATGTTTTCTTCTAGTCTGTGACTTGCCTGCTCACACTTTAGACCATTAAGTGTGATGTGTATTGAGGTTGTTTTGTAGATGCACTTTGTCTGATTTAGAGGTTTTTTCTGTTCCTAGTTTGCTGAGAGTTTTTCTAGTCAGTGATTATTGAATCATTCCCATTTCTGTTGTTGTTCATTGAAACATTGCAGTGTTAATGTGGCAAATTGTGGAGACTGATTTTTCATCAGTAAACCAGTCTGACATTCCTGGAAACTCTAGTTGGTCATGATACCCGTCCATTTTTCATAGTGCTGTTTCAGTTTGCTTTTATTTGGTTAATAAAATTTGTATCTGTCTTCATAAGGGAAACTGATCCATAATTTTCTGTATCTTTGCTTCTTTGTCAGAGTTTTTCTGAATAAGCGTGACAGTTATGCTGGCCTCAAAAATTACTTAAGAGGTATTCCCGTTTCCTCTATATTCTGAAAGAGTTTTATGAGTTTGGTCTTATTTTTTTTGCTTTAAATGCTTGGCATCAAGTTCAGCAAGAAGACCATCTGAGCCTGTGAGGATGAAGTGTTCTTTCAGGTTTTTAATAACAAATAAAAGTTCTTTATTATATGTAGGGCATTCAGATTTTTTATTTCTTCTTGTGTTAGATTTGGTAAGTTGTATGTTTCAACATGCTTCTTCATTTTATCTAAATGTTTGGGATTTTTAAAAATAGATGGTAATTGTTATTTATTTTCATTTTACGTCTCTGAGGTAAAGTGACATAGTCAATATAATTTATGCCTTTCAGAATTTTCTAGACTGCATTTATGGTCCATGATATGGTTATATTGGTGACAGTACTTTGTATACTTGGAAAGAATGCGTATTCAGCAGTTTGGGGGCGTGTGTTCTGTAAATGTCAGTTATGTCAAGGTGGTGGATAGTGCTGTTCATATCACCCATGCTTTTACTGATTCTTTGCCTATTATTTCTGTCAATTTTCACTTCATGTATTTTGAAACTCTGTTACTAGGCACATACACTCTTATGATTATTTGTCTTCCTGATGACATGACCTATTACAGTATGAAATTATTCTATTTCTAGTAATATCTTTTTGTTGAAATATACTTTATTTATTGGTATACCTTATCCACACTTATACTTACTGATTGCATATATATGTATGCATTTTTATTTCTATTTATTTATTTTAAAAATCATTTACCCCAACATATTTGTATCTTCATATTTAAAGTGTTCAATTTGGATAATCTCTGCCTCTTAGGGTCCTCAGTCTATTAACATTTAATGTAATTGTTGATATGACTGGATGGACATCTGTCATTTCATTGTTTCTTTGTCCCCTCTGTAGTTTGTCCCTCTGTTCTTCTTTCTTGCCTTCTTCTGGATTATTTAAATATTTTTAAGGAAGCCATTTAAATCGATCTATTGATTTTTTTGGAATACCTCTTTGCAGTTTTAGGGGTAGCTTTAGGAATTTTAATATACATTTTAAGTCTTCACAGTCTACTTAGAATTATTATTGTACCACTTACATAAAATATAGAAAATTTGCAGCCATACCGTTTAATTTACTTTCCTATTGTTTATGTTGTATTTGTCATATGCATCACATATCCATATGTTAAAAACCTTAGAACACAATGCTGTAAATCTTATTTTAAATTATTGTGGCTATTTTAAGCAATTAAGAAAGAAATGATATTTTTATTAAATCATATTTACCATTTCTGAGGTTTAGCCTATTTTATAGTGAAAGTCTTCTAACAACAAAGTTCTATAGTTTTCCATTATCTGAAAATATCTTAATTTTCCTTTCTTTGTTGGAGGATATTTTCTCTGGATATAGAATTTTAGGTTAGTGGCTCTTTTATTCCTTTTGGTATATTAAAGATGTCCTGCTCTGTTTGAATTCTGTTGTTATAGACAGAAGTCACTGATAATTCAAACTTCTGTTCCCCTGAATGTTATGTGTCATATTTCTCTGGCTACTTTAAAGATTTTATTTCTATATTCACTTTTCAAAAGGTTAACTAGGTAGGCCATTTTTGATATTTATTTTGTATTTGCTGAACTTTTTATATCTAGAATGTTGTCTGCTGTCAAATTTGGGAAACATTCCTTCATTGTTTTTAAAAATATCTTCTCTGTTCTATTCTCTCTTTTCTCCTTCTGATACTTAAATTACATGCACACTAGATCTTCTCATATTTACCCACAGTTTATTGATAATTTTTTCATAATTTATGAAATCTTTTTCTCCATATTGGATCATTTTTATCCATTTACAAGTTTGCTGATTCTTTTTTTCATTCTATTATCTGTAAGACTTTAATTTCAAATATTTTATTTTTTAATTTTAGAATTTTTTTTGCTGTTTTTATAGTTTCTATTTCTCTGAATTCTTCCCATCTTTTAACCCATTATAATTATATATTCCATTATTTTCTTGAGCATATATAAGTAGCTGCTTTGAAATTTTTCTGCTCTGAAAGCAGGACTAGAGCTGAGCAAACAGCATTGTTCCCTTTCTGACCCCTCCCCCACATACAGCACCACAGTGCAAGGAAGGGGGTTGCCCTTCCCTGATGAATACCTAAGTCTCCATGCCTTACAACATAACAGGTACACCGAGACAAAGAAATATGGCCCAAATAAAAGAACAGATCAAAACTCCAAAAATAGAACTAAGCAATGAAGAGATAGCCAACCTATCAGATGCAGAGTTCAAAACACTGGTAACCAGGATGCTCACAGAAATGGTTGAATATGGTCACAAAACAGAGGAAAAACTGAAGACTATACAAAGTGAAATAAAGAAAAGTATATAGGGAACCAACAGTGAAGGGAGGGAAACCAGGAATCAAGTCAATGATTTGGAGCAGAAGGAAGAAATAAACATTCAACCAGAACAGAATGAAGAAACAAGAATTCAAAAATATGAGGAGCTGCTGGGGAACCTCCTGGACAATTTTAAACATTCCAACATCTCAATCATAGGGGTGCCAGAAGAAGAGGAAAAACAAGAAATTAAAAACTTATCTGAAAACATAATGAAGGAGAACTTCCCTCATCTGGCAAAGTAAATAATTTGAACTGCCAGGAAGTCCTGGTGGCTCAGAGAGTCCCAAAGAAGTTGCACCCGTGGAAGCACACACCTAGGCACGTCATAATTACATTACCCAGATAAAAGATAAAAGATAAGGAAAGAATCTTAAAAACAGCAAGAGAAAAGGAGACAATTACCTACAAAGGAGTTTCCATAAGACTGTCAGCTGACTTCTTAAAAGAATCCTTGCAGGCCAAAAGGGACTGGGAAGAAGTATTCAAAGTCATGAAAGGCAAGGACCTATATCCAAGATTACTCTATCCAGAAAAGCTGTATTTTAGAAATGGAAGGGCAGATAAAGTGCTTCTCAGGTAAGGTCAAGTTAAAGGAGTTCATCATCACCAAGTCCTTATTATGTGAAATATTAAAGGGACTTATCTAAGAAAAAGAAGATGCTCAAAGCTATGAACAGTAAAATGACAAAAAACTCACAACTATCAACAACTGAACCTAAAAAGCAAACTAAGCAAACAGCTAGAACAGGACCAGAATCACAGAAATGGAGATCACATGGAGGGTTATCAGCAGGGAAGGGGAGGATGGAGAATGGGGGAAAAGGTGCAGAGAATAAGAAGCATGAGTGGTAGGTTTAAAATAGACATGGGGATGTTAAGAACAATATAGGAAATAGAGAAGCCAAAGAACTTATATGTACGACCCCTGGATGTGAACTGGGTGTGGGGGAATGCTGGGGGGAGGGGCAGTGCAAGGTAGAGAAGATTAAAGGGGAGAAAAAAATGGGACAACTGTAATAGTATAATCAATAAAATATACTTTATAAAATAAAATAAAATTTGGTCTGCTAATTCCTCAGCTAGATTATCTTGGGAATATTTTCTGCTGAGTGTTTTTTCTTGGTGAGCAGATTTCTTTTTTCTATTTGTAAGTTAATAACTTTGTATCTTGGGCATTGTGAGTGTTATATTGTGGAGCTGCTGATTTTGTAGTATTGTTTCAAAAAAAATTTTTTCTTAAGCAGGGAGGTATCTTGGTTGGACCCACACTTCTGATTTTTGTTTGGAAGCCTAAATCTCAGTTTAGTTCATTTTGCTTCAACTAAACTGTTTAGTACGCGTGTGTGTGTGTGTGTGTGTGTGTGTGTGTGTGTGTGTGTGTGTGATTTAGCTGTCAGCAGGTGTTTGTGCAGTCTATCCACAGAACTGGTTCTCCTTCTCAGGCTGTCTTCTTTCTGGGATCATCCCCTCGCTATGTAGTTACCCAGCTGTGGTTACCCTAAATTGTGTTCTCGTTTTATTCAACCCAGACAGGCTACTTTTTTGTGCTTTCAGAGTTTTGCTCACCCTTCATTGCACAGATTGGGGTTTTCTCTCAGGCTAGAAACTTTGAAAAGTAGAGAAGGGACACAATGCCATTCCTTTCATCCAGGGGTCAACTCCTATCTGGTTTTTGCCTTCTTTTGATAGATTTTTTATATTGACTTTATCAGGGTGATATTTGATCACAAAACCATACAGGTTTCAAGTGTACAACTCAATAAAACATCATCTGCATGCTGTGTCATGTACCCATAACCCCAAGCAAAGTCCCTTTCTGTTCCCATTTTCCCTGCCCTTTGCCCACTTCCACTGTCCACCAACTCTCCTTTCCCTCTGGCTATCACTACACTGTTGTCTGTGTCTATGTGCTATGTATATATGGTTTTTTACATCTATTATTTAGAATTGGAGGGCAGATAAAGTGCTTCCCAGACAAGGTGAAACTAAAGGAACTAATCATCACCAAGCCATTAGTACATGAAATGTTAAAGGGAAATATATTAGAAAAAGAAAAAGAACAAAACTATGAACATTAAAATGGTAATAAATTCACAACTATCAACAACTGAATCTGAAAAAACAAACTAAAGTAAATAATCAGAACAGGAATAGAATCATAGATATGGAGATCATTTGGAGGGTTATTAGCTGGGTGTGGGAAGGGGGTAATGGGGGGAAAAGGTGCAGGGATTCAGAAGTACAAATTAGTAGGTACAGAATAGACATGGGGATGTTAAGAACAGTATAGCTAGCTAATAGAGAAGCCAAAGAACTTATATGCATGACCCATGGACATGAACTAAGGGGAGATATCTGGAGGGAACGGGGTACCAGGTGGAGGGAGGTAAAGGGGGAGCAATTGGGACAACTGTAATAGCATAATCAATAAAATATATTTAAAAATATCAATAAATATTTTTAAAGACTGGTGTACATAATTCAATGGATACAATGCAGCACCTGTACTCAGTGGTGATATTGTCCCATCAACACACAACCTAAGAAAAGAGGAGTTTTGTACACCTGGTAGTAGTTGATTAAGCTCCTGTAGAACTGGGCCTACCCATCTGGATGAATGTGGCTTCTTTAAATTCTTGGTTGTTAGACTTCCATACAGCTCAGTTTTCTGATGATTTTGGGTGGTATTTGTTTTGAAATTTAGTAATTTTTTTCTATACTTATGCAAGGAGGCGAGGCATGTTTACCTATGCCTCCATCTTGACTGGAAGTCTGTGCCAGACTTTATAAGTTCAATCTAATTTATTCAATGCTCCTTAAACATGGAAAACGAAAGAGAAGTATCCTAGGAGTGGTGGGAAGGAATGATGCTTACTTCCTGGACCTTCATTGTCATGCTTCTTTTAGGGATATGTTAATCCTAATGTATGTCTCATGTTTGGTGGGCCTTGGTCCTAGACTTCTTCCTGTAGTATACAAATGTATTTTTCATATTTCACTTGCTCTTAATTATACAGTTTGTTGTGAACAGTTATATGCACTGATTTGGCAGCAAGAATTAAAGCCTATGACAGTGAAAAGGAATGAGGAGCCATTAGTTCGTTGCGGGGTCAAATATGTGACCTGGGTCTCAGTAATATCATGGCGTAACTAACTGATATATTTTTTTTACCATGGAAATCCCACTCTCATTCTAATTTTCATTTGTAGCATAGTACTCATAATAAGGATAATCACAATTGTAGCTAACATTTGTTGAGTACTTACAAAATACCATGCCTTGTGCAAGGGTTTTATAACTATGTCTATTCTCAGAGATGTTGACTAATGTACCAAGTGACTCTCAAAGGGGGTAGAGCTGAGACTTGAACTCAAAAAGTTTGCCTTTAAAGCCTATAATCTTAATTGTTTACTAATCATAGTCAACACGTGTTCTGCAACTCTGATTCCTCTTGCATGTATCATCTGACTGTATAGTACATTATGTATTTTTCTGGAGGGCAACATTTTTGTCTTTTCCATCCTTATCTTCTATTTAGGGTAGATAGCAGTGTCTTGCACATAGTAGGTGGTCGATAAATGTGTGCTGACTTCAGTTGCTCATGTTCTATTATCGCAGTCTGTCCAGTCTGCTGTTGTAATCTCCCACTGCACTTATATTTTCCCTTTGTAATGTTTTTTATATCATGATGTATTATACCTTATAAGATTGTTTATCTCTCCAACTATGTCATATGTATTTTATAAATACTTATTAGATAAGTAGATTCCAGGCATTTAACATGTTTAATGTGTGTATTACATATTTGTATAACAATATTTGTTATTTATTCATTATATTTTTTAGTTCTATTATATGGCAGGCCTGTGCTAGACTCTGGTGATACAAATATGAAAAAAAGGTAAATTCCCAAACTGGAATTAATAACTATGCCTCTACTCACTGCCTTTCTAATACACCCTTTGTCTAATTTTGTCTTTCATCTTGAATTTAGTATCCTTTGTCTAGATTATGTTTAACCTATATAAATCTAATCTGAAAAAAACTGTTCTACTACTATTTTAAGTCAAGCAGTGTTCTCAGTGAATTCTGGTGAATGCAGTTGCAGTGTCCAGCTGGTGGTCACTGACACATATCACTGAGCATCAGGAAAGCATCAGAACTTTACATTCAATGCTCGGACTTCAGGACAGCCCTGCTGAGTCTTCAGATGACAGCTAACTGTCCCTTCATTGGATGGACTCTAACAGAAGACAGTGCTCTACCTGGCTGTTTGTTATGTGCTCACACACCTCGAATGACTGATAATCTCTGCATGAAGCCTGTGATGGGGTTTACAGGGGGAAGAATGAAAGACCTTGCTAGTGAGCATGAGGCTGTCTATAACTGTGTTTGGCACACACATTTCACACCACTTACTCCCTATGCACCACCCTGCATTTCTGCTGGCAAGTGTTGGCATTTCTTATTTGAAAGTATTGGTGAGTCTCTACTCTGGGGAGGACTGGTTCTAAGGGCATGAACTCCCTGACTTTCCTAACCTACTCTGAGCATGAGCTGAGCATGTATCTGAGCCACAAGCTTTCAGGTGAAAAGACACAGAAACTCGTGTACAAAGGCATTGGTATCAAGGGGAGGTGTTCTCTGTGGTGCAGGTGATCACGCACATTTGGCAGGGGATGGACAGCACGTAGGACAGAATGTATTTGATGTATACATCCAGTAAAGGTGTCTTATCTGGGAAGTGTAAAGAACTGCTACAAATCAATAAGAAAAAGACAAACATATCAATAGACAAATGGGCAAAATTTAAATAGGATTTTCACAAAAGTAGATATCCAAATGACTAGTAAATGTAAGAAAAAGCCCTTATTTCTTAGGAGCAGACCCTTACCCAACTTGGGAAGGGTCCTTATTCAAAAGGGAAAGCCCTTCCCTTCCCTTCCCTTCCCTTCCCTTCCCTTCCCTTCCCTTCCCTTCCCTTCCCTTCCTTTTCCTTCCTTCTCCTCCCCTTCCCTTTTGAATAAGGACCCTTCCCAAGTTGGGTAAGGGTCTGTTCCTAAGGAATAAGGACTTTTTCTTACATTTACTAGTCATTTGAATATCTTCTTTTGTGAAAAACTTATTTCAGGTGGGCAAAAGATAGGGACATAACATAGAAAACTGGAAATTATTTAATGCAGAGGGAGCTGGAACTCTAAGTAGTTTGTTATGAACAGAACAGACCATACTTACTGAAGGAGGTAAAGACTAATAACAGCAGTTAATATGATTTAAGTACTGAGTCTCAGAAACTGTTCGTAATGTTGTGTATATGACAACTCTTGTCACCTTCTCAACAACCTGTATTGTAGTCACTCTTATCACCTTTACACAGATGAGAAAACTGAGGCCAGAGGGACTAGATAATTTGTCCAGCTACCAGTATATGGTAATTGGTACAGCCAGGATATGAACTAACTCCTATAGTTCTTAAATTAGAAATAAGAGTTTAGAGACAGAAAGCTTGGAGGCCCCATACAAATGAATTTGAAATCAGTTCTATATATAGGGTGGGCAAAAGTAAGGTGAAGGCTGTTCATATGGAAAATAATGCAATAATACATAATTCCTATTTATTAATACAAGATAAACATCTTATATTATTTACCTTGTATTTTGTGTTTCACGTAGTCTCAACTATAAACCCACTTTTGCCCCACCCTATATTATGGAGGACCTTTAGAGAGTTTCAAGGGTGGCGGGTAGTGGGATGACAAAAAATGTATGTTCAAAAATTCACTCAATATCCATGGGGAGAATAAATGTTACCAAGGCACTTTTAGAGGCAGGGATATCAGTGATTTATCTGTCCCCTATTTAATTACAAGTAGGAAATGAAGGAGAAAAGGGTAAGGATATGAACTTGCCAACATTAAGGCAAGGGCAGCAAACATAGGGTGCTGTGCTGTATACCTGTGAAGGCTGTGCCCCAGGCTTGGTTCTAAGCCACCATCATGAACATGGAAATACAATCATGCCGCAGTCTCCATGAAATACCAGACGAAGATGGTGAGAGGAAGAGGAGGAGGTATAGAAGAAAGGATGAATATGTGATATACATCTTTCTGATGTTTTGGCTTAAGATACAGAGGTAGACATTAAAATGTCAAGTTCAGAAGATAACATTTAATAAATATTATTATTCTTAACCCATATTTTCATAGGTATTGGGGAATATGGAGTTCAAAATTGTTTCTGAATAAGCTCCTTTTGTGAAACCATTGATGTAGCCAGTCAAGTGAAGACTCATATGCTTTAATTATCAGCTGAGCAAGGCATGCAGTTGACATCCTCTGAAAATGTTGCATGCCTGGTACAACTGAGCTGTATCCTCAGCCTGTTCCATTGCTCACCCGTGCAGTCACGCACACATGCTCTGCTTGGGAGTGACCTGCAGGGCAAGGGTTGAGAGTAGAGGCCCAGAGGCAGGATCGATGTTATTATAAGGAAAAAAATTCCACCTGTGCTAACAGAGGCAATACGTTCAGACCAAGCAAGGTCTACTCTGTGTAGCGTGACCATGTAAAGTTTAGTCTGGGAAAATTATTAAAGCAGGTGCAACCAAATACCCACGACAGTAATAACTCATTAAAACACCCAAAAGGCTAGCTTGGAGCAGGACAACCTCCTGGTGTGTCTCCAAGATTAATTGTTTGTGAAATGTAAACCAAAGTGACTGAAGTGATGTACTATGTAGAGTTATTTGACAAAAATCAAGTGATCGTTTATCCAAAGCTTTTTGTGGTGACACTGTTTAGACAGTAGGATCAATTCCTTCTGAAGGCTTACCTTGCTTATAATTAGAAAAGAAACTGTGAAACAATATGCCCATCTACTTCAAAAAGATTATCTGATTATTAAAGGACAAGTTTAAAAGAGCATGATTTAAAATTTTGAAAAGAAGTAGGTTAAGAGAAACTTGATTTATGGAAAAGTATTCATGGAGATAATTCCTCAGATCCCTTATTCTCTCAGTAGCCAAATGATGGGAGTCTGGCAGACATCAGAAACCATGCTCTGCACTCAGAATAAGTAGCTTTTCATCCATAAAGATTCCCTGCCTCTGCAGGCAAAGAACAAGCACAGGGGACAGCAAAAGTCACAATCTTGCACATATCCTTTTAGACTTCTCCAGATGTGATAAAGAGTATAATGTAGTCTGAAGTGGAATGACCCAGTACTTACCTTCTCACCCGCCCTCTACTCTCTTTCTTATTTGGGTGTAAGTCAACCTGAGAAACCCTGGTGTGCAATTTTATCACGCAAGAAACCAGCACATGGTTTGGAAAGCATTTCCAAAAGTAAGAAAGGTTATACTTCTGGAGAAAAAAAATTTAAATACCACTTTTGGGGGGCTGGACTCTGTCACTTGGGACACTTTTATCAAATGCTTAAGAAACAGATAATTCCAATGTTACTAATACTGATGCAGAGTATTTTGTTCAATTTCTTAAGGTATGGCATTTATTTTCAGGACGTTGGCATGCCTCTGATAGTCAAATATGTCCAAAAGGGAAAAGCAGCCAGAGGTGCATCTTCTGAAAGAGAAAAATGTGAGAATATACTAAATTCTTAACAAATTAAGTACATTAGCTTATTAGAACATAATTAGCAATATCCAAGCCAGGTTATCAATGAAATTTAGGAATAGTTTAACAGAATACATATGAATAAAATTTTTCACTTAGCATTTTAGTAGAATAAAGGAGAGTAATATATAAATAGATGCTAAAAATTAATTTAATAAATTTAAACTACTTCCAGCCAAGATGGAGGTGTAGGTAGACATACTGGGCTTCCTCATACAACCAAAAAAGGACAACAAAAATTTAGAGACAAAAAAAAGAACCAGTACTGACAGAAAATTGAACTATATGGAAGCCTGACAGCCAAGAAGTTAAAGAAGAAACATTCATCCAGACCGGTAGGAGGGGCGGAGTCTGGTGGCTGGGTGGAGAGGGCCAGTGGCAAAGTAGTGGCCCGAGTACCCAGGGCATGGGGTGGCAGTGGGTAGACCCAGTGAGGCGGTGGTTATGGAGGGGCGAGGTGCACAAGGCAGCTGACAGACCAGGTGGTCTCACATTCGCACTCAGATAAACCAGGCAAAACTGAGAAGCAAGACAGACCACGCAACCCAGAATCCCAGTGCCAGGAAATAAAGCCTCAAAACACCACTTGAAAATACCTGTGGGAGTTGAGGTGCCGGGAGAAACTCCCAGCCTCATGGGAGAGTTCGTTGAAGAGACCCACAGGGTCCTAGAATGTACACAAGCCCACCCACATGGGAATCAGCACCAGAAGGGCCCAATTTGCTTGGGGGAAGCAGGGAAATGACTGAAATCTGACAGAAAGCAGAGCAAGCACCATTGTTCCCTCTCAGACCCCTTCCCCACATACAGTGTCATAACCCAGTGACCAGGTTGCCCCACCCTGGTGAACACCTAAGGCTCCATCCCTCACTACATAATAGGTGTGCCAAAACAAACAAAAAAAAATGGCCCAAACAAAAGAACAGATCAAAGCTCCAAAAAAAAAATACAACTAAGCAACGAAGAGATAGCCAACCTATCAGATGCACTGAGACGGATACTGGGCCAGCATTATCCATCTCGGCTGCAGATGCTCGTTGAAACACGAGGAAAACATACACACAGACGGCCGAGTCCTGTGGGGAAATAGGTACGAAATGGCCACTCTCTCTAGTGGAGAGCAGATGTGGGGGAGCTCTACCCTCAGGGCACCCCTGACCGCCACGGATGAGGATAAGTCTACCAAGACATGGTCTGCTTGGGGAGGGAAGGTGGCCAATCTCTCAGAGGAGAAGGACCAGGAGCCTGTTCCTCAATGGGCTTTTATTGGGTTCGTTTACACAAGAATTCAGGTAAAGCTCATTAATCATTGCCAGGAAGTAAGGATCACACAATAGATAACGAACTCGGAGAGCCTATTTTGAGTCAGGGTCAGATATCTAAAGAGCTATAAAACTTTGAGGAACAAACTTACTTCCTCCTTGGACCCTTATCATTTAATTGAGAGCATTCTAAAGAAAGCAGGTTTCACAGGATTTTACATATTCTTTCTTGGGCCTGATTGCCCAGGGCTGTACCACCCTCTGTCATTATTTCAGGGTTAGGTGGAGCAAGGGAAGTAAGGCAGCCAAGAGATTAGGAGATTTTCTCTCAGACAATGAGGACTCAGGCTATGTCAAAGCCGAGGGGCGAGGGTCCATCACACCCTTTTGCTGTAGCCCCCAAAATCCTTCCTTGGGTGCCTCCTACCAGATCGTGCTTATCTTAGGTTGTTCCCCCCTTGGGGAATCTTACCTGTCATTGGCTAACTGACCAAGCATTGGGGGCCAGGCAGGGTGAAGTAAAAGAAGTAGAAGCAGCACTCCTGCAAGGGAGATAAGCTTTTGTCTCCTTGCTGGCTTATGGGCCAAGGCCATTCCCTCAGCCTTAGCCTTGGCGGGTTACAGCTTCTGAAACCAGGCAGGGCAGTTCCCAACAATGCACAGTTCAAAACACTGATGATCAGGATGCTCACAGAATTGGCTGAATTTGTTTGCAAATTAGATGAAAAAATGAAGGTTATGCTAAGTGAAATGAAGGAAAATGTACAGGGAACCAATAGTGATAGGAAGGAAACTGGGAATCAAATCAATGGAGTGGATCAGAAGGAAGAAAGAAACAACCAAACAGAAAAGAATGAAGAAACAAGAATTCAAAAAAATGAGGAGAGGCTTAGGAGCCTCCAGGACATCTTTAAATGTTCCAACATCAGAATTATAGGGGTACCAGCAGAAAAAGAGGAAGAGGAACAAATGGAAAAATTATTTGAACAAATAATAAAGGAGAACTTCCCCAATCTGGCAAAGGAAATAGACTTCCAGGAAGTCCAGGAAGCTCAGAGTGTCCCAAAAAAGTTGGACCCAAGGAGGAACACACCAAGGCACATCATAATTACGTAACCCGAGATTAAAATGAAGAAGAGAATCTTAGAAGCAGCAAGAGATAAGGGGATAGTTACTTACAAAGGAGTTCCCATCAGACTATAAGCTGATTTCTCAAAAGAGACCTTACAGGAAATTTGGGGCTGGAAAGAAGTATTCCAAGTCATGAAAGGCAAGGACCTACATCCAAGATTCCTCTATCCAGCAAAGCTTTCATTTAGAATGGAAGGGCAGACAAAGTGCTTCTCAGATAAAGTCAAGTTAAAGGAGTTCATCATCACCAAGCCCTTATTTTATGAAATGTTAAAGGAACTTATCTAAGAAAAAGAAGATAAAAAACATGTACAGTAAAATGACAGCAAACTCAGAATTATTAACAACCACACCTAAAACAAAAACAAACTAAGCAAACACCTAGAACAGGAACACAGCCACAGAAATGGAGATCACATGGAGGGTTAGCAACAGGGGAGTGGAAGGAGAAGAGAGGGGGGAAAGGTACAGAGAATAAGTAGCATAGATGGTAGGTAGAAAATAGACAGGGGGAGGGTAAGAATAGTATGGGAAATGTAGAAGCCGAAGAACTTATAAGTATGACACATGGACATGAATTAAAGTGGGGGAATGTGGGTGTGAGAGGGTGTGCAGGGTGGAGGGGAGTGAAGGGGGAAAATGGGACAACTGTAATAGCATAATCAATAAACTATATTTTTTAAAAAAGATCTTCCTACATAACAAAAATAAATAAATAAATAAATTTAAGCTTCATCTGTGATAAAATATTAGTAAAATTACTAATATTAGTAATAATATTAGTTATTTTTAAAAACTTCCTTAATATAGTAAAGAATTTATATAATAAATCTATAACAAGTTTCATATTAAATAGTCATGCTTCCCTGGCCAGTTTGGCTCAGTTGGTTGGGCATCATCCTGCAAAAGGTCACCAGTTCTATTCCTGGTCAGGGGATGTGCCTGGATTGTGGGTTTGGTCCCTGGTCAGGATGTGTATGGAAGGCAATCAATTGATGTTTCTCTCCCTCTTTCTTTCCCTTCCTTCCCCTCTAAGAAAGTAAGTAAATAAATAAATAGCTATGCTATATTGATATTAAGCTAAAATTTAAAAATGTGACATAGTTGCCTACTCCTGCTGCTGTTTAGTCTATTGTGTCAATGTTGTTTTGGTCAGTAAAATAAGGGTGTTTATTTTTTTATTTTTAAAGATTTTATTTATTTATTTTTAGAGAGGGAGGGGAGGGAGAGAGAGAGAGAGAAACATCAATGTGCAGTTGCTGGGGGCTGTGGCCTGCAACCCAGGCATGTGCCCCAACTGGGAATCGAACCTGCGATGCTTTGGTTCACAGCCTGCACTCAATCCACTGAGCTATGCCAGCCAGGGCCTGAGGGTGTTTTTTTTTTTTTAAAGGAAATTAAAGAGTTATCATTGTTTTGAAATGCTAGATTATTTACCTAGAATCAACTGAAAATGCTATTAGGTATAATAATAAATTTTGGTTAAGTTACCAGATATAGGGGGGAAATGCACCAAATAAATATTTTAATGGAGTGCTTATAATATTCTAGGACATAAATAACAAATAAAAACATTAGGCAGCATAAAGCTTTGTGGAGAATTAAAATAGGGTTATGTGATAGGGAATCATTGAAAGACTAAGGATGAATGGTGGGGAGGTGTTATTGGGAGGTGCATTATTAGGAAGTGATGTTTAAACTGATACTTGAATGAGGAAAAGGAGCCAGTCATGAAGGAAAGGACTTCTCACCTACAGAACTGAGCTAATAAATTTGTGTTGATTTAAACTGCCAAGGCTGTGGTAATGTGCTTACCAGCAGTGGGTAAATAATACATAAGGGGTGTCAGAGGCCTGCAAGAGAAGTGGAGCCATTAATGATCTGCCAGTTTTCTGTCATAAAAGATGAGGGGAACTTCAGATCCAAGATTAAGGTTATGGAGTAAAAGACCAGGGGTCCAGTATAGGGGTTTTGGAGGCCAAGGAGTTATGAGATACTGGGTCAGATAAATGAATGACTTCAGAGGCTTAAAATTATAGTATTATATGAGGTTAATGAAAGTATGAAGCATAATGGAGTAAGTCTGAATGTGAGGAAAGTTTTCAACCAGCCGGAAGGTCAGGGGCCACTGGGTCATAATTCTCTTCTGCAGTTCCAGGCGGGTGGCAGCAAAGAGGTGGGCAAAGTCCTCTTGGAGAACTCTTCTCTTACTGACTGGAATTATGAGATGTAGTATCTTAGTCTTTCTGGAGAGTTTGATGTAAGGGGTTGGGAGAGAAGTGATCTTACTGGAAACATGAGGCCAGGAACAGCCTCTTCCTCGTAAAGAGTATATGGAGAGACACAATAGACTCAAAAACTTAGCCAGCAGTATAATGATAACATATGTATTTGGCCTTAGTTTGTAAAGCAGAGAAAAGAAGTCTTGCAGGTAGTAACCGGAATCTCTATGCTTTCAATGTTGTAACTCTTAAGTCTACTGCTTAAAATCCTTGGTGACCACAGCTAACATCATACCTCATAGTGAAATACTGAAAATTTTGTCCCTAAGAACAAGACAGGGGTGTTCACTCTCACTGGTTCTGTATAACATTGTACTGGAGCTTCTACCTAGAGAATTTAGATTAAAAAATGAAATCAAAGGCTCCAGATGAAAAAGAAAGAAGTGAAAATATTTCTATATGTATATTAAAAATTTGAAGGAACACACACATTAAAAAGCTATTAGAGCTATAGGTAGTTCAAGGTTGCAGTGTACAAGATCAGCACACCCAAGTCGGTTGTATTTCTATGTACTAAACAATCTGAAGATAATATTTTAAAATTCAAAATTGTTTGAATAAAATACTTAGGAACAAATTTAACAAAAGAAATGTGAGACTGGCACACTGAAAACTAAAAAAAAAAACATTGTTGAAAGAAATTGAGTAAGACAAATGGAGAACTATCCTGTGTTCATAGATCGGAAGACTTAATATTATTAAGATGATATTGGAAGACTAAATATTATTTAGATGACAAAACTTGACAATTTTATCAACAGAATCAGTGGAATATATATCAAAAATCCAACTGCCATTATTGCAGAAATGGACAAGCTGTTCCTAAAATATATATGGAAATGCAGAAAACCCAGAATAGACAAAAACAATCTTGCAGAAGAAGAACAAAGTTGAATGACTCACACTTTTCAAACTTAGTATAAACTTATAGTAATCAAGACAGAACGGTGCTGGCATAAAAACAGACATTGAGATCAATGGACCTAGAATTAAGAGTTCAGAAATAAACCGCATGCATTTATGGTAATTGATCTTTGGCAAGGGTGTCAAGTCAATTAAATGAGGAAAAATAGGTTTTTTAGCAAATAGTGCTAAGACAACTGGATATCTACATGTGAAGAAAAAAAAAGAATTTGGACCCCTTCACCATGTACACAAATTAACTCAAAATATATAACAGTGTAAAACTGAAAGCTACAAAACTCTTAGAAGAAAACATAGGCTTACGTCATGAATTAGGCAATGGTTTCTGAGATGTGATACTTTAAAGTACTAAGTACGAGTTGCTACAGAAAAAACAGGTAAATTGGACTTGATCAAAAAGTAAAAACTTTTTATACATCGTAGAATATTATTTTAAGAAGTGAAAAGAACAGAGAGAGTGGGAGAAAATACCAGCAAAAGATTTACATGGACATTTCTCTAAGGAAGATATAAGGTAGCCAATAAGGACATTTAAAGATATTAACAGTCCTTAGTCATAAGGGAAATACAAATCAAAAGCACAACAAGATACCACTTCATGCCCATTAGGATGGCAAAATGATAATAGAATAAAACAGGTAATAACTGTTGTTATAGAAGATGTGGATAAATTGGAAACCCTATGCATTGCTGGTGGTAATGTAACATGGTGCACCTGTGGTAGGGAACAGTTTCTCAAAGAGTTAAACGTAGAGTTACTAGATGACCTAACAATTCCACTCCTAGCTATATCCCAAGAAAATTAAAAGGATATTTTAAAACAAAAACTTGTACAAGAATGTCTATAGCAGCATTATTCATGATAACAAAACAATAAAAATAGCCCAGCGGATGAACAGACTTACTGATGAATGGATAAATAGTGGTGTGTCCATGCATTAAACATCATTCAGTCATAGAAGGAATGAAGCATTAGTACTAGGATGGATGCACCTTGAACATATTACATGATTCCATTTATTTGAAATGCTCGGAATAGGCAAACACATAGAGACAGAAAGTAAATTAGAGGTTAGCAGGGGCTACAAGGAAGGATTGGGGAATGACTGGCAATGGGTATACACTTTCTTTTGAGGATGACAGAATGTTCTGGATTTAGTGATGATGTACCACCTTATGAAGTAAAAATACCACTTTACATTCTAAAATGGTGAATTTTATGGCATGTAAATTACATCTCAAAAAACTCCAGGCTTATTATCATGATATGCTGAAGATTATAGTTTTGATGATTTAAATGCATACCAGCTCCCTTCTAGCAAGCTTGAATGTGTGCTAGAGACAGGTTTTCCTCAAGCCAGTGGACCCAGGAGGACTTTTGAAACCCACAAGTGATGCAGAGGCATGACTTCTGATCGTTCTGCCATGAACCCACTTGGCTTTTTAAATTTGTTATGCTTTCTAGTGGCAGTGCAGCAGAGTTCCCGGGGTCTGTTCCTTAGTCTCATGGGTGCTGGCAGGCGGGACAGACACACGTATTTGTGGACATCAGTTGTGGTAGGAGGTGTGTGGTCCTGGAGCCAGCAGCTGCCACAGCAGCTTTACATTCGCCCGTTTCTGAGCCTGGCAGAGGTGGCAGCTGGGAGGATCATTCCTTAAAGATCAACCTAGAGGCTTCATACAAACCCCTTCCAATGCTTTCCTAAGCCCCTGTTCCTTTGAATCAATGTCTTTTGTTTAATCTAGCTAGAATAATTTCTGTTCCTTCAATTTGAGCCTGATGGCGGACAATGGGGTATGTGGCTCCTGCCAGCCTCTTACCCTGCTTTTTCATGCCTCTGTGTCTCTGTACCTGCTGTCACTTCTGCCTGGGCTGTATCACTCTCACTTCTCTGCCTAGTCGTTTCCAAAGCCTCAATCACTACTGGGAACTGTCATCATATGGAACAATCATCTCCAGGAGGCCTCTTGGAGCTCACCTCCCCGCCCCTCCACGTCTAACACTATGCTACACTGCAACACTCTACTTATAAGTTGAGACTGTGAGCACCTGGAGGGCAGAACCTTGTCACACTCTCTCTCTCTCTTACCCTTTCACTTAGAACTAGTGCTTGCTTTTCAGAATTAAATGTATGCCTTTGAACATTCCTACTATTTGTGTGTGTGTGTATTTGTAACAAATGAGGACTAAAGACCAGCTTGAGAAAGAAGAGTCCTAGAATTATACATAAGGGAAATAATAATAAATTGGGGCTCTACTTGTAGGTCCATGATGGCGTACAGTTATTCTTTAATTTAAGTTACTTCTTCAGGGTAACTTAAGGGCTCATTAAATAAATATTTTTCACACAACTCTGAATATAGTGAAATTAGGGCATACTTTAATCTACTTATGTAAGTGGTAGGATCTACTACCTAAGTTAAAAAGTTTGTGTGATATGATCATTGAATGGTAAGCACATTCCAAGTTACCACAGATATATAGTATATTTTTATAAATATATGTACATATGTTTTGGGGAAAATATTTCAAGTGTTGCAGATCTATAGTCTGAAGACTTGTCCTCATCAATGTCGCAATGATGGAAACTTTAGAAATATGGCACAGGGTCCTGGCTGGGTGGCTCAGTTGTTGGAGTGTCATCATCCTGTACACCAGAACATTGTGGGTTCGATCCCTAGTCAGGACACATGCCTAGGTTGTGAGTTCCATCCTTGGTTGGGATGCATACAGGAAGCAACTGATCAATGTTTCTCTGTCTCTCTCAAGTCAATAAATATATCCTTGAGTAGGGTTAAAAATATAAATATGGTAGAGCAAAGAAAATGAGAGGGAAATTTTTGGCCTCTTGTATTTGAGAGGGCGGCCTTAGTCTGTGAGTGGCTGGTCACTCAGAGTCCCACATCTATACACACAGATCAAGTTCTGGATTTATCAAAGAACAAAATAAAGATTGAGTTGTTTTTTTTTTTTTTAAAGGCATAT